>JAWWEN010000020.1:10149453-10162745 GCA_035582955.1 Sycophila texana | reverse complement strand
AGTTTGGCAATCGATAATTCATGTTCACGATTTTTTCCATGTTGAGGGACACCTAAGGAACCGGGAAAAACTTGTCCTGTAGGTGTGCTTTCAAAATTTTTTTTTATTTTTAATACCCCAGTTGTTTGTCTATTTCCGTAGAATCGCACATATACATATATATATATATATATATACACCTAGGCTTATAAGCCACTTAGCTCGAGTGCAAAATTTTTATCATCATCCCCAACTTCCGCGTAAAATCGCTCGGCAGATCAGAGGGCCGAGTTGGAAAGAGGCGCGCGCTTGCAACTTTCGATCGCGTTCTCTTGGCGCGCTGCGGCTGCACACAGGTGAATAAAAGCCGACGCGCCGAGGGGCGGGGGAGGAGGAGGAGGGGGAGGGAAGGGGTCGCTACGGAGGGAGAAGCTGGGCAGAGAGCGAGCGCTCGCGCGGTGCCCTGTAATCGCGAATCGCGCACCGTAATAAATGTCCCCGCGCCGTCCCTGTCATCAGGGACATCTAGGCGTGCGGGCGGCTCTCGTGGAAAAAGCCACCGCCACCTGCGTGCCCGGGGAAATTCCTTAATTCGCCGCAGAGGCGGACGCTGAGAGAGCTGAGCGCAAAATTGAGCGCGCCGAAGGCTCTGCGGTTTTTGCGTGCGGAGCGACATTTTCAAGAGGCCGCGGAGTACACCGGCATTTCGCTTTATCGGAGGCTATAATGCCTCGTTCCTCAATTCTTATTGAGGTATTTGTTTAAGGAAACTTTTTTTTATTTCATTGTACGAACTGGAAATGTTTTCTGTTTGGTTGCGTATTTTATTTTCTTCAATTATTCTTTGAAGTCTTAATGAAAAGTGTGTAGACAGTGCAAAACGTATATAAGTAAGAATGAACTTCTTATTAGCTATTCTAGCATGGTAATAGATTAATGGGTTAATAACAAAATCATTACGGAAAATTTACGGCATCATTAATGTAGTTTTTGAAAGCTGCAATGCTTATAATCAATGTCATAAAATAAGTTATAATCACTAGGTTTCATGCTAATTTAAATACACTACTATAAATCAATTACTGTTAAATTACTAATATAGCAACTGAATTCCAATATGTAAATACCTTCGGGATTAGTATAAAAAGAACAACTTTTTTCCAAATAAAACTAAAAACACCTCTGGAAACATTAGCAAAACTACACCATTAAAACTACAGCTATAGATCTACACTGACAGAAATATTTTAGTATACTAAATTACTATTCCATCTCGAAAAGTAATCATAGGACTGATGACATTCTTAAAAAATCACTGTACATTACAGTAAAATTTACTGCACGTATTTAAAAATTTACAATACATCTTTGATAAATTTCACTATATATTATGTACAATATGATAATCTTTTTCAGACAAATCAGTCAGTGACCACTTTCCTAGATAATACTGTAATTTTTTCGCAGTGTACGACGTCATCACTTGGAAAGATTTTCTTTTCATACCAGGAACTCACCGATGAAGAACAACGCATCGAAAATTCAAGCGACCTCACGCGCACCCTCAACTGGGCCAATTACTTCGAGCAGAAGTCAGGGGGGTATCGCCGTCGCAGCGCGTCCTAATTACGCCCCGTTGATATGGTAATCCCGGCCGGACGAGCGCATTGTCGCGCGATGGACGTTTCGCCTCGGGGCTATATCTTTCGCGCGGCGGGCGCCCGATCGCATTACTTCCAGCAGCGTCGCGCCGCCTCATTGTCCGTTGCCAATGCCCGATGAGCGCTCGGTCGCGTGCGAGCTTCCTCTGCGGTCGCAGCCAAGCTCGTAATGCCCCCCTCGAACGTGGGGGCTCGCGTACGCGGCCGACAATGCGCCTGAACACTCGCAGTCACTGAGGCACCCTATACTACCCTAACCCCTGCTTCTGTGCGCGCATGCTGCCCTCGTGTCATTAGCATAATTCTAATTTTGAGTTCGAGTTCATATGGTATTACACACACATTTCGGGGTTATTTGAAAATCGTTGACTTTCAGTGGAATATTCAGTTTTTGTTGTTTTGTGGGGAGTATGGCATCGTTTTCTAGTTATTTGGATGTGGCTTTATATTTTAAATTGAAATTAGAGTATATCTGGAGTATATGTAGTTACCTTCAAGGATGAAAAGAACATTTCTTCGTCGTCTATAACGAAGAAAAGCGCCCTCCAAAAAATATACCCATTTTAATTTTCCATTTTTAGAGCACTAGAGTAAAATAAACTCTTCCAAAACCCGATAAAGTTAGGGTACCGCATGAATTATACCATAAGTTTAGCAGGCTGTAGATGTTCTTACTTTAATCTAGTGCTTTAAAAATGGTATATTAAAAAGGTCCTTTTTTTAATGTGCTTTTCTTTGCTCTTCGTTAGAGGCGACAATTTCAGAAAAGATCTATTTTAATTTACTATATTTTTAACTAAGCTGTTCCACAATCTGATAAACTTATTATATGAATGATATCGGAAGTTTATCATGCACTGAGAAAATTTTCTCGTAAAAATTTCGGTGAAGCTCCAGTTTGCAAGCACTAGACATTTTTACAGGAAGCTTCATCGTATCTTTACAAGAAAATCCGCGAAGTTTTTACAGAGCTTTTCTTGTAAAAATTACAAAAATTCTAGTGCACTCGTTCCTCAATTACGATTTTTCACGTAATTTCTCCGAGGAACTTGAGCGAAATTTTTACGAGAAAATTCTCTGAGTGTAGTGCTTTTAAAACAGCAAATTCAAATAGACTCTTTTCTTCATTATAGAGGCAGCCACGATGATGCAGTATGAATGAGATAAAAATAAACATAAGATACCACACTTAAGACTTCTCGATCATTCAAAGGTCTTATTTTCAAAGCAGTTTGAACTTTGGACTTTTTCTTTGATTATTAGCGGCATAAACACTGCGACGTGAACGTTAAATAGACAATGCACAGCATGAAAAGCTCGATCATAAACATCAGCTTGAAAATCGCTCGGAGAAGTCATAAAGCAAGCCGTGGAATATGATTTCAAGCTCTCGGACATCTATAAATTCAAAGCTTGAAATTCAATTGAGCTCTGCGGCAGCGTCTCCTTCCCGAGAGCACACTCTTCTCGAGTGCAGAAATCCGTGGCGTAACTCAAAGCCCACGAGCCGAGAGTCGAGACATCCCCGCACGTATATATACACACGTAGACGTGAGACGCATCGCCGGTGCTAATCCCTCGGGTGGTATAGCGGCGGCGGTGTGTTTGGCCCCGTAGACGCTCATTTTATTTGAATGCCTGGGCGCTTACTCCGCCTGCGAGAGCCGGTGCGCGTCCGCGAGTCGAGTGTCGACTAATTACCGGAGACATTAATCGAGTGGCACGTCAGAGAAGGAGCGAGACTCGGAACGACCATACCCCGCGGTCCTCTCCCTCTCGCTCGCTCCACTCGCGCATATACACGCCCGGCGAGTCCGACAATACTGCGGCGGCCCCGCGAATGTGCACTCGCGGCACATCGGGCCGCGCGGAGCCAGCGAAACGATAACTCTCGCCGATAATAGCAGCCCGTCTCACTGTCCGGACAGAGAGAAAGATATTTAATTGTTGGGTTGTGCCGTAGCCGTCATAAGAGCCGAGCCGAGAGAGCCGCCGAGCCTCCAGCCCTCCCCCTCGACGAGCCTCCAAAGCCGGGAGAGCGCGGGAGGGAGAGAGGCCAGCCGAGGAGTCGGAGCTTCTCTCTGCCCGATGTCAAACCCACCCCCACCGATGCGCCGGAAATTTCTTTCACTTGGATATTCTCTTTGATTGGCGCGCCAACAGTGCTCGGTGTCGTCCTTGTATGCGCACAAAAATCTTCCGTCAAAAATTATTATAGTCTTTACTAAAGAAAAAGTTTTGCTAGTAAAATTTAATTTAAATACTTTTAAATCGTCAAGAAATTTTTTACAAGCTCGAATCAATTTCGAACTTTTGTAGATGAAGTTTACACAAAAATTCAATACAAGTAAGTTCCTATTTTATGAGCAATTTGTATTAAATTTGTATTTACTTTGAATGATAATCATTTTACTTAAAATTAACTTAGGTAACATTGTATGATTTTTATATAACATTTCAAACAAACTTCTGAAAAACATATTTGACTGGTTTGAAAAAGTCTCATTGGCTTTTGGCATTTAATCCGAACTTAATGCAAACGAAAATTTCGTGTAAACTTTACCTAACTTAATATTTTGTATGCGCGGGTGCTTTTAGTAAATACTATTATAATTTAACATTTCTCCATGATGTATTTTTTTTTTTAAATTATTCTTCTTGGATATTTTAATATAATAAATAAAATGAAGCATTTTTATTTACAGTTCATTAAAGCTTCACATCCGATCGATATACTTTATTATTAGCGAACTTCAGGCTATTTCAGAAGAGCGTGTAATCTTGATCTACCTGCGACACGAAGTAGTTGAAAAAACGTCTAATATACCCGTCCAATAATCGTTACCCTTATAAAACTTCGCGAAGAGTGGAGAAGTGAGTACCCAGACACCGCCATAACCATCAATCTCGCGGTGCCGCGGTCATGTAAAATTTTCCCGCGGCTCACTCAACGCGTCGTCGACTTTTCCCGCGCGCAATAGCAAACGAGAGCCAAAAAGAGCCGCTGCCTCGGGTCGCTCTGCGCGCGGCTCTTTCTCTTCCTCTCGGCACGATAAATTACGCCGGCGATAAATCAACGTTATTGTTGCACCCTTAAGTAAAAAAAGAAAAAGAAAAAAGAAAAAAATCGTCGAGGCGAGGTGGGAGTGAGGTTGCTCGCGAGCTCGCGCTTCGTTTAATGCGCGAGCACGCGAACGCTACGGGGGAGAAAATTAAGCGGCAAGGATCGAGGGAATGAGGATAGGGTAATTACTTCGTGACTCGTGGACACGCGGTGTCTCCGGGATGAGACCGTCCGAGAGCGAGAAACAAACTTGCACGTGTTTGCATAGGCGCGCACGCCAATTTTCCGCGCGCTCGACGCGTCATTACAGTCTACACGCGAGTGCATGTGCTTGTGAGGGGGATTAAACAAATCCGCGACCTTTGGCTTTTCTTCTTCATTGCGAGTCGTTGGCGCACGTGCTTCTTATAGATGAGATTCGTTAAGCACAGAGGGATAAGATATATCTATCGCATACCTTACACTGTGAACCTTTAATAGTTTCACTGCAGAATGTATTCATAATTAACTTAAGGAGTTTTTATTAAATAATAAAGTCGTTAAAATAAAGTATCACTTATAAATTTATAAACTCAATTAGATAATTTATGATACTTTGTAATTTACAACTACTTTATCCTGTGTACCTTTGAGGAATTGCCTTTTTTTCTCATGTTCATTGAGTTGCATGAATGAATTCATATTAATTAACTTGAAAAAACTTTGATTAAATAAGAAAGAGGTTAAAATAAAGTGTACTTGTAAATTTACAAACTCAATTAGTTAATTTATGACAAAGAACTTTCCAATCATTAGGGCCAGTCTATAAATTTGCGTATAATAATTGCACACTGTCCAGTCGATTCTGATCACTTTAAACGTGTTATTTCGATTCCATATATAATTACATAGAATTTTAAGATTAAAGTCTATCATAAAATAGTCAACGCTATTAATCATATACCAATAACAAAAATAAAATAAAAATGTATTTCTACTTCTGAAGACTGTTTAAATCAACCCGCACCACCATGAGCTGAAATAATTATGCACCACGATGCACAACACGAAGAAAAATTCTCTACTAAAAATTACAATAGTATATATTTTAATGTTCTCACAACCTGGCCTTATTGAAAAAATTAAAATTTACGTACTTTATAGTTTCTTTCAAAATTTACTACAGAGCTTTTGTATATTTTAACATAGAAATTATTCTAACTTTTTCTTATTAAAATAGACTAATTTAATTTTTAGTATATTTTCTCTCCCTGCGCATAAAAAAGTATTTCACCTAACAAGCCTGCACCAATCATCGAATTACATCCGCATTTTTCGGAAGTAGTGCACGCGAGTATATCCGCAAACAAGTTCAACAAACGATCCGCGGCAAATTTCCCACATTCTGCGGGTGCAATTTGATACCGCAAAAATCTCGCCGCATCGATATACGCACGCGGGAGAAAACGAGATCGAGCACGCGTCAACACTTAGCGGCGCATAAAAAGGAGAATCGCTCGGCGCGCGCTCGCGAGAGCAACAGCGTATATCCCGGAATGCGGCGGGGCGCGCGAGCGAGGATGAATGGGGCGACTGACGTTCGGTTTGTAACGTTATGCACGCGGCCCCCGGCAATTATGACTCCTCTAATCGCCGACAATTACCGCAGTTACCGGGCTCGCGGCGCTATCGCGACCGGTCCATCTCCGGCCGCGCCGACGAGGTTAGCGCCGAGCGCTGCATCCGTCCGGGGGCAAATTGCCGCGCGCGCGCGCCGCCACCGCTCTCTCGAGGGAGAGAAAGAGAGAGAGAGAGTTCACCGATACGCCGTCGCCGCGAGAGAGCCTCTTTTCCGCGGTCGCTTTAAGTGCTATCATCTCGGCTATCATTCGCCGGCGAAGAGGCATTTCTCCTACCGCCGGGCTTTTTGTCGAGGAGCATCTTTCTCTTTCTCACTGGGTGCTTTGAATTTCATTCGCTGATGGCGAGAGCGAGTCGAGGAAGGCAAGCTGTTCGGCCTTTTATCTTCGGCGGTAATGACGTCGGCGACGGGAAATCACAGTGCTCGGGAGCGCAGTCGCGTTGAATTGGAAGAGGAGGCGACTTCTGTTCGAAGTGAAAATTGTTCCGTTCAAGGCGAATCAATTTGTTTTCTTGCGATTATCGGTCGAGTTTTTTTTCCTCTTTTTTCTTTTATTCGAAAAACGTGAGGTCCGCTCGCGATGAAAATCTTTACACCGCATACTACTTTTTTAATATATATACAATTTCATTTATGTACAAGTTTTATGAAGTGTACGAGAAAACCGCGAAAGCTGGCGAAGAGTCATTATTTCATTTCTCCTCCTCCAGTGCGAAGTCTAGTCTTTGCGGGGCTGCGTATATGGTAAAATTATATGGCCCGCTAATATTTTGACGTGAACGCACGTCAAACGCCACCACGAAATCTCGTAGATCTTTCTCCGTTACAGTTCTGTCCGTTTGTTTTCTCCGGTTCCTTTTTTTCGCTCGACCACTTCGCACGTGAATATACCCACAAGCGGAACAAGAATTTAGCTGCGTTGCTTAGTTCTCGATGGTTGAATTCGAAAAATTTCAATTTGCAAAGAGTAAACATTTTTCTGTATTCTGTACGACAACCTTTAAAGAATTTCGAATTAATTTTATAAATATGTATTTTGTAACTCGAACTGAAAAATTATTCACTAATTTTAATATTTTTCAATTACCTATTAATACTTGCTTGCTTAAATGATGGACGTGGTAAAAGCTTCATTATGTCCGAAAGGGTAAAATTTTGATGTTATCAGAACTAAGAAAAAAAAATTATAGCATACACAGATAAATCATTGAAAAGAAAACTAATTTATCATTAAAATGCCTCATTATTCGCAGTAGCGTAGGCACCGTAGTTTTTATTTTTTTAAATTCATGGAAATCCACAAATTATACAGTTGCACGCACAAGGAAATCAGCAAAGCATTGAGAAACGCTGTAAATTACAATTTATAAATAAAAACTAAACAAGAGAATGATAAATTACTCATTCCCTCCGCATCAAGATAAAAGCACGCACTCCTGTCCGTCGTTAAAAATGCGTACATCATGCTTCCCGTGAAAGCTCATTCCCTTACCAAAAAGAAACAATAAAAACTCATCTGTCCCGGCAAATTGCTCTATTATGCCGCTCGACGGCTGACGTAAAGATGGTCGGAAACGCCGAAAGTGGGTGGAGCCGCTCGAGGAAAAGCGCGCGAGGAAAAGCCGCAGCGGAGACACGGAGGGGCTCAGCGTCGCCGATGGCCAGGCCGGATAAGAGCGAAAAAAGAGGAGGAATCGCACGCGCGCGCGTACTCGATAGGCCCGCTCGGGAGGCAGCTGCGCGCTCGTGGTTTCCAACCTCCAGTGCTTTCCTCGGGAGATTCGTATCGGGCAGGCGCAGCTGCCGTCGAGGAGAGCAAATGGTAGCCGAGGAACGACCTCGGCCGAGGCCGGGGCCTGGACTTGATCTCCATCGTATATACCGCGAGCCACGATTCGTGCACTTTTTTACGGCGGCGCGCAGTCCCGGGTGAGCTTTCAATCGAGCGCACCGATCGCAGTTTACTTTTCAATTTTTTCGCCGCGGCTTGACGGACGGCTATATGCGCTCGAGTGATCGATGTTACGTGATTTGCGTGCGCCGCGACGGAATTTTTTTTCCTTAGGTTTGTTTAATTAAGATCCTTTATCGACTACGTATGCCCCTGGGCTGTCTTCGATATTTTCAGAGAATTTATGTAATAGACGCCGAAGTTTTACCGTAAAATGAAATTTTAACGTAATGAGTCAATGTGTACATTTTAAATTATATTCAATTGTAAATTATGGTCAGATTCTTCGGATATCAATTTTATGCGGGTATTCTTATACCTTTACCAACAAAAACTACAGTAATAATTATTAACTACTACTGATGGACTACTTATGAATTACTGACGAGTTACTTCGTTGCGATAGTAAATTATCAGTTTTTCATTTTCAAATATTATCAGCAGTTGTCAATTTACTACTGGAATCAATTAGTTTCTCAATAGTTTTTAGTAATTGTAGCAATTTCTATACGCAGAAAAATATTACATTAAAAATTATTACAGTGTTTACTAAAGAAAGAACAAATTAAAAAAAAAATTAATAAGAAATGGTATAATTGCTAGAAAATTTTACTACAAATTTTCTAGTAAAATTTAACTTCAATATTTTAAGATTTACTAGCCACTACAGTAATTTATTTGATTTTACAAGTTTATACTTGTTTCAGTAAGTACTATTATAGTAACTTTTAATGCAACATTTTGATCCTTGTACAGTAGCTTATTTTTTGCATTTTAAGAGATGATTGCAAACGAGTCGGGATCTTATCCGCCATTTAGCACGAAAGCGAAGATTTCGTCGATGCCGCGGACTTGATTTATTGCCCCCGCCACTGTCTCACGCGGTTGCGCGCAGCAAAGTAGGCACATCCGCGGCCGATAATAACAGATTCGTCGAGAGAATGCTTTTTCTTGAAACGCGGAAGAGAATAGGGCGACGCGCAAGCCTTTAAAAAAAAAACAAAGGTGCGATCAGATAAAAAAGCGCGCGCGAGAAACGCCGGTTATGTATATGCAACGATGCATTCATATCAATCGGATCTGCTGCATATGCAGTAGTCGAAAAAGCCGCGGGGGGATCGGTGTGGGGGCACGCGCGCGCAAAAACGCCGATGCATAAATTTGCACCGACTTATTGGGCAACTTCGTGAACGGACTTTTATACTGACTTAATGGGTATTCGGCCAAAAAATTATTTACCTTGGTTACTTTGATGGATTTGAGAGAAAAAATTTCTTTCATCTTTCAACGAAAGTATATATAAGCGGATGTATTTGCAAGTTTGATTTCGTGGGCGCGGCGCTTCTGGAGCTGTTCCCCTTTTTTATTATAGTTATGTCGTTAGAAAATAAACGTGAAAGTCGAGGGAGGTAAAAGTGGGTCTTGGAAATTTACATGCGTACGCGATAAAGTTGAAATCGAACTTATCTTCTGATCAGGAATTAATTTTATATTGCGCGTCGAGTTAAAAAATATTTATCGCCTTGTACAATCGACTCTTTATTAAATAAAATTATTACACAGAGAAAATTTGTTTAAAAATTATCTCAACATTTTTTTTTAAGTGTTACAATTTTACCTAACATCTCAACATTTAAGTTTAACATCATAACATTTATATTTTATCTTAACGTCATTTTGAAACTGTTTATTAATCTCCTTCATTCAATTTCGGTTTTACATATGAAAAAAATCAATTGTCTCGGAAATTGTCGACAACTAACAATAAATATCGACAAGGGATTTTAATTTTTGTACATTCAAGAAAGCGAGATTCTTACACACATAAAATTATTCAATTATCGCAATATCTCTTAAACATCGTATACAAAAATAATTAGTTAATACCAAGACTGGTTATACACTATTCACGGTAACTATTAAAAATAATTTCACGACCGTAATTACAATAGAACCCCTTAAAACTCGATCCAGGGCAGTGCCTTAAATGGAGCGGCGCTAAAAGCGCGACTCGCACGCGTAGGGTATCACCGCGATCGCGGCTATGCCCAGCGCATGAATATGCAGAAAATATTATATGCGCGGAAGGAGCGCCGGCAGTGGTTCTCGCGTTTGCACATCGACCGCGGCGCGACGCGCTCCCGGTGTTTCGCATAGTTAAACGCGAAACGTCCGACCCACTCAAAGTGAGTGTGCCGAGGCAGCTCCTATGGCGGATAAAGCGATCGGCGCGCGCGACGACTAACGACTCGAGACGCCGCTAATCGTCCTTTCTACGTTTTATCGCGAGCAAAAGAAAGGACCGACGATGCGATAAAAAGAACATCGAGTGCCTCGGGGGAGAACAGACGGCCACGACTGCGTGAAAAAAAAGCTCGAACAAGGCTTTTCCTCTTGTACCGCTCCTTGAGGCTTATACCTCGGCTTTTTCACTGAAAGTTAAGACGATACGCGTGCGCTACTTGGTATCTTTTTTTCTGTATCGGTTTTTTTATTTATTTATTTTATTTTGTACTTATAGTTATACGTAGACAAAATTTTTTCTCATTGCTTATCAATTTAACGTACAATTTTTATGTATACTTACGCTAAAGGAGCTAACAATGAGATATTTCATGTACAAGCACGAACTTACCGTCTGAAAAAAGAAAAATAAATCTTTAAATAACGCATGTACGTAAAGTTATAATTTAAAAAACATTTATCAATTAAAAATATATTAAAAAAAAAAAAAATGAAATAAAATGAAAATTTTCAATAAAATTAAGAATAACTTTATAAATTTAGTCGCTAAAAGATATCCTTCACTCAGTACAAGTACAAGCAAATGCGCAAAAAAAAAAAAAAAATTATCCATCTCCCTCAATCGCAATCGGAAATCTCATTTTTATATGAAATATAAAACGCAGGAAAAAAGGACACCGGTTCGATCCGGTAAAAAAGGGCAGCGAGAGCAGTGTCGGCCCTCGCAAAAAGGAGCAACACGACGCCGAGTCCCAAGAGGGCACCTCGATAAATAAAGAAGGCGAAAGCGAGTAAAAAAAAAGAGACAAGAGGAAAAAGAGGAGGGGGAAGGAAATCCGCGGCAATGCGCCGCGAGTCTCGGAGCTCGCGCGACGTTCTCTCTCTCGCTCTGGCTCGCGCGCGGGCGGCGGAGAGGAAGACGTGATCGATGCTCGTGGGATGCGAGGGCGTGTTTCTGGTGCGGGAGGTTGCCGAGACAAATGGACGTCGCGCGTCTCCCGGCCACGCCCTGCGCGCCGCAGCCCCGGGTGAACGAGGGAGAAAGACGGAGAAAAAAAGAGAGAAAGAGAGAGACAGACACCAAGTGCGTATAGGCGCTTTTAATGTATGCCGCGCGTACCTCGAGACGTTTCGCGTTATATATATATATGTCGTCGACGCAGAGAGAGAGAGAGAGAGAGAGAGAGAGAGAGAGAGAGAGAGAGAGAGAGAGTTCTCCCTCGTACTTCTTTTTGCGCGACGCTTATTCGTGTGCGTGAGCTCGGTACTTTATATTGCCGGATCGAAGGAAAGGATGGAATTCCATTTTGAGTATGTGCAAGCTTGTTCAGTCTTACGAGCTTTTTTACGTTTTTATTTTTTATCTGAAAGTAAAGTTACGAGTGGATTTTATTAGCTTGTAATTTTTTATTTTATCGTAAGGCAAAATAGCTACAGAGATAAAAAGAATTCTTCTTGACAAAGTCGCTGACTTAATATATAGTTAATGACTGTGACTTTAAATCCCACCAAATGTTTAGGAATTAACAGTTAAGAAATCGATTATTTGCTGCAAGACGTACCATTAAAAGAAATGGAGTATTAATTGTAAAAAAATATTTCTTTAATGTTAAGAAATATTTATTTGTGACGAATGACATCAGAAAATCGACTGTTAAATAAATGACGATTTTCTCTTGAATAAATGCTTTTTATCTCTGTATCTTATTACTGTTACAGCTAATTTTTGTTTGTAAATACTAACTTAATGTGCTAATAAATAGTCACTAAGGCTTGTTTTAAAACATTAGCGATTAAACTAGAAGTTCTAAAGAAAAAAATTCGATTAAACGTTATACAGATTTTGTCGAATAACACGAACAATTATGGAGGAATGAATGAATGAATGGTAATCTCGACTCACTGAAAGGTTAATGAAATGAATATTCTATTTGTACAATGACAAATGCCCGGCTTATCTAGCCCTCAAGAATAAAATGAACCGTTTCAAAAGCTTATTAACATAGCTAAATCATTCAAGAGCTTGATCCTCTCTCGAGCATCTGATTACATCACTTCTCACCTCGAGCGCTCCGAGGCATCCCCCATTGTAAAAGCAATTAGTATTGATCCCGTCGAGCCCGATCGAAATCCTCCTCGTAACCCACACCTGACAATCGCCTTATTTTGTCAACAATGCCCGTCCCAGATCGCCCGTCCCAGATACACCGGGACATTCTCGCGCCGCGCGAGCGCGAACTTTAACGCCGTCCCGCTGCGTCGCCGCGTGCATTGTGCCCCACACGAATGTAAAGGGAGAAAGAAAAAAAATCAATCGCCGCGGGCATGAATCGACGAAGTGTAAGCGCAGTCACGGCGGGCCCCAGAATGATAAACCGAGCGACAGGACCACCCGCGGAGGCGACCGATAGCCCGCGCCGATAATGGCAGGTGTTTAGCGCTGCTCGCGCAGTCATCGCCTCGTCATTACTTACGCTTCGTTTTTTCCGGGGAACCCCGAGGTCGCGGCTCGCACCTCCGCGGGGGGCCCCGGAGACGTCGTCCTCTTCTCTCCGCACGCGTCGACCTCCTAATGGAAAAGGCGACGACTCTCCTCTATCTTTTATTTTATTTTTTTTTTTAATTAATACATTAGAAGAGCGCCAGAGCGGGTTCCGAAATATTTTTTCTGTGGTCGATGGTAGGACCAAGATATTATATGGGTGATTCTACACATAAGTGGTAATTTCAAGACAAGGGACGTTACATAAGCCAAGGGGAGTTACGTTGATA
>JAWWEN010000020.1:10118237-10149353 GCA_035582955.1 Sycophila texana | reverse complement strand
ATTTTTTACTTTTTAGCATTTAATAATGCTCAAAGAAAGAATAATTTTTGCTATTGTAACATCATTGTAAACCCTAAATAAAATAATTTAGAAAGACATTACAAAAATTACCACTTATGTATAGAATCACCCATATACGGCACGGAGGTGTCATTGTTGTTGGTGTTAAAACAACAAATGGATTTATTTATTCGTATCACGATGAAAGTGTACACAATGCGGATTAAACGGCCTATCGATTGGATCTCCGCGACGAGTTTTATTTTTCGAATACATTATAAGTATTTACAATTTAAAAGTGCGCGGAGTCCACATCCTTTTGTGATCCGATAGGCTGTGGGCTTGAACGAAACGGACGATTTAATAACTTTACATTATTTAGTGCGGGTATATA
Organism: Sycophila texana; assembly: GCA_035582955.1. NCBI lineage: Eukaryota > Metazoa > Arthropoda > Insecta > Hymenoptera > Eurytomidae > Sycophila > Sycophila texana. Next base: position 10,148,959 of record JAWWEN010000020.1, on the reverse strand, counting down.
AAATTGTTACGATTGTTCGTTCGTTAAAGGCGCGTCGATTTCTCAATTTTCGTGGAACCCGATCTCACTGTATAAAATTACAGCTCAACAATTTCATTAATCATCCATTGATAAAGCGTATACCGTACGTACATCAGAGTTTATTTGTCTTCCCCATAAAGCGCCATAAATGTTTCTTAAGTCCCTCATTGTTAACGAGAGTCTCTCACTGCGTAAATCAGTCGTCAACATTAATATTCTATTTATCGCAGCGCGGCTATATATAACTATAACAATCGCTAAATTTACAAGGCTCGCGCGCATATATTCGCCAGTTTTTCGTATGCAATAAATATAAAACTTCCCCTCCGACGCTTTTTTTGCTCGCGCGGAAAACGCGTAATTTACGATTTCATTGTGCTGCGGCCAAAGCGCCGGCAATCCCCGGCGAGATGAGCCGCGATAATGCATGTATAGCGGCCGACGGGGGCCAATAATGGGAGGCATGCGCGCCCACGTCAAGATATTACGCGCCGTGGTAACATCGCACCGATAACGATCTACCGAGCGGCAATCGCGTGGGTAGGCGTCGTTTCTCCGTTTAACTTTCGCCGATTTTTCGCGCGTGCCTGCACATACACTCACGCATATGCACGCTTATATTCATGTACACTGCTAAGTCCGCGGACTTTCTTATTGTTTCGCGCGGATTCGTGGCCCCGAGGCTCCTCTTTTTCCTTGGGTACCTTTTTCGATTCGAGAGCACCGTTACGTTGTATGGGTGCAGAGGTACCTACGTATAGCAGTGACCGCGAGGTGCGTGGGTGTCGGTGACTAGGGAGTTCCGATGGCTCTGGGCTTGTTTACGACTCGGCGCGCCGAGATATCGAGAGGTGTGTAAGCGCTAAAGTGACGATGATCTTGTCGAATTTGCCTCCTTAATTTGTATGCATGCGTAAATCGCCTGTCAATGATATATACACGATTCTGGCAGCATCTCTCTTTCTCCCGTCCCTCTATTCCTTTTTTTCATTCTTGTAATTGGTTATTGTTGGAGGTGTCATTATTACTTTGGAGAGATGTAGCGAGCGGTAATGTACATGCTAATAATGTTAAAAGGTAACAGTAAATTTCGAATGATTTCTAGACATTTCCATAAAGAATCGTGTACTCATTCATCCTGTACAAGCTTCTTTTTTCTCTACCGTCAGTCAAATGTTTAAAGTAAAATTTTCTACATTTTATATCTAGTATCTTTTAATTTCACTCAACTACAACCAATTCTTACGAAATATATTACTAAAATACGTGCTGTTGAAAAAAAAACATTGCAAATCTAAATTCCGGAGAACCTTTAAATAAACCGCTAAAGAATCGACCATCGAGTTTTTCCATTTAACGCGAGTATTCCCCTTCATGGCGGTAGAGTGCGAAGTCCCCCAGAGGAGTATATTTACGCGAGCAAAGGCGAGCGTGGAAAAAGGGAAGAGGAGGAAAGAGGAGGAAGATTGCGACAACGCGCGGACACTTCGTCCGGGTCACGCCCATCGCGGACGCATTCGCTCGTCCGCAACGAGAGCGCAAGGGAGAGGACGTCGAAGACGAGTCGCCGGCAACGAGGCAAAATAAAAGCGCCAATCCGTCCGAAAATAGACGGCGGAATAGGCGACCTCCTCGGGACCCGATCGACGTGAATAGCATCGCTAATTCAAGGGATCGAAGCCATTCATGACGTGAGCGCCCGAATTGGGACGACCCGCATCTGGGTTCGCCTGGCTTTTGCGAAAACGGTATATTTTTATCGCCGGCGAGCTTAATTAATCCGGGTGACAGTATTTAAATTTTTTTGCTTTTCAAATTAATAAAATAGTAAAGCACATACTCTTGTCACATTAAAAATAGTATAGCAAAAAATAGTAAATTGTAGAGATATATAACGGATGCTATAGAGAGATTAATTTATACGTACCCGCGAGACTTAATTATTTAATAAAGAAGAGATTCTTTATAATATCAGTAATTTTCGAGCCTCGGAAAGTTCCTTAAGCGTCGCGATGCACGAATACCCATTGCGCTACTTCTTCGAATCCCCGGCGCGGGGTAACGTTCAATTTTCGCGATAGGAACGCGAAAGGGAAAATCCGAGCAGGGCCGGGCGAAGGAGGAAAAAACAAGAAGGAGCCGCGCCGCCGCGGTCTGCAATTACAATCGAACGCGTACGGTTCTTCCGGCTGCATCGAAAACACACCTTAAAGGCCGAGATTGGAGGGCTGCGGGGATCGCGTAAGCGCGCGCTCGGCGGCTGCATGCAAAGCGGGCGAAATTGAGGAAGCTCGCTCCTCGGCCGGGATAAACTTTCCAACCCGTCGCGATAATCGAGAGCACCGGGGGTTAAGCACTGGCCGGGGTTCGATCGAGGCGCAGCCGAGTAAAAGGCACGTAAGAAAAAAAAAAGAAAAGAGAAGCGAGTCGGTCGGGAATAATTGCGCGTTTGCGCGCTCGTTGCGGGAGGAGGTTGCAGCGCCGCCGCCTCCGCGACTCCCGGTAGTAATTATCGAGCCTCCCTCCTGACGGTTTTTCCTTCTCTCCGCGCACTGGAGCCGATGCTCCCGTGTGTTATTATTCGGTGTCTAAGGAGGCTCGATCCCGGAATCGCGGAGGACGCGAGCAACGGTCCCGCGTCCGCGGGAGAGCCGGGATAGTTCGGGTCAGGAGCCGCTTTGACGCGCAGATTACTGGGATTAAACGGATGGGCTTCGATTTTGCTCTCTTTTCCCGTGCGAGACGGTGCGGATTTTTTCTTGATGCTCGTTTTGGAGGCAGGAGAACGTGAGGCGAGGAAGACGGCGTCGCGGTCGAGTGTGGCCGAGTGTCGGTGCGCGACGGCTGTGCAGATGTGAATTTTATCAGTTTTTTTTTTTTTTTAAAAAGACGTACACTTGTTTTCGTGTTTATAAACTTCGATGGATAGGGATCTGTCAGGCAGGCACCGGGAATAGAGCTGTAAATTATAGGGGAATCTTTTAGATGGGAAGATAATTGTTTCAGGATGATGCCTTTGGCTGCAAAAATATTCTGCGCGATTTCTGTCATCCTTTTTTTGTGGATCGCATCATTTTATTTGCGAGCAAAGAAAGTATTACGCACTGTGTATATATCGATGTTTTTTATTATTATTTTTTTTAATATTACAAATTTCAGTGAGAAATATTAACGGTATTTTAAATTTATCATTCTTCTATTGAGCAGGAAAAGGAATGGAAAGGTAATTATTAAAAATAATTAAAAAATTCGTATAGTCTAGGATACAAAATAAAAAAAATAATAACAGTAAAATTTATTTAGTCAGTATTTTAACATTTACCTATACTAATTTTAGCAATTTTTTAGTTCGTCCTCGCTTTAAAAAAAACTATTTAATAATAATTTTTAACAATACGTTATTTTCACTCTGCACGAATTATTATTCCTCCTATTACTAATTATTATTCCTATTACAGTCCAAACAACAATTGAATTAAAAAATGTACATTTGAATTCCTCAAGTCTCTACGAATATTTTGGAACTTCAGCAGCCTCGCAACATTTGCATAATTTTCCAGAATTGATTTATCGTGAAGTTAATGACTTTTCCTCGGAGAGTAGGTTCGCCGCTACGAAAGATCAAACGAGAGGGGCCTGCTGCCGCGCGTTCCTCGGGATGAAGAATGAACAAGAGGCGCTCGAATTTTCCCTCGTTTAGCCGACGACAAACGGCGCAGTTGGTGTCTTCGCGTAATTACCCCCCTTGAGAGAGATACCGATCTGGCTCACGAGTCCTCCGCTCCCCCCCTTCTCGAGAAATGCTCGTCGTGTCGGCAAGACGAGGCCCCGACGTGCCGAAAACCGCCTACCGGCGCACTCGAGATTAGTCCGGAGTGACAGCTCGCGCGGCGCTTAGAACTTCTCTGCGGCTGCGTTTTGTTTCTACTCCTACGGCTGCTTTGCACTCTCATCATCTGCTCTTTCTCCGCTGCCCTACGGCCTCGACTCCCTCTCCCCCCGTAAGTGCGCCTGCCACCGGCTCGGACGCTCGGCTGAGCCAACAAACGGCCTGATTCCCATTTTTTTTCTTCTGGGTTAGAAAAATATTCCGGTACGTCGGTGAAATATTGAGCTCCGGCTTACTGTGCGAGTCGCGCTAACTGCTGGCAATTTTTTTCTGGTGTCATTTGGAAAGATTGACGGACGGAATGTAGATTGTTACTTGAATTTTTTTTTCTTTTTTTGCCAAACACAAGCTATCATTAGATTGAACCATCACGGAGTCTAATAGTCTAATATCATGGACAAGACTTTGATAAATTTTCAATTTTTCTATCATTTCATTTCATTTTATGACGTGGACTGTAATTTCTTTCACTTTTTAAAAAAATTCACGTTTCGCAGCATTTTAAATCCACTGAAATGTTTCAGTAAAAATTACGATACTGCTTGGGAAAGCTTGGGCTGTCATTCAGAAAAAAATTATCATTTTTTCATATTTTCATAACTAAATTTTACTAAAAAGTATAACCATTTTTTTAGATTGTCAAACATTTATTATATTTTCTCAGACAGTACAATCATTTATACTAAAATGTTTCTATCAGTGTAAAATTTTTTTCTAGCATCATTTAGAAAGATTGACGAACCTGTATTATTATTAGTATAATGTACATTATAACTTATAATTTTCGTACGATTTTTTGAGAGTAAAATTTTTGGGAAATATAAATCCTGCGATGTATTTTTTTCTGAAAAAAATGAATACGAAGTAAACGACATTGGTCAGTTTATAATTTATGCGCGTGCTAAGCAGGACATAGACAGATGTTGCACGCGTCTATTAATATTAATGCCGAGTAGAGTTCGATTTGTATGGTAGTATAATAGTAATGCTCGTGCGAGTTGCATTCGGCGCTATTACATTATATTTTATACTTTTTCCTCCCTTGCGCCAGAGGCCATTTATTACTCTTTCTGTCTCTTTCGCATGCATATTGATTAGGAAAATTGCCAGTATCTATCGTTTCTATTAGTATTGAAACATTCATGATAGCATTGTATTATACGTTTCACGAGGTAGAATTTTCTCAAGTACCGGGTAATTTATTGTTGCAACTTGCCTATTTACTCGAAAGAGGGAAAAGGTACAGGGCTCAACTCTTTTTCTATCGAACAAAAGTCATTATTGAAAAAAAAGATGGGCATGTACTAACTGTATAATTTCGCTGAAGGCGAAATCAACAAAATAATTGTACATGCCCTAACGATATCGGAAAAACAGCTCTTTTGTTAGATAATGCGTGATCACTAAGTAAGACGCTGAAATAAAATACATTTTATTTTTATTTACTTCATCCCTTGACTTAATTTTAAAAGTCAATTTTAAAAATAATAACAATAACAGCTTCTTTTCTAAATTTTAATAAAACGTACATTTGAAGCGTCACTTTAGCAGCAATTATTATATCAGTTTATGAAAAAAGATGTATTTTTTAAATTTCAAAACCAATTTCTACTTCAATTATCATTAAATTTTTATCGAAATATGTTGTACCGATCAAGCGAAGATTTAATTTAAAAATACAGTATTTTTTTCTTGAATGGATTAATTTTACGGACACTCACACTTCCACACAATCAGAGTTATGATAACAAAAACGTTAAATTATTATAGCTTAATAATAAAAAAACTAATCCCACAAAAAAGTAATCAGAAAAACGATTCCTCCCACAAAAGACCATACATCCCTGCGAAAGTATCAGTTGCTACGTCTCACTCGGTAAACTCTTTGTCATCCCTCCGACTCCTTAGTCTCGACTCCCTCGCAGTTCGCCTCCTCCAGATAAAAAGACTTCCCTCGGAAAAATACGGACATTACGCCGCGCGGCTCGCGGATTACATCGGCGAGTGGGCGAGGCACGCGCGCGCCGTTCGCGTCTTCGGTCCGATGACGGTTCGCATTATCGAGGTGCACTTTTCCGCGTATCGGCGGAATAAAAGAGTGAGCCACCTCCGGCAAAGTACATACAGACGCGGGAAGCCGCGGCAACGTGTCATCAGCGCATGCGACGTTCCTAGCCGTCATTTTTTTCCCATTCCCCCTCCCCCTGCTACTACTCCGCGGGCGAAAATCATAGGGTGGACTTACTCGTCGGGCTTCTAAACCGCGCGATCGGAACATCCTGTGTGTGTGTGTGTGTGTGTACAGAAGAACGGAGGACGGGACACGTGCGCTCGCGCGACAATTGTCGCTGCACTTGAAAAGTACATGCGGGCTAAAAGCAGCGGCGCGAGGAAAGTTACTATGCCCGCGTACGTCACCGTGCAATCTTTAAGCGATTGTCAGTTTGCTTTATTTCCCGGGTAATGAGAGGCGCGGGGCTTCCTTTTTTTCTCTTATTTTCCTCTCTTTTCGCTTCTTTTTTTTTCTTCGGACGGCTATTTATTCGGAAAATTATAGAGCGCGCCGGTGAATCTTCGCTTACTGTTGTTCGCATTTACATTTTCAATAACACTGCAGTGAAAATTGACTTTCCTTGATTTTGTCGGAGAAAAAATTTTAGTATCTCAGATTTCGAGGTAGGGTGACTGCACCAGTGAATGAACGAATAAGGAACTATGAAAACCCAGTGAATGAACACACTGATCCGGTATGTTCCAGTAAATGAACACACATTTTTCCATAAGGTGTTCATTCACTGGTGTCTGTTCGGACACTGGTACGCTCACCCTACATTTTGTACACAAAATCTATAGATCGAAGCAGCTATATCGATTGCTCTTTGAATATTTAATGAAAATTAAAACAAGCTTGAGAAATCTAAAATAATCTTGTTTAATTAAACTTGGGGAATTTTATTTCCGTAGTTTAGAAGAAAAGAACTCTGCAAATAATATCAGCTTTTACTCTGCTGCAAAAAGGTTAAAAAGAGTATTCCGACGAGTACTGCAAATGGAGCTAATATTGAAAAAATAAGACTATTTAAAAATGCATCAAGTCTTTCAGTAAATAATTACATGATTATAATTACTGCTGTGCTCATGTATAAATATAAATATAAATAAATAAATAAATGTAGACTAAATTATTTATTGCTGACAATTAATTTGCTTCTATAACCATTTTACTTGTACGCAGACCAGTAAGCAAGTAAGCTAACGCCTCATCAGGCTGTTTTCTCGTCTACAGAGAGTGCATACTAAAAACGAAATTACCAAAGGCAACGATGCAATCATCGCAGCCTCGCCACCCCAAATCGAGTCTCTTAAAGCAGACCGCGCGAACAGACTGCTGAGTCGAGAAAAGTGCAGCCTGCACGACGCAATAGCCCGTCGCACGATCTTTGGAGCCGCGAGAAAAGCGAAGCGTGACGTCGTTTTCTCGGGGGACGCGCGGAGTCAGCGAGCCCCTAATCGCCGCGCGAGCACTCGAACATCGCCGCCGGCGGTAAATAGACCGGCCATAAATAACTGGGCCACCCCCGATGTTGTGATTATATTAGGCGCGCAAGGGAGCCGCCGAGAGAGAGAGAGAGAGAGGGAAAAAATCAAATGCGTACATGTAAGCTAAGCGAAGCGCGAAGGGTGGATGAGGGGTGCGGATTGAGCTTGGAGAATGAGTAGGAGAGTTGTTCGAGCTGAGGGAGAGAGAGAAAACGAGAAGGCATTCTGCTTGCAGATTAAATCTGCGCTGGTTAGCGTTTGATTAAACTCGGAATTGAGACCGATGTTATTGCTCGAGCGCGTGCGGAGGCCTCGCTCTTTCTCGATTGCCAGACGGGGAAATTGACATCGTGGTGGCTTCGGGATTGAAAAATTTACGTTTTCCGAGTGCATATCAAATTTTCTTTCTTTTAACAGTGACACGTTTGTTTAAATCATTTAAAGTATATAAAAAATGGTCGATATATTACCACTATTGTATACACTTACACGACGTGAATCACGTTTCCTCTATTCGGACAGTGACATTTTTTTAAATTATTATAATTACGAATGAAATGGTCGGTATTACCAGTATAAAAAAAATTATCGGTGAAAAAAATTTATTAATTTGTAAATCGATCATACGCGTTATTGAAATCTTACGGTGCTGGTTCGGCTAAAGAATATTTGTCGTTACTGTTACTTTAATGAACGGTATTCGGAACTGTAGTCGGAAAAGTTCAGTAGCTCAATGTAGTGATTTGTTATTGATAATTAAAGCGAAATGATTGAAGCCTTTTACAAAAGCGTTATTAAAACGAAACAATTTCAAAGTACACGCACTTATTACTCAATGCTACCATTACATAAGCAAAGCGCAGCAGACTGTATTTATCTCTTTTCAAGTTGTATTAGTCTCTGTATCAATATAGCAATTAGTTTTAAACAATACTTACGCGTAACTCAAGCTATCATTAGATTGAACCATCACGAAGTTTAAAGTCATGGACAAGACTTTGATGAATTGTTTTCAATTTTCCTATATCATTTTACTCAGTAAAACAGTATAGATTTTTTCGTTCCCTTTAAAAAAAATGTACCTATTGCAGCATTTAAAATCTTTAAATAATTGCAAGCTCTAAAAAAAATAAGGAACTGTGAGAAATGTTCTAGTAAAGATACAATATTTTCTGAATTTATCTATAATTCTGAAAAAATAACCATATTTTACAATAAAATTTATCAAAAAAAATTGTAAAATTTCGTACACTTATATGCAGTAAATTTTACAATAAAATTTGTCTAGGTTACGTAGCAACATTTCTCTTAGTTCACATTAATTACATTCTAACAAATAAAATAAATAAATTTCTCAATAAATGAAAATACTTAAGTCTAATTACCAATGTTCACACTGCAATATCAATCTCCTTAAAAAGTCTTTGTTCATTAAGAAATAAAAAAAGAACAGACGTCGATAAAAAAAAAGAAACAAAGTACCCGGCATCACAATCCATCCAGCTCATTCATAATTTCCGAGTGCGCGTCGCGTCGAGCAGTTTGATAAACGCGTATAAATGCTCGGCGATCCTTGGTAATTGCATCGCGAGCTCGTTCGCGCCCGTCGCCCTGCTTGAATTAATCAGCGTCGGGGTAGCGCGCGATCGCCCGTCCGCGTAAATGATACAGGCTCGCGCATTCTTTCCTGCACCGGGGCTGACGGCGCGCTTGTAATAACAGGCTGCCAGGGACCCTGACCCCCGCTGTCCCTCCAGACTGACCCGCGAATGCCGTGATGTATGCGCTAATTGTAAATCTCGCTCTCTTTCCTTTTTTTCCTCCTTTCACGGAGGGCGCGAGCGAGCGTCCCCTATATATCCAGTTTGTCCGATCATCAGGTTTCCTTCGCGTTCCTCACTTGTCGCTTTTTTTTTCTTTTTCTCTCGCGGCGTTGTCATTGTAACAGGGATGATTGCTTCACTTTCATATATGAACGGTTGTAGGAAAATAGAATCGATCGTTCTATTATTTCTTTGCATGGTGAAGTGTTCAGCGATAGTTTGATTAGTTTTGTTTGCTTTCTCATCGTAGAGAAAGTTTTGAATCGCTGAATTTTTGCAGTGTAAGAGTACACGTTGTTCTCCTTCTTCGTATATGTCTTCCACCTCAAACTTATTTTAGTGACGTATGCAAAGATTTATTTTAATTTTTTTAATTTAATTTATTCAACCAGATAATTTTCAAGTAAATATTGTATATAATGCTGAATTGTTGCAATGCACGTGCACATACATTATACTTTTTCTCTATAAGTTATATCTTTCATTTGAAACTTACTTGAGCGAAATATTCAATGATCTATTTTAATTTTTTTTTTAGTTATTAAACCAGATAATTTACAAGTACTTTTAAGATTTTTAAACATTTGAAATGGCATTTATTATTTCCTGTAACGTTTTATTATTTCGAAATCCACACCAAAAAATATTCACTAAACGAAACCGACGTACCTCGGCGAAACAATGAATTCCTCCGAGCGAAAGCCGCGGCGAGGAAAAATCATCATCGCTTCGCGGTAGAATGAAATCGTAAGCACTTCTGAATAGCTCAGATCTGATCTGAGGGAACGGAGAGAGGGGAAAGTGGGTGTGACGCCGAGTCAATTCCGATCGGTTTGTGCTTTGCCTCGACTTCGCGAGATAACGCTGACTCTTTATTAATCGGCCCGCGGGCACTCGGATATCTAGGCGCGCAACTCCCTCCAAGGGTGGACAATTAAGTAATTAAACAAATCACACAACGCGGTTATTGATGAAGCAGTGCACGCCTGTGCATGTGGGACGCATTTGCATCTCCATTTTTTTGTCTGGTCAAGTCTCTTATTTCCTACTGGTCTGATGCAGTTTATGCATTTCCTTTTTCCTAAAGGAAATTATAGAGCTTGTTAAAGGTCGTCCCGCCGTGTCGTTGAAGAGACATAATTCCCCCTTCTTTTTTATTATGTGCTGCATTCGAGTACGTAAATAATTATGAAAGATATACGCTGATAACAATTAAGACATAGACAGTAAATATCTGATACTTGATAATTACTATCTGCATAAATAGAAATGTTTAAGTTTTTATAGGTAAGTCTGTTCTGATAAGGCTTAGAGAGTAACACAAAAAAATCAATTGAAAGAAGAGAAAACGACCAAGAATTTGAGAGTTTCTGCGTTAAAAAATCTTTAGTCATTCTCTCTTCTTTCGATTAATTTGTTGAATGACTCTCTAGGCCTTATGGGAGTAGATTTATGGTCATATAATAAATACGTTTTAGAGAAAAATAACTTTAGGAGGCTACTGGGCCGAAAATTTTGAGTTTTAGACCCTAATATTTGGGCTTTCTTCATATTTTGGCGTAAGAAAACCTTGGTCAAAATTTCAACAAAATCCGTGATCCGGATGTGAAACACTCCCCTGGTAAATATAATTTTAGTTTACTTTTAGTTAAAGTTTTGTATTTTATTTGTTGTACTATCTTCAAATTTATACTACTTGATATTTTAAGGGCTAATATTAGCACGTTTATTGGTTTAAAAAACAAAAATAAAATAAAACATTTAAAAACAAATATCTAAAACATTCATATTTGGAAATATTCAGCAGGTGTTTCAGAATCTTGCTCATACAAATTTGACGCTAAAAATTCGCACAATTGATATATAAATCTTACAACAGAAAGCACTGAATCAAGAAGTATATGGAAGGGGAAGAAATCCCGTGTAAAAGCGCACCTCACACTTCCCAAAAATCCAATTCCTCGATCGTCCCCCAGCGTTAAACTTTCCGCATAAAATTCCAATTCGACGAAAACAGCGGATAAATTATTCCTCCCCGAACAGGAGAGGCGCACTTGGGACGCAAAAAAGTGCCGGTGCACACGCTCTCGAACTCGAGCACCGCGTACCTCGCGCGCACATTACGCCGAGCGGCCGACACATGAGGGAGACGTATAAATAATTGATTGGGTACTTGTTGGGCCTAGCCAGGGCATTAATAACGACTAGAATCGCTCTCGAGTTCTCGCCCGTGCGAGGATCGTGTCAAGGACCACCCGGGGGATACCCCGTCGCGTTACCCCGCCGGCAGCCTTTCTCTCTCTCTCTCGCTCTGTCGGGGACAGACGACACGGTGCAATCACGGACCGAGAGAAAGAGAGAGAGAGGAGAGTGCTAATAAATTATTAAAGGCAGCCGCTGGGAATGACGCGCACCCTGAGCTCTGCGGCACTTGCTCGTTTTCCCCCCGTTTCGGCTATACTTGACTCCGCTCGATCGTTGATTGCACGCGCTAAAGAAACGAACCGAGGGAGGGGGTAGCTTTTATTATTTCTAACCGCGATGTGTGCTGCTCGTAATATAAGCTCAAGCTCGCGATTAGTGATGGCAGTTTTTTCTCTCTCTTTTTCTATCTTACTCTGCGGCTATTGTCGTCGCTGTAATTGAGCTGATTTGCGGCTGTTTTTTCCCTTCGGTGGGTGCGGTTTGTTTGAATTGCGATCAATTGCGAATTACTTACTGCAGGTATTGAGCTTTCGTTGAGGTAAGATGCTAGTGAAGTTTTCTGTGATGTATACACTGAGGAAAATGGGATAAAAAGAATTACTGTTTTTCTACTAATGAGGCGATCTACTTGTAGAAAAAACTGATGTAATTTTTAACAAATTTCGTTATGCCAATATTACAAATATTACAAAACGTTTAGTAAAAATTGTTCCTAGAACCAATGTGTTTTTACATTACTATAGAAAAATATTTATAGACAATTTTATTAATTAACCTATTTTTCTCAGTGTATATTTCATTACTGCTTTGTATAAAGTATTTCCTATTGAAACGAGTATAATCTATGCAAAAATCCTGTTTTGTTCATCAATGGAATTTTCATGTAGTTTTCTTGTTCGATGCGTAATTTTATCAAATTCATGAATCAGAAGATTATCTCGTAAGCGTATACAGAAACGCTTTTTTTTATCATTAATATCAACATTTATAAATAATTCTAGGATGTGATTACGATGTTATTGAATGCACGTACATTATTGTAATTTAAATGATTACCCAATAATTGATAATTGTTTGCTAGAAAAAGCAATTTATTGAGTGAGATCATAATTTGAATTAGCAGTGTAGTGCTTGAAATTTTTATGATTGAAATGAATTGCAACTTGATTTTTTACATGACAAAAATTACAATAATTTTTTTACCAGAATAATTGTAAAATTAAATATGTTAATTATTGCATATGTATAACGGTAATGTAAGTTTTCAAAAACAATTTTAGACATATTGTATGACATTACTTTTTATTTCTATTAACCTTCACACTGTTTTGCTAAGAAATCAGTTATATATAACCAAAGAGATTCTTTAGTACGTATTGTTCACTCCAGTGCTCTTCCATCATGAGTGACACATGTATGCTACATTTATCTAGTCAGTCACGCTCGCCAGTTTTTCACTTATCGCTAGAAACTGGACTCAGCTGACTTTTACGAGCCGCGACGTCACGTGAAGTTAAACTTCTGATAAATTTATTATCTTCTGGCTTTTGTCTTAAATGATCAACGACTAAATTTGTAAAATTTATCACATCACTGTGTCTTTATTACAGAAACATATTTAATAATTATTTTGCAAATTGATTTTATTTCATTTAAAATTCAGAAATTATCGCTATTAAACAGACTTGAAGAACCCATATTTGTTTTCATTCCTATTACCACATTCGATTATGTGAATAAATAATAAAATTAATTCTTAACTACAGTGAAGACCGTTAATTTTCTTTCGCAAATGTACTGTAATTCGATTTTCCGGGAAAATAAATTATTCTTCATCGAACCAGTTGCATAATTAATTTTTCCGATCAATACATCTAATATCCCTATAATTGAGCGTATCGCGACATATTGTCCCCACGTGCGACACAAGCTCTCACGCAAAACGCTGTGAAAATTCTTTCGAGTCGATAAGTACGCTCTACGCCGACGACCCTCGTTTCCTCCGACGCTGCCTATCATGGGTCAGCGTGCAGTCGGCCCTCCAACAAAAGTCTGAAAAAATTAAAAAAAAAGAAAAAGAAAACGTAGAAGAAGTCCGAAAAAAGCAATTAATCCTAGAAAACAAAAGAATTGGCGGCTCACGGGCGTGCGAACTAGTCCCGATAGTTCGCCGCGCTTTTATGCATTTCCGTTCCCACACGTCCCTGATGGTCGAGTCCCTCCGCAGTTTGTAACAAATGAGAAGATCGCGCCGGCGGCCGGGGCATCGGCGCCAGCAGCAGCCCTTTGGTCGGGACCGCTCGAGCCTCTCCTTGGCGCGCTTTCGCCGAGTGGAGGCCACTTTCGCCGAGTCAAGGGTTGCCGCGCGGCCTCCCCGGCCAGCCTCCCGTCGGCAGGCCGAGCTGCCGTTGCCGATCGATCTGCCAATTTTCCGGCGCATCTTGCGCTATACCCCCGGGCACGGCTCGCGGTTTTCGCAGGGATACCGTTACGCGCAAGGTCGAGTCGCCGCAAAGGTACGGTGGTTTAGCGGATCCTGCTGCCGGATTTTTGACGGATGCAAGACGCTCGCATGACGAAAGGAAAAGCGGAGCCGCAACGGCACTTCCAGCTTTATCTGAGCTCGAGATCTTGGCAATTTGGCGATTTTTCGGCAGAACCGGGAAAGGTTGTGCAATGATCGATGGGTGTGCACTTTCTAACGGTTCGCTTGGGGCACTTGAAACTTGTCGGCGAAATTTAACGAGTCCTTCTTACTTTCCGGTTTGAATAATTCTAAAATGTATTTATACTCCAATAAAAGCCTTTCTTAAATGTTTCTTTCAATGGCCATTATATGAGCAACGATCTTCTTTTACAAGAAATGATTAACATGAGATTAATTCAATTTTTATTTTTTCGTTATATGAAAGACTATCAGAAATTTTTAAACCTAATTAATTTCCTTGTCACTCATTATTGGATAATTGTGGAAAAATTTGTATCGATGTTACAACGTAATTGTGTACAACGTGTTGTAAATTAATAAATGTGAAACGTTTCGATAACTTGTTTCGTTATCCTTTTCAAGCACTATAAATTTATTTCCGTTACAATGTTGAAACGCCGTTGATATTGTTTCAAACTTTTCCAAGACTATCAGAAATATTATGAATTACATTCTATTCTCGTTTTGTGTATATACACACACCACCACAGTCTATTTACAACGTAATACACTTCATTACGTATACTTCATTAGATTCGAAGCACATGTGTCAGCAGAGTATCAATGGTAGCGTCATCGAGTCGTGGGAGGTTGGAGTATAATAACGAACTTTAACGAAGCCGTCAAAGTCCAGCTGGTCGGGCTGACGCGCGCATTAAAGTGACGAGCTAATTTCGCGCCGCCCCGAAATAAATCGATCCATTAGCGCATCGTGTTCGCCGTCTCTCCCTCGTCTCCCCTCTTTTTCTCTCTCTCGCAATTTTCGACGCTTCTAATTTGTCAAAGCTTCATTACGCGGCCACGGCGAGACCCATACTTAGAGCGCGCGGCTATAATCATAGTTTAAATTTGGACCCCGGAATCGGGGGTGTCGAGCGAGCCCATTGAAAATCAGAGCCGAGGCTCGCGCTCGCTTCCCTCCGATGCGTCCAATCAGTCCCCCCCAAGCTCGATTCTACACGTCGAGAAATCGAAAGCGAACGATCCACGTGAGGTGGATCTAAAAATTTCTGGGTGAAAGACACGGGGTGATATTAAGCTATCGAGAAAAGAGTCATGAAACGTGTGCAAGTTCATGGTTTACTCACTTTAAATTGTGTCGACAGCAAGAAATTTAGGAATAAATTTGTTCGTTTAGCTCAACTTAAATTTTAGAATAGTTAGAACATTTTATAATTTTGTTGAATTCTCTGCACAAAATGATCTAGTTGATTCACCTAAACATTTAGTTTATTCGACCAAATAGGTTTAGTTATAAATTTTAATTAGATTTACAACAAAATTTTCAGATTAATCACTTTATTGATCTATTTAAACGAAAAAAAATTTATTATTTGGTAATTCAAATGTTCTGAAAAGTCTTAAAATTTTTCACCAGTATATTACCCGTTAACCAATTAAATTGCTTGTTTAAATATTGTATGCAATCCTGTCAATTACAGAATAATGTATAAAATACGTCAATGACAAACTTTATCAAATAATTTCTGACCAAAATGATCGGACAATCCGCGACAGCAGAACGCCAAAATCCGGCGGGACAGTTTCCGCCAACGAGATCAATGAGATGAAAAGTGAAAAGGCAAAAGTACAGAGGGACTATCGCCTAAACGGAACGCGAGCGCATTTGATACGCAGTGGCGTTCCATTAATATTACATGAGGGGAAGGGAGGGTTGCGCGCCGTGGATCCCTGGGAATCGTGGCGTGAGCTCCGCGGCGCAGGCGCGATGCATCACTTCCGGCGCGCGCTCCGCTCCGAGCGATCCGTCGAAAACAATTTTTGCCGTGCGGTCGCTCCGCTCGACGAGTCCGATTCCGACGAGTTTGCCGAATGATCGCCCGGGACGCTTCCACATTCGAGCCTCTTTCCACCGGAATTCGAGCCCATCTGTATTCGAGGATATCCTACACCCGAATGTGCGAAAAGAGAACTTTTTCGCTGTATATTTTGAAATGAAGTACTTCATTTATTGCAGCAGTGAAATTGTCTTCAGTTGAAAGTGTAATTGTAAGAATATTTTATTCGTGTAGCTTTGTTATTAAAATTTAAAAAAAAAAGGAATGGAGTGAGTTATACACTGATACAATTGATAAATAAGTCTTATAGATGAACGGCGAAAATAAAAGGCTGAGAGGAAGGGTGCATTTACTTTATAGAGGAACGAAATGAAACGAGTTGCGCGCCCATTTGAAATTGTTTTCTCTTTCCATTCTTGATCCTCGAATCACGTCCCATAAATATGAGAAATAAATTGAATTATCTGCGGCGCTGGATAATGATAGGTTGAATCTCACTCTGTGAAACTCTCAATTTAAGTTCAGTCTTTGTTTTTTCATTTCTTTTCATACACTAATACAAGGATATTAGTTTTATTTATCGAAATTAGTTCGTTCAGTTTTATCCCTACGTGGTAGTTTAAAATAAAATATCTGCTATGATCGTAATAACATTTTTAAGCATTGAAAATTAAGTGTTGTTTTATATCAATAAATCTGTAAATTAACTTACGAAATGAAGAAGTCGTCAAGGTTTGCTAAACAGAAACTTACCTGAAACAATAAAAAAAAGCAATAAATAATTATAAATAAGTCCAACATATAAATAAAAAAGATAATATTCTATTGGACTTCAATTCTCCGCAGCGAAATCTCTAAATCAGCACGTGAATCGGTACATATATGGAAGCGGAACGACAAGTGTATAAAGGCAAAAAAGCCAGGCTTTGTTTGGAACTTCGGCGGAGAAAGCAGGGAATAAGAGAAGAGACGGAGATAGAGACCGAGAGCGAACTGGCGCGCGATCAGCAGCCACGTAGTAATTAAGGGCTCGGGGTATACGAAGGGTGATGCGCGGAGCTCTCTCCTCTCGAAGGCGTTTTGACCGCTTCTCATGGCGCCTGAGTTTAATTGGTCCGGGCCGCGGCAGTTGCGCCGCTCTCTCCCATCGCCTCCCCCTTTGCCCTCCTCGCCCTTATTCGCGCTCTTCTAATTAACTCCTTTTTGCTCTGATTAATCGCATTCGCGGCCACTTTGCGGACAATTTTGCCGGGCGCGAATCCCTCATCAAAATTCGCTCGCCGCGCGCGCCGTTGACCGAATTACATCGCCCTTTGCGGCGCGTAATGGTTTGCGAAAGTGCGCGGCGTGATTTGCGAGAAAGAGAGGGACTTTTTTGCGGCCGATGCGGACGGTCGGGGATGGAGGAAACGAGGAAAATGGAACGAGGATGCGGAGATGTATTAATCTTAATGAGGCCCCGGGATGCGCTCCGATCGCAGGATAGTTTAATATGCGGGAGGAGAGGGACTTACAGTGAAAAAAAAATTATGAAAAAGATCCACGCTGGCGGCCCTCGACTAAGTACACATTTATACGATGATGACAGTACTTTGAATAGCATTAAAAGGAGTTACTTTTTCGAAGTACAAGTGTATGTCGATGTGAATCGACAAAAATCATCAATCGGCAAAAATCATTATCGCCATGTGCATGGTATAACATACCGTGTAGGTCGATTACGATGAGGAATTTTAATATCTGAGAATAGATTTAAAAAATAAAAGGACTCTTATTAAATAATAACTACTCTCCAGCACTCTAAGAAAATTGCTGTACGCATAAAAAAAAAGGATGCTCAAACTGGATAAACTTCTATTTTCTTGTGCGACTAGCTAATAAAGCGGGTCGAGCATATACGGTACTCTGCTTCTAATTGCCAGAATAATTATCTATACGCGGAGCTTAAAATAATCTCGCCTCATCCTTTTGCGTACCAGGACTGCATCAGTAACATTCTACAGGTAGGCTGCGTTGTAGACATTTAATTAATTTCATCGAGAATAAATTCCACTAAAAGCACTATACACGAACTGAACAAGCATATTCAATCTTGCATCAAGGAAAAATTGCCTTCATTTTGAAACATAAACGTGCAGCGGACAACGCTGCATTAAAGGGAACAGCATAGTGTCAACGGGTATATGGGCGCGGGAGGAAATGCCGAGCGACGCGCTTCTGCCAGAAAAGGCCATACGTGACTCTGCGGAAGGCGAATAAAAGGCGAACGAGCTTATATAAAAGGAAGGAAGGAAGACGACGAGTGAGTGTACTTTGAAGGACGTGATGGGGATTGGCGATTGGCCTCTTGAAAGTGCCGAACGTGCATGTATACTCGCTGACTCGGTATTTTCTCAGTGCGCACCGGAGTATAGCGAGACATTGCACCGAATTTCCTCGGATCCTCTTTTTCCATGCTCCGGGCAAGTCCATGTCGCTTGAAGAAATCATGCAACCTCCGCGTGGTCTCTGTCTTCTATATATTCTTTGTAATATACTTACTAAGAGAGCCTCTAAACTCCGGATCACCGATTTGGGTGAAACTTTGGATATTGTTTTCTAGTACCAAATAATGAAAGAAAACACTATTAATTTAATCACACAGGCCTTTATTTAGCAGATATAGCTCGTTTTGTTAACATTGCAGCTATACCTATATATACGATTTTTTATTCATTGCGCATGTAAACCATGCTAATCTTTCTAGTTATATCTGCTAAATATAAAGGTCTATGAGATTAAACTAACGGTGGGTATCTTTCACTTTTTGGTACTAGAAAATAATATCCAAAGTTTCATCCACATCGGTAATCTAGAGCTCAAAGGCTCTCTTAGTTAGTAATTTCATTTTTTATTCCAATTTTTATAGAGGTGACAGTCCGGAAATTTATATAATAAAATAAAATAAATATTGTGCCTGTACTTTGATTTATTCGATACATTTTCATTGTTCCTTTTTACGAAAAAAATGGATTTAATTAAATTTTGAATATTATTTTTCTTAGTAAAAGCGAGTGAAAAAAAAAACAATAAAAAACCAAGTCAAAACGAAGCACTTTTTCATTTTCGCTGTTTCCGTCAAAGCCATGGCGGCCAGAGGTGAAAAGGTTGGCCAATAAAGCCCGAAAAACGAAAGTAGCGCGGAAGATTGCTCAAAGGACAGGACGTGGGACAAAAAAAGGCGCGAATGGGCGATAGGAAAAAAAAGGAGCGGCGAGGGGGGAAAAAAGAGCGGAGACGCGAAAAACGAAGCACCCACTCGAACGAAGGGGGCAAACAGCGCCGTAAAGGTCCCTTTCCGCGTCACGGCCGAATGGACTCGCTCTCCGCCGACGAGCCAAAAGGGAAGAGCTGGCAAAAAAAAAAGGAGTCCTATATACGTCCGCGTACCAAAGTCCGCTCGAGAGGACAGAGAGATGGTCGGCGATAAAAAAAAGGAGCGGAAACTCGAGAGGAAAGTCGACGAATAAAAAAACAGTATGAAATAGCGCAAAGGGTGAATTACGTTTTTCTTCGCGCGCATTCGAAAGTTTTTTTAGTTTATTTATTTAATCAAGTTAAAAATTTTCACTGCTGTTATTATCTTTCGATTTCGATAAATTATAAGAAATATTGTAACAATGATAATTTTTTAAATATGTACTTAATTTACGGTATTCGGTGAATCGAGTGAAATATTTTTGTAGATGGAAGTAGACAATATAATAAGTAAAGACGAAGCGACATCGATGGTCGGACGGTACGACGGTGGAAACGTCGGCGTGAATTTCCTACATGTCCCTTTGATAGGCGAGCCATATAGAGAGAAAGCGAGCACAGGTCGGGCGACCTCATGAATTTTCCGGGCGTCTGTCGCGTAGCTCGGGCGCATGCACACCCGGAAGTCCTGCTTCGTATTCATAGAACCGGCTGTTGGAGCGCCCCGCCGACTCATCCGTCGACCGCGAAACTGCGCTATCGGATCCTTCGGCAAATCTATCTGGCGGGTGGCTTGTCAGGGGCCAAAGGGAAGGGAAGAATTTACATACTTTTATCTGCATTAAAAGGCCCCTTTCACGATCTTTTGCCAAATCCACGCGCGCGCATATTTCTTCGATCAAGGAAGTTAGTGAACATCAATTTCACTTTATTTTTTGCTATTTGTAAACAAAAAGCTCTATTGACAGTCATCGTTTCCTTGAACGTGCAGTTTTTTAAGTTTTTTTAATTGTATTATTCAGTTTGATTTAATTAGTACTTTCTGCATGCACCCTTAAAAATATTATGAATAAATTTCATAAAGAATTTATGCAGTTTTTTTTTTACTAATTCAAGAGAACATCTGCAGAATAATTTTCTCCAAATCTTATGTAGAAATTCTATAGAAATTTTTCAAAATTTTTTACTAATTCTGAGCGCAATCATACTGAAAAATTTTGTATTAATTTTCGACAGCATTTATAACTCTTTGAAATGATCTGTAAACCTGCGAAATGATTATACTCTGATTGACATTATTTTTTTTTTAAAGTACATTTTTACAAAAATAAAAGCAAACAATTTTTGTCGATACAAAGCTCTCTCGTCGAAAAATTAAATTGTATATAATTCTTGAAATAAAAAGAGAACAAGGTAAAATTGGCGCGCGGATAATTTGAAAGAAGTTATAGTCGACAAACGCGATCTTTGGTAATCTATGCTCGACGCACTTTTACCGTTAGGAAAAGTTTCTCTATTTTTCTCCAGTATCCGCAAGGCACACAGCGGGTTCGGTCGGGTTTGCAATAGTTATTGGGAGCAACGGTATATACGCGCGGTTCGTCCAGTAAAAAAGTGATATCACGTCGCAGGCCGCGTCGGCGGTCACGCGACGACAGTGAGAGCGACCTGCAATTCGTGGCGTGCGTGTGCGTCACTCAAAAGTCAGCCTAAATTTCTCCAACGCGACGTATTCTCACGCATCTGGGCCGCGATCCGAGAATTCGAATTTTTCTCGGAAGAAATTTTCAAATGAGTACAGCCATGCTGGTGTAATAAAATAAAGAAGCGACGCTAATTTTTAATATTAACCGGTTAATGATGCAGCTGACGACGCCAACGTAAGGATGCATGTACATACTTAGCTGTGTATGTTAAATTTTGAGTTCGTTTTTTTACTGAAAGACTTATTAAGAAGTTATGCGCGCCTTTAAAAATCAGTCGTATTTTTTATTGTGGTAAATTATTGAGATTAATTAAATAGACTGAAAAGAAACTAGTCTTTGTATAACGCTCTTTAGAGCGGATAACTTTTCTGTAAAGAAGCCTCTGCACACATTATTTTTAAAGAAAAATGATTTATGCAACTCTGTGCGTGAAGTGGCACTTCACGCACTAGTGCGCATTTTTGCGTGTACTAAATCAACACTAAGATAGACATCGTTGCATAAAATATTGTTCGATACTATGTCAGAAGTGAATTTCGGACTTGTGTGAGTTATCACCCTCGCTTCGCTCGGGCGCTAATCTCGCACTTGTCCAAAATTCACTTCTGACGCACTAGTATCGAAAACTACTATAATGTACTCATTAGAAACGCTAAAAAATTAATATCAATAGTTACCTGCCCTAACCTTTATTAACTATTCATTTATGATAGCATCTTAACTAAACGATTATCATAAGAATTCTTACTCGTCATAAAAAAATTACTAACACCTCGCTAAGATTGCATTTTACGTGTTTCCGCGTATCATCCGCGTGCACTTGACGACGAGTGCACCGCTCAGTCCAACACACGCCAATCTATATCTGAGTCTGTTCAATATTTCATTTTATTCTATTCCTGTTCACGGGGTGTGTTTTATCGACCTCCGCGCTTTCCCTTTCTATGTCTGTTTCTCACGCGTGCAGCGCGCAAATATTGGACTCTCTCTGAGTCTCTGCATGCACTCGCCCACGCATATATGCATTACACCTGTCTGGTCGGCATTGGACATTTTAAATAAACTCCCTCTCCTAATTTATCATTATAAAATATTAATGCTAGAAATAATATTGCTCTGATCCAAGAGTACGCGCCGGCAGCGTAGCAGCGTAGTAACTTGTTAAAGACGCCACGGTCGTAATAATAGAAGCGGTCGTTATTTTTGTACGACGAGAATTACGATAGTTAGAGCGGCGTCGTTAAATTTTCATCCACTGATTGTAGGTGCAAAGACAAACAAACGATTAATCCATAAGCTGAGAATTTTTAGCGATTTTACGTCAAGTAATTAGAAATCACACGTTATAAAATGGTTCTTAAAGTTAATTAAAAGTGTTTTTAAATGCATTCATTAATAAATATTGGAGGCTAAAATTCAAAGCGTGCCAATCCTTATGCAACGGAGTGATACAATTATATTTTATAATTATATATAACTTATCTAAAGTGGCGCTATATGGACTGAATTGCAAGACAATTTAGCTTTAAATTCCTCTAGACTGGTCGAAGAATTGCACAATATTTTCACGTTTCAAAATGCCATTGAATAAATGACGACTAACGTACAAGAAAAAAAGTAATTTTTTTGTAACCTCTCAAATACTTGCAAAGGTCGCACAGTCAAGTCATCTTTATTTTTCTTCGTTAAAAAAAAAAAAAAAAAAAAAAAAAAAAACAAACAGCAATAATTTTGATCTAATTACACATACCCACACTTGCAAATATTTTTTCCCTAACCACGCAAGACAATTTTTTCCCAATTAGTTACACATACCTTGCATATCCTCCCCCCTGCCTCCTCGAAAAAAAAGATCCTTGTTCCATTAACGCACGCAGTTCGGTGGTCGGACAAAAAACTCGCACCAAGGTCGGCTCGGGGTTGCGTGCGCACGAAACGGGTCCCGAACTCAGCAAGAATCCGCCGGTCCGTGTCTCTCCTTTTCTTCGCTGCATTATAATATATATGTATATATACATGTATGTACGGTGCGCACGTAGTATGCGCTCGCGTCGCGGTACACATGCGCGCGAATGTAATGAGGATGCCGGCGACGGCAAAGGAGAGTCACGACCGGGGATCGAGGCGACCGCACTGCGACTCTATATAGAGAATACGTGAGCTGCAGCCGGAAGCTCGTTTTCTTCGCCTCTCGCGAGTCTGGTGAACTCACGGCGAAAACGCCGGCTAGGCGAACTTTATCGCGCTGACTGAGTGCCCGCCGAGCGGCCTTCCCTCCCGGGGCTGTGGATTATTCCACGAGGTGGGAAGGCGATTTTTTTAGAGCTGCGGACATTTTTTATTTTTTGTATTGGTGTACAGGATCTGATAAATGCATATTTATACAGTGAAAAAAATTAGTGACTTCAATAAAAAAAATTTTTTTTTTAAGTTTTGACAAGTATATAATTTCTTCAAAATTTAATTTGAATGGATTTAGTTTCAAAAAAGTATAATGTAAAGAAATATTTTATTAAAATCCTAATTTTATTAATGATTTCTATAATTAAAGTTTCTAAATTTTATAAAGTTCTTAGATAGCTTTATGTTTCACGTAACTGTAACTTTTTTCCCTTCCGCCGTAAATATTTAAAAAAAAAGTGTAATATCCGTTGAATCTTAACTGTTTATCGAGAATCGTTTCAACTTGATATAACTAATTTGGTGAACAAAAGGAGCCGGGTTATCTATCAATTAATAGCAACGAAAAATTGCGCAGCCAACTTGATCGCGTTTTTCTCGTTGCGTATATGTTACGTGCTTGTAAATTTTTAAAAACTACTATTATCGTTCGCACGTAATTATCGTTTGAATATATATGAGAGACCGGCAGCATTGACACACAAGTACAGTAAAAAGTTTCCTCTCATCATATAATGTCTTAATGACTGACACTAGAAATCGGTATTAAATGGCAAAATATTCACGTGTCAGTTTTAATGTTCACTTGTCGCGCGTGATTTGCTCGACCTTCGGCTCGCCGTGCACTTTTTTTACCCCCTGCGATACGTATCCGCGCCAGCACCGCACGAAGCACCGAACTTGTAAAACCAGGTGACAAGTAGCTCGTTTTCGTTTTCATTTTTTATATAAGACCGTCGCTCCGTAGCTTCCTCTTTACTTTCGTGTCTACTCTAAGACACGCCCATTTCTCAATAAAACAAAAAAAATTGATTCCTGTTTCAAAACGAGTAAAAATACGTAAAAATCGATTGTTACATTTTAAGAGAACAATCAAACTTCAACGTATTCAATTACAAGCTCTGTAAATATGAATAAGTAAATTTTTCTGAACTTTTTACTGAGCTTATAAGTATTCGAATATCCACATATTTAATAAGAGGAAAAAAATTCACTTCAAATAAGGGAATATCTAATGACTCGTTCATAATTCAAATGAATTATCCATTATTTAAATTCAGAGGAAGAAATGTCCATCGGACATACACGAAAATCTGCAATGAAAAACGGACAAATCCATTGCAAGGAGAGGACATTGGATTTTGACAGCTCGAAGTCGAATAAATTTTGTACGTGAACTTATTAATGCCGGAGAAAAGATTCATCGATTCTGAGAATTGAAGACGGTGCCGACTGTAAAGGAGCGGAGCTCTACGGACATGTGCCGGCGAGGGATCACGCGGGCTCAAAGGAATCGCCCGGACCCATAGCGACGTCCCTCATGGAGCTGAAGCCAAGGTCGCGAGAAGCACACGATCGACTCCGCCGGACGTGTATATACGCACGTAAACAGATTACGTACCTGCGAACCATAAATGAGAAAGCCAGTTTATTCGGCTGCTCTTTAGAGTATTCCATATTAAGCGAGCACGACTGAAAGTGGATCAATGGTCGGGCGTGATTGATAAACAAATTTTTATTTTTGTTTGTTTGAAGGGAGACGTTAATCTTATTAAATTCGAGCAATTGAGATGTGCAATAATTATTTAAGTAGATGAAGTAAATAAATAAGGGAGGCTGGAAAATTGTGCGAAATTGCCTGGGATACGAGAGCACTGCGAAATAAGTAATTGAAGCAGTAAGTAATGGCGTGTATTATACAATGATCTCGCGTCGTCTCTTCATCTTCCTGGCTTCACGTTGTAATTAAATTGCACTTAGCAGTATACACAGTATTACTCGCTCCTACGTTCTTATGTTTTTATTGATGACAAGAAAATGTATCTGCAGAAAAATGAACGCGATTATTTTTAGTGTTTTGATAAAAATTTATTTCGTTAATGATCGATATAGAAAAGTGTATTCAATTTCTAAACTGAACTTTTTGAATGAGTGTACTTGTACTTCTTCGTATACAAAAACCTGAAATTCATTTCTCTTCACTATATAGAATTTTAAATAAATAGAAGAGTATAGAGTTTATGTAAATTTCAATTAATGCTGATAGACAGTTTATTTAGGTACTTTAGACATTAATGGAATCGTCTACACTAGAACCCAGCAGCTGAGGATTTTCTTTTTGACTTATAGTTTACAGTACTATGTATAGAAATAATAAGTCTTTAAACGAACATTATTAATATTAATTTCTTTTATACTGTTCTTATTGGTAAAATAAATTAATTAACTAAGGCTATTTTAAATTTTACTCATTGTTAAATAAACGTTTTTTTTTTACTTGTTTGTATATTTTACGTCCAACTCAGATTGACCAAGAGCGTGGAAAAATCGCCTCTTTTAAATTCAGTTCATCGCGATTACTCCGTATTATTCACTTTGTTAAAGGGAGAGGAAAAGGGATGGAGTGAGTGACAGCGCGACAACCTTTCGTGATTCCACAAATTCCGCACTTCCAAGAAAGCGTCATTCTCAAAGTGATAAGCATCGACTTAATGACTAATTACATTATTTTATTACCCCTACGATGTTGCTGCAATTATAATAATTATTTTTACCGAGCTTAATTTATCGCGATTCTCCCGTACTTTATCATCGTAATTAAATGTCGCTCATCTCTTATGAATTTATCAAAGCAATAACAACCCGATACAAAATTAGCCTCTCGATATTCTACACTAATGTCAATTAAATAGAATTAATCGACCTTCAAATTAATTATTAAATAGAAAGTAATAAATAAAAGTATTTAAAAATTGTAAGATTCGAATAATTATACACGTTACTTTAAACTACCCTTTCAAATTAAATTAATAAAATTAGTAATTTCTCTACCGATCTCTAAGAGGTAGAGCTCTGTTTACACATTTTCAGTGAACTTTAACTAATTCTATAATTTTTTTATAGATTCAACTTTAGACAAAACTGAAAAAATAGCAAATGAAAAGTCGACGAAATGTGAACAATCGTAACACTTCCTGAGCGAGCTGTTTTGAGGAAGAAAAAAGAAGATCGTCAAGTGCATCGCGTGGATTTTTTCCCACAGCCGCGCAGCTCGCGCCGAGGAGAGAAGAAGAGGAGTAGAGATGCGCCGCGCGTCGTGGTGGTGTGCGTCACTGACCCGGCGCGCATTTTTGAAAATGGTCGGCGGCTCGTCTGGCGCGCCTTGGGCCGGGCGATTATCCTGGAATGAGGGGATACCGGTATCGCGCCCTTGCGTCTTCTATCCGCGATCGGCCGGGCGCGATCGGGGCCTTTTCCGTGGCGGCGCGCGCGACGACGACCCAGGCGAAATCGCCGGCGCCGCACACCCACGTAACGACCCGGGACCCCGGCCTTTTTCGATCGATAATGTGTATTTTGCGTCCCCGTAAATTGCGACTCTCCGCGAGCGCGCACGCTTTACGAGCCCGGCGCTATGCGAGCGGCTAAAAATAAATTCAATTTTCCAATAAACAAGTTTTAAGGAGTTAATGGGGGGGAAAATGGCGTGCTTTTATGCGCGAGATTTTTCTTGGCTATGATGGTATCTTCTCTTACATATATTTTCATTTATTTTGTCAGTGTATAAATGCGAATATATATGCATAATAATTATTGTTTCTAAGTCCGTTAATGTTTTATTTTATTATATGTTTAAATAACAACGATTAGATTTTATTAACTTGAATTGTTTAAAAAGAAATTTTAGTGGAATTACGCTTTCAGAATTTAAGTACTTTTTTACGATAGATCTCTTATTAATTTAGTTGATTTATTATAACATTTTTTGTATATTATACTTTAGTATTATTCTAAGTTCGGCTATTTTGCAAATGCAAGGATAAGATAAATTGTCTGTTTGATAACGAATAAACAAAGAAATAATTAAATGACTCTGTACCTTTTAATCATTAATAAAAATTATGATACTTTGAATACACATATCGTAAGTGGAATGAAAACCTAAATAAAATCACGTATGTTAGACAAGAGAATCTATATCTGCCGCTCCACCGACCCCAATAATATCTATTCATATATTCGGCAAATGAATCATTAAGAAAACGAAAAATAAATTAATATTTGATTTCTTCGCCGTATAATCCTTTTATGCGGAATTGAATAACAGAAGGCCCGCCGATCAGTCCGCCGTCGCAAAAAAAAAGAACCGATAGGTTTAACGCGTGATCGTTTTATGCAAATGCTCGAATCGGGTATATATTTCAGTGGTCTGGCACGCTCGCCGAAATGACACGCCGCGCACGCAAAAAAGGCGATTTCATGACGAGTCGTTTGATGCCCTCGCGCTGGCAGCCAGGCATAATTCGATTAGCATATTTTCCCTTTGCGGCGCGCGGTGTATAAATAATACAGCTTAATTAGCACGGCGGGCTCCGCGAGAGAATCCCCATTTTTCGGCTCTGCTCGCCTCGATATTTCCTGATTATAATAAGCGCGAGATGAACTCCAATCGCCAGGCGTTATAGGGCCCCCTCCAATAAGTATGAGCGTTTCCTGGAACTGGCGTGCATTCGCTCTTTTTTTTTATTATTAACGGCAGTCGAAGGTACTTGCCGATTTAATTCGCTTTGAATCATTCTGATTAATGGCGAGTCCTGCTTCTTGGAAAAGCGAGCACAACGGATTTCAAGGTTCGGTCGATATAATATATACTCCTTTTACAGCCTTTTTTGTTTTATGCGTTTTGTTTCTGCGCGTGTATAGCGGTTCAAAGTCGGAGGCACGAGACGGAGAGGTTCAAAATTTATTTCGCCTAAGAGGAGTCTCCGGAGGCACGAATCTAATGTGCTTCTCTGAAAAAAGTGAAGCTTCGAGGAGCAACGAACGATGCGTGAAAGAATTCGTCCTTTAACGGAAGCTAACTAATAGCCGGAGGAGCTGAAATTGCAGGTAGATTCCGTCACGTAAAATATACACGACGTTAAGTTAGATTTAATACCTAGGAATTTTCATGCTAACAGTTGTGATTACAGGAGAAGATATTAATGCAGTTTTATTATTGCGACAGTCGCCTATTAGACGTTACCACATTTAATTTTTCAATGACCTGTTGCGCATACTATAACTTATATCTTCGACGTTTAAAGATCGCGATAAAAGAAAAAAAGAACTGTAAAATTTCAGCGAAAACTCATTACCAAGAAAAGAGTAATTGATTCCCTCATCCGCGCACACGTTAAATCTTTTTTTTATAATAAATATCAAATTGAAAAATTATATAGAAATAAAAAAAAACTTTTAATATCTCCAATGAATCACCGATGTACTGTCTCATCGAAGGAAAGTAAAAATAAAAATGAGGACATACTCCAAAAGAAGAAAATACATATGTTTAAACGAAAAAGAAGACAAGAAAGAAAAAGATGGTCGCGAATGGCCTCATCGCAATACATCGCGCTTCTGGTGCTGGGCCGGCGATGACTCGCGCGCCTCATCATCGCCACGGAGCTTCCGAGATTTCTGAGAAGCCCGACCGGAAAGAACAATAAAAGTAATCACTTCAACAAACCGAGTCCGGGCGCGCGCCGCCCCTAATGACAGCCTAATTGCTTTCCAGCGCACTGAGCATCACGGAAACGGCGCGGCGCTCGTTTCGCGAGGAGCGCGCCAATTTGCGCCGTCCTCTCCCTCGCCGCGACCCAATTAATTCCGAACCTTGTGTAGTCGCTCGACTTTCCCTGCACGAGGCAGGCGCCATGGACGCCTACTGGCGTTTCTGCGCCGTGAGCTTTTTTCTGTCTTATCGGATAGGGAGATTTGTCTGTGACTCTTGGAATGGGGAGACGTTAGCGATGGCCCAAATCTGGTGGATAAATCGTACACACATTTGGTCGCCTATTCGCTCTAATCGGAGCTGTCGTTTCACATTTAGTTATTTATTGAGAGAAAAATGCTTTTAGTGGCGGTATCGATGAATTTATATGGAGGTGACTGCTCGTATTCTTAGCCGACAGGAAGTATTAAGATTGATGGACAAATTTGACTCGTTAAGTTTTGCCTCATCATTATTTTAGCGAGTCATACGAATATTCATACATGCTTTCAATATTTTATTAGGACATGGATATAAGTTTTCTGTAAAAGAATGTACGTTAAAACGAACCAAGAAAAGTAAAGTAGTATATTATTTCAATTTAGATTTTTTTTGTCTATAATGAAATAATTTTTAAATAATTATGTCCTTTCTTTAGTCTTTAAGTTTCTTATAAGTTTTTCATGTACCAGCCTATGTACAAAATAAATATGTAATTTTATCTAGTAAATATATAAATAAATAAAAAAATAAATAAAGATGTTCTAGAGTAAAGAACACATTTTTTTCAATAGCAAGTATTGCAAAATCTCGAAAGCGGAATATTTTTTCTTTTTCACTACATATGAAACTGTTTTTATTTCTCTTCGAATAAGCCAGAACCCGAAAGTGAGAGATCGCATTAATGACGGGAAGCGAGCAATCTTCGACCATCTGTCGATGGCAGACCTCAGAGTCGATCCACGAGTTGCTAAACTATCTTACCACCTTTACATTTCAAGAATTCCTATTTTATTTCTATTACCCCTGACCCAAATCAAATCTACAAAAGAATCCTCTAGCCAACATTATATCGATATTTAAAAAAAAAAATCGCCATTTACACACTGAAAATGAACAGTGCATTCAGCAAGAAAATCGCAATGATCAGCGATTAGCGCGGCGCATGCGGCCCATAAATCGCGCAATCGCAAATAAATTGTAATTGCCGCGCGCGGCCGCGTAAACATTCGTTCGCGCGGTGAATCTGCCTCGGAGGGGGGCTTCGTGTGTAATGTCGTGCCTCGCGACTGTTTCTTCGGCCTTCCGTGTCTCTTTTGTCGTGAGCCGCGCATTCGAATCGGCCCGCGTTATCTATCATTGTAATTACAACTCGCACCCTCGCCACCCCCGCGATTACACACCCACCCCTTTTTTTCCTCCCTTCGTTTCGAAGGCGTCGCCGCGATAGTGAACGGACACGCACACGCTTTCCGTTTTCATTTTCCGAGATCACTCGCATTCCCTCGTCTCTTTCGCCTCTTTTTTCATTCTTTTTTTTTTCAAGCCGCGATTCTATCGAAGCGCGCACGACTTGATTTATGATCCCGCTTGTTTTTTTTTTCATACAAAATTAATATCGCGCTCGCCGTTAATTTTTTAGGAGGAAATCGGAATATTAAAGGGGAGCTTTCACTTTTTTTTAATAAATAATGTGTTTGTTGGAAAATCGTGAAATAAATATTATTGATCTAGAAATCACAACTCATATAGGATGAGTAAAAATTAAATTAACACCTGTGCTGCATATGAGCAATTCTACAAAAAATAAGCACTTTTGAGGTCGATCCATGATTAAAAATTTTGGATGAAGCACGCGTTCC
>JAWWEN010000020.1:10085576-10111117 GCA_035582955.1 Sycophila texana | reverse complement strand
GTTATTGGGTTATTGGGTTATTGGGTTATTGAAACGACGGCGGCGGCGGCGATAGTTTTTTATAATATAGAGAGATATGACAACAATTTAAATTGAAATCAATTCAATTTCAATAAATCGTTTTTAAGCAATTCTTACTTTATATGTTTGTTAAATAGTTAAATAAAGACTAAAGGAGTAAGAAATGTCTTCTTAGAATAAAATGAGTCTACAGGGAGTAAATTGTAATTCTAACGGGAGTAAAGTAACTCCAGCGGGAGTAAAGTAATTCTCCGGGAGTAAAGTAAGTCTACAGGGAGTAAAGTAACTCTACAGAGAGTAAAGTGATTATGTGACTGAAAAATATCATTTTACTCCCTCTGCGGAGGTCAATAAAGTTGACTTTTCAGGTGATTAGGGTAAAATAGTTATTTATGCACCAAGGGAGTAAAATAGGTGATTATTCCCGCTGGTGAAGTTTGCTGTGCGAGCTTTAGGGAGAAATCTACTAGTCTTCGTAGGAAGCGACGAAATAAAGTGGACTTACGAATAGTTTAGGATGAAAAATTTTATATGTGCACCAAGGGAGTGAAATAGGTACTTATTCCCGGTTTTACTCCCTTGGTGTATAAATAACTATTAAACGATTTTTTAGTTTTGTCTCCACGCTCAAGTAGCCTCGATAATAGCTGCGCGAATTGACGCGTATTTGATTTGAATTATGGGATTTTTCACTTTACGCTTCTGAGGTGCGAAGAAGGGAACGCGTAGGAGCTTTTTCATCAAGCAAAAAAAAAATAAATAAATAAAAAATAAAAGCTGCAGGAGAAGAAAATGTGCGTTTTCAATTAACAGCGTGGGTGGAGGGAGGCGTAATTCCCGAGAGCTGAAGAAGTTTTGAATTAGAGACTAACGAGGGAACGCCGAGTAATCACGGCCTCGCGGCCAAAGCCAAAGTTAATTACTTTCGAGGCGAGACCAAGGTTTTCGTTACTAATGTATTTTTTACCACTCGAGTTTCGACCGTTCGCACTTATTAATATGCCGTGCACGACATATTCCCGAGAAAACTTCGCACTCAAATTTTCACTTCGCTCCTTTAATACCTTTTTATCTTGTTGAAGACTTTCACTTTTTATAACGGCATGCAATAATGGGAGTAAGAGCTGCAATTACACAATGTTGTAATGGAAAAAATGACGTCGATTCGACGACAATTACGTTTTAACGATTACCGTATAGACACGTTAGATTTTTATTATTTTTTTCATTAGATTTTTAAATTTAAAAATTTTTCTCTTTATTTCGCTTTCAGTGTTTATATTATAAAGTTATGCGAGCTCTAAATGTGACTTTATTTTAAAATGCCTCTTCTTTGAATGTTTACTTAGCATTTTTACGAATTTTACTTTTACATATGTGGCTCTTCAATATTGAATGAAAATAGTGCAAATTTTCCAAATACTACAATAGAGTTCAGCACGGTGAAATAATTTTCTTAATTAAACGTGTACACTTTATATATATTTATATATTTTTTTTAATTTTTTATTATTTTTTTTTACACTTTTTATATAAATTAGTAAATTGTGGTCTAAATCTTTACCTCCAGAATTTTAAATTAGATAGATCGAGTGTCGCAATTAATTTTAGTACTGGATTAACGTTTGAAATTGAAACTTCAATAATCGCGAGTTAGCTAAAAAAAAATTACTTATTAAGTAAGTCAAAAGATTACTTTGATGCTTTATAATGTCTTTTTTGTTGCCAAAGCTTCGCCGAACCATGTGCAAGCCAATGTCTTTTCATTTAAATAGTACCTTTCGCTTATTGGCAGCTGTGAGGCCTGTATGAAATTTACGCATCCTCGACTTGGTATAGTATGATAGACATCGGGTGTGTACTCTCAAAATTTTTCTTTAGCTACACGGAGAGAATTGTTGGGCAAAAATTACCCAAACTGTCATGGTAATCTTGGGACGCCTTGTCTTTGTGGATATTTTTATTGAATTATGTTTAATTTTTACTAAGCAAACTATGATAAATACAAAGCGCATCATAAATTTTACTAAACTGTATAGTAATTTTCACAAGTAATAATTTTTATAAGAAATTTCATAAAAATTACGAGAAAATAGTGAATTTTTACCCGATAAAGATTAATTTTTATCAGAAAGGATGGCACTTCTTACCGCAACTACTTTGTAAAAATTGCCCAAGGCTAACTGCTTCGGGAGCAGTTCATTTGTTTCGCAGTCGGTAACGGCAAAAATTTGCTTCTGGCAATTTTTACAATATAAGCCATAAGGTTAGTAAAATTTGCACCGAGCCTAGTAAAAAATATCACCGTGTGATGGCGTCCCATGATTACTAGTCACTTGGTAATTTTTAACGCTACTTTTGGGGTTATTTTTATCGAACTGTTCTCTCCGTGTACATATCGATGAATAAATTGATTGGCAAGCGAGTCTTTCCTCGATCTAGAAAATCTAGAGCGGATTCTTCTTTTTTTTATACCACCGCATGTAAGAACTTTTCTTATCCGGTAAAATCAGAACAAACGACTTCCCGTGAAATCGAGCTGTTGAAGCAATTTTAATTTAGTGCGGGATAAATTAACATGGCCCAATTCACTTTATTCGCAAAAAATCAATGTAAACTCGCTTCTCGTATTCTCCACGCGAGTATTTACTGTATAAGGTGCGGAATATTAAAATATTACACTTTTAACGAAAAAATATAAAGCTCCTCAAAAGTGTAAACATCGTTAAATTAAATATAAAATATTCCTTGAAATGTGCATTTAAATTCATGCATGTACTTTTAAAGTAAACTCATTTACATTTCACAAACAATTACTTAATCTTAATTCCCGGTGAACGCGTTGAAAAAGATCGCGGGCGCAATTAAAAGAGACCGCGAAGTATCATAATCACATCTTATTAAAAATAGTTTAACTTTATCGTAATCATCGCGATGCGCGTAATGAAAAAGTAAGCGCGAGCTCATATAATTACAAAATGCTTTAGTAATAAGTATACACGTAATATTATACAGTAGTGGTGTCAGTAAGATGCACTCATACGCGTGCATTAATTAAGAAAAAAAAAAGCGGGAAGACGAGTCCGAGTCCGAGAGAGAAAGACACATACAGATGTATGTAAGAAGGAGAGGGAGAACCGATATGAATATTACTTTCAAAATAGCTCAGTAATTTTCCTAATTGCAATAGCTGCGCGCTTCAAATTAAATCGTGGAAGTTCGCCTACGCTAGTGAAAAATTCAAGCCGATCTGGACTTCTTCGACGATTGCGATATTTTTTTCATTACACCATCCGTGGCGTAAATTAAAATGTTATCTTGACAAAGAGCCGCTCTGGAAAAAAATCATCGCCGGGTATTAGGCTCTCGGGACGAGGACGGGCATGATGACTTTATGCGCGGGGCTAACGCGTGAATTCGCAACGGCTCGGCTGTCTGAGAAATCAATTGTCTCGCTGCGGAGGTCTCAGGGCTTCGTGCGACGATGACGAACAATGAATTTTACTCGGGATTTAAAAAAATATTCGTCGCTAATGAAATTGAATGCCGAGATAAAAGTATCTACACAACGTCTCAGCGTGACTGTTAAGTTTCATCAGTCAATATTCCCTTTAAAAAAACAATGATAGGATATTATGTTTTTTTGATTATTTAAAAATATCTGGTTAAATGGAGTCAACATTCAAAACGTTTTGTTGGTAATTAAATTTTAATTATTCAATTCAAATAACCAAGAAAGATAATTACATTGACGCACGTTTTAAAAAAATTAACTACATAGTATATTCATCCAATTGATAAGAAGTAAAGATTAATACAAATGTAGCTTTTTTTATTCATAAGTAACCCACGGCAATTTTATGTCATTTATATGACACAACTAAAATAAAGTATTTTTCTAATAAAAGACACCTTTCACTTACGTTAATTTTAGCGCTACATTATTTTTAAAACAATATTTTTTAAAATTTTTAAATCTTCTAATTATATTAAAAAAATTACTTTGAAATGAATGACACAACTGGAAGTTTACTAAAAGCATACATATAATAGAAAAGTTAAACCCTGAAATCATTAAACTATTAAAATCATTTTAACTTCTTGTATAAGTGCCGTAAGATTTTCCCCGTGTGTACGTGCGTCCATCAAAATGAAATTAAAGGAATTGAGTTTGAATAACGAAAAAAATGAAAAAAAAAATTATATTAAAACGCAAATCGTGATGTGGAGAGGTGATGCATAAAACCTCAGCGGGTGTAGCGCGCACGCGCTCGCGGTTATGCGGTGCCGGCATGGTGGCGGCGGCGGCGACTACGCGGCGCGGCAATTTGCAGGTGCAAAGTTCAGCTCTCCCCTCAGTCAGCTGGGACAGTAGCTGCACTCGGTCGAGAGAAGGGAAACCGCTAATGGCGGACAACTGCTCGCGGATTTTCAAAGCGACGGCTTAATCGAGTCCGACTCCGCATTCCTCCGCGTTCGTCCTTTTATCACAATTATTTTATCGTTTCTCACAATTAGGCGACGGTGAAACGACTTTCGATATACTAATTCAATTATAATTACATCGAATTAGTAATTAATAAAGTCACCGAGGACCATCGAAACTCATCCGTCTAGAAACTTCGAAGAGTTCGCTTTTCACACGCGATATTTTGGCAAATTACACATCATTGGATTTAAAATACACATACATAGTTTTAATAGGGCCTGTGTACTTTAACGACCGTATTGTTGCAGGGAACATAACGAGGCACACCTCGATGCAGTCGTTTGCGTTTCCCTCGACCGACTCTCGTTTCTCGCGTTTTTAAGTCAATTATAATTATTAGGCGCGTGTTTGTTCTCCCCATCCTGATTAGCCGCACTCCCATGATTTACGCATTTTACCCTTTTTTTTTAATATTCTCTCGACCGTTCGTCTCGAATGACTTCGTTTGCACGAGCGAGGAACGTTTTACACGTAAATTATGTATTTCAGCTTCAACTGCAGAACGATTTCGTTACGACTTTTTCAAGCACCCTTCCTGTACATTCGGAAATTTCTGTATCACTGCAAATTACGACAAATTACGAGTGTGCGTATTTAAAGATTGTAACATTTATTTTCGATTTAAATATTATTTTCAAATTTAAATAAACTTTTTTATTTAATACTTTTTTGTTTGTTAAATTGTATATAGATAAGAAAGTATACAGTGTAACCTGTAATTATAACTTCCAATTCGTGAAATGTATCATATAGAAAAAACATAGTATATAAATGGAGCTCTAGAGTGAACTTAGCGTTCTCAAGCAAAACGTGTATAAGCAAAGAATAAGTATCGATGAAATAAAAAAAATGTCATTCGTCGAGCTTGGCGACATTATTGATCATGCGAGCGCTGTCCGACGGCAAATCTCGCTTACGCTATCCTCTCCCCCTCGGACAGAGAGAAAGTTATATATTTGCAGCATTCACTTAATAGCTCGACTTTTTATTATTTATTTCATATATCTGCTTATTTGTTCATTCAGTTTCTTAATTGATGATATGATTATATATAAATAATTTAAATTCTACATGAGCATTGTAATTCATTTATTTTTTACTTAAAAGTGATTATAAAATTTCATTAATTAATTTTACGGTAAGAATATAACAAAATGATATTTTAAAATGTACTATAAATAAACTATAAATAGCTTAAGTGTCGCACCATCTATATTACACATCAATTAATTTATAATCAGGGTACTACAGTGATAGAAAATTATGACCTCGTTTGATGGATCGACACAATCACAATGCAGGTTTTATATGAATACATGTGTACACAAAGACATATATTGATCACATCGAGCGCGAGCCCGACGTCCGTAGGAAGATTCATCACGGACCCGAACGCTTCGCCCGGCGTAAAAAGCTATTTATTTGATCAAAATATATGTTTACGACTGGCGAACAAAAGCCCGAGCAAAGAAAACTAATAAAGCCACAAAGCAGTTGAGAGCAGTCGCTCATTGGGTCGGTCGCTACAAAGCCGACTCCGAGCGAATCCTGCACCTGGGCCCCTCACTCTTTCTCTCTCTCTCTCTCTCTCTCTCCACCCACTCGAGCCTCGCTTTTTTCGCTCTGCTTTTCTCTCTCTCCCATTTCGCGCCGCGGTGGCGCCTCTCCTTCGGGATATAAATTAATTAGATTTGTGTGCGGGGGTGTGTCCCTGTGCCTCTCGGCCGGGGCCGAGGGAGGGCGCGTCGCCGGTCCACTTTTGAGGTTTCTGCGGCGAGCTGCGCGGGCCTCGCGTCCGATCCCCGGCTCACGTGCCTCTCGGAGCACGTGTTGCGGACGCCGCCGCTCCTCCTTCTTGCTCGGCCCGAAAATTGGAGCGATACCGGGAAGCGACGGCCGCGGCGCGACGCCGTTTTCTTCACGCTTTGGCGGCGAGCGCCGCTGTCGGACCGCCGGCTGATTTATACCGGGCATGCGGCATTGGGTCACTTGGTGGAGCGAACTCTTCCGCCGGAAACGATGAATATTTCACCTTTTTGCGTGATTTTCGCTTGCTTCGATGCAAAATGCTTAATTCCTTGTGTTACGAAGCTTTGCGGTGTTATACACTATAAAAAATTAGGGTCCGATTTTACACTAATAGGAAAAGTTTTGTGTAAATTCTTCCCCCAAAGTTTGTGTAAATTTTGTGTAAATCTTTGACAGTACCGAAATTACACAACAAAATTTTTGTTTTTATCTTACGTTCATCGTAATTCCATTTTGTAAATTACACAAAAATTTGTGTAAAACATTTTTTACACAAAAATTTACACAAAATATTCTACACTAAAATTTTACACAAAAAAAAATTTACACATGTTCGCATCAAATGTCCGATTTTACACAAAATTTTTTACAGTGTAGTAAGTTATTAGATTTTCTGAATCACCGAATTGGATAAAACTCAAACAATGTTTTCATTTTACTTTTGATAATGATGGTAATGAGTTTTTCTTTACACATGGTACCAACTTTTAGTTTGATCCTAATAGTTTTAATAACATTAATAGGTACACTGAGAAAAGTAAGTAGGAAATTTTAATATAAATTGTTTGAGATTGCGGATGTACTGGCGACAGGAGAAATCTTACAATAATTATTGAAAATTTACCAATAAAATTTGTAGTTTTTCTAAAATTCATGGTATTATACATTTCATGTTTAAAGTCTGTCCTCAATGTCCAAGAATTTATAGTAAATTTAGTTGCGCTATTTTTCTCAGTGTATCGTTATATCTGATATTTTCAGCATTGCCTGTATAAACAATAAACTATTCTATTTCATTTTATTTAATGATAATTTACGCAGTAATTCCTCAGTACTAGAAAACGAATTTCCAAATTTTTTCCATAGATCGGTATAATCCGCAGGTGTGACACTCTCCCTGCAATCTAAAATCGCTACTATACGCTTTAAACGCCGTAGCAACAACAATACAAACCCATCGCTCGGCTGCGATCTAAGAGCTCCAGTTGCGCTATCAACCGTCGAAATTTTACAACCAACTTGCGTAGACACACGAAGGCAAGGTACAAGTCTCTGAGTGTCCCGCGGCGAGATTAAGATCGACTGCCACCGTTTGGGAATTCCATTTCTCATGAGCGCTCCAGAAAGGAGGCTCCGCGCGCCGACGAAGAAAACGGCGCTCGTTTGCGGGAGAAAAATATAAGCGAACTTTCGTGCGCACCTGCCGCACGAGATCCAGATATATCACTCCGCGCGCGCGCGTGTGCACACTGCGGCGGGCGCACATAATGCGCGCGCGGGAAGGAGCGAGAGAAAGCGAGAGAGCCGGCCTGGCGGGCCGCACGCTTGATGTATGGTGGGCGTAAACGGCCGCGGTAACATTGTAGCGTTTGTTATACGGCGACTCGCGTTTATCGAGTTTTCGACTCGCCCTCGGCTCGGCCCTCCGGGACATAATGATTTCATAACACCGCCGAGGCTCTCTCTTTCTCTCTCTTTTTCTTGGCTCGAGGTTTCTCTATCGTTTCGGAGTCGGCGGAGGAGCGCGAGACTCGTCTGGGAGTCGAGCAGGGAGTCGAGACGGACGCACCGCCGTCAAACGGGGAGAAGAGGAGTCGGTAGAGGAGACGGGCGCTATTAAATTTTTGGAGGAAGAGAGCATGCGAGGGGCAGGGATACGAAGCTGGATGCACGGGTTAGTCAGTCTTGAACGGACCTCGGCGCCAGTGTAACTCTTTTTTTTTTAGTTCACGTTGTTTTCCGTTGAATGAAAGTAAAGCATACGTATATATAGTGATTTAGTTTGTGTCGAATGGCCTATTTTTTACATAAGTGAATTGTAGTTCAAAGTAAACACTTTAAGTTGCTAAGCATTTTCTGGTAATTTTGAATAGTACTAGATAAAAGATATCGTATTTTAACTCCGCAATTTTTTTAAACTGACTACCAGCTGTTGGATTATGTTATAACACTTTAATTGAAATGTTGCTCCGAAAAAAAAGGTGTCATATACACAGTGAACACCGAACGGAAATCGCGTCAGCGTCATTCCAAACAAAAAAAAAAGATAAAATATTTTTGAAGAAACATCCCGATAGGCAGTAATAGTGCTAGTGACCGAACTATATAAACCGAACCAACATGCCAACGGCGCACTGAGCATTATGCCGAAAAAAATCGATAACGCAGCACGAGTACTTTCACTGGAGCGCCGAGCCTCGCGTTTCGGAGCAGCGCATAAAAATGTATAACAAACCGCCGCAACTTTTTTTTATTAACATCGCTTAAAAAGCGTACAACTCGCCGAGAAGAAGAGCCGACAGGAATGGGTTTACATACACAAACACAGCGCCTAGGCGAACTCACGTTTATAGAGTTGAGGGGCGCCGTGGGGCTGACAGCCCTGCGGCCCCCACTGCCGGCGCCGACCTCCGCCTCCAGGTTGTTGCCGGGGTAATATGTATATATGCGTGTGTCCCTCTCTATCCCTCCTTCGCTGGCTCGTCCTTTCCTCGTGCCGCTCGTCTCGCTCGGGGGTCGCCTAGTCGCGCGCGCCTCAGCAGCCACTGTGCGGCGCGCCGGCCGTCGGATCGCGAACTGTCCGCGCGGACTCGCGGGCCCGCCGTCAGCGCAAGGGCCGCGCCGATCGCACTCGCGGGCCGCTACTCGCGACTCCCGACTCGCCGCTCCGCGTCATCGCACGCGCTCGCCGCGCCGGAGGTGAGCCTGGGACGCGCGTGGGCTGCTTCGGATCGCGGCACGACGCACTGACCGCGGCTTTTCACGCGGGACGGAGAGGCGCTGCCGGGCGCGCACCCATACACGGAG
This sequence comes from Sycophila texana, assembly GCA_035582955.1. Taxonomy (NCBI): domain Eukaryota; kingdom Metazoa; phylum Arthropoda; class Insecta; order Hymenoptera; family Eurytomidae; genus Sycophila; species Sycophila texana. The sequence goes on along the minus strand of JAWWEN010000020.1, from coordinate 10,101,771 downwards.
AGACGGAGGCGCGACTCTCCGCACGTGCTGCGGCCGGACGATGGAAGTCGCGATTCCTCGGCCCCGTCGCGGGGGCCTCCTGCACCAGCCGCTCGCTCGCTCTCTCGGACGTCGCGTCGCGAGGCAGCCGATCGGCCAGCCAACTGCCGGCCGGCCTCTCTCTCTTTAGACGCGCGGCAGCGGCTCGCCGCCGGTGGGCTTATCCTTTCGCGTGTACTCGCGCGACTCTGGAATTACCGTGGCGCCACCCCCTCCCGCCGAGCGGCCAGGAGAGGCCCTCCTCCTTCCTCTGCCTCGGCGGCGATCTCCCGCTCGCTCCCGCGGATGTCCTCTCCCCGTCCGTCCCCCCCGCGCGCGGCTACTTCACGGTGATCCCGCGACCCCATTCCCCGAAGCGAGCGAGCTTTTCCCGATAATTCGGCGGAGGTGTCTCCGCCGATCGGAGCGCCGAGTTTTCCTTTTGCTCGAGCGTCGCGCGGCCTGCCTGCCCTCTCTCCTCGAGCCGGCCATGAATCTTTGCCGGGGCTACAGCCGGCGCCCGCCCATTTAATAGCCCTCCTTCCCCTACCTTGCCGCGCGCACACCGATGCGCGGTTAGTGAGCGTAGGTGTGCCCCGAGCCCGGTGCAGGTAGCGATCGCTGCCGGGGCCGCCGCCGCCGCCGGTAAGCCTGTCGCCATCTGTTGGGCAGCGTTTGAAAGTCGAAGAGCGAGGCGCGCCGGCGCATCAATTACTGAAATGCACCGAATGTTAAATAAATTAATTTAGACAAATTTTCACTACAAATGTGGCTTTTAATTAAGTTTTCAGAATGGTATGGTCAAATTTTCTTTAATAAAGTTATTTACTATATTGCTATAAATATGCAGAATTATTAAAAAAAAAAAAAATGTTTTAAAAAAATGTGCCTATGGAAAATGTTGTAAAAATCGCGCTGCAATTACTCTTTTTTGGGGCTGTTATACAACGGAATCGAGGAGAGCGAGGTGCGCTAATTTGAGGAGCACACTGAATATTTTTTAAATAAATTTACAAGTCTTTTTAATGCAAATGTCGTTTTTTATGAATTTTTTTAGTGAACAAGTCTGCTCCAATATAGTCCATATTTTGTTATTATTGTAATAAACAAAATATTTAATAAAAATATATATTAAAAATGTTGTAAAAATCTCGGTCCAATTATTCTTTTTTGGGTTGGAGATGCAACAGGGCGCGCGAGAACGTGCGTCAGAACATGCTGCACTCATAGTCGATCCATGGGCGGAGCAGAGGATGTATCGTATGACAGGAAGACGTCGAGCTAAACTTGATATACGACAATGGGATGATTCGTTATTATGTGAATTTTCACGCTACCCTCTGCTTTTATTTCCACGCAATCTGCTCCCTTCATGGCCGTTTTCCCGAGATTCACTCGCTTATATGTGTAGCAGTTCTTTAGTTGGCATCGTTTTCAAATGCATCATTCAAATGTAAATTCTTAGTAAATATTTGCTGATCTATTACCTTTTAACTACTTTAAATTTTTATTTATTTCAAAAAATGAAAAATTTTAATTGTGCTCAAACTATATATTTTTAACAATTTCTATTAAGAAAAAAATTTAATTTTTTTTAAATGCATAATTCAAATGTAAATTCTTTATAAATATTTGTCAATCTATTATAGTTAAACTACTTATATTTTTTATTTATACCGTTAAGGAAAAACATTTCTCTAATTTTTTTGTAAATTTAAACGAAAATAAACATTTTTTAGTAATAATGAAAATAGTAAATGTGGAGGAAAAGGTAGTGTAGAATAAATTGATCGTTGTTTTAGATTTGAACAATTCGATATAAATATATCGCTTTATTATCGAGCTTGACACTTAAGAATAAACGTCTATAATTATAAATCCATTCGATCGCTATAATATTTACAATGTCATCTACTTAAATCTTTGTATCTTCGCGGGACAGTCTCTATAGCATACTATTATTTACAAGACATTATATACAATGAATCGAGATATTTACAAGTAATCGTTCGCGCACCAACAAAATCCAAGAGTCAATTTTCTCCGAAAAAACTACTTCCTCTCGAGAGGATTCGCGCTTATATAGACGAGAGAATAAAACATCGGAACTTTTCGCTAAACATAAAACACTAAACCGGCACCATCGAGCTGTGCAGCATCTGATGATGTTGATGATGGTGCTGACTCAAGTGCGGGTAATGTCCCGTCATATGCGAGACCGGGAACTGCAACTGCGGCTGCTGAATCTGAATTTGTGGCTGTTGCTGCTGTTGCTGTGGCTGCTGTTGAGGCACAGCCAGCGGAGCAAGAATCGGACTCTGGCTTTCCAACTTAATCTCCGGCATCGCGGGTATGTTGTTCTCCTTGTTGGCGATGGCTCCGGCCGCGGTGCTCTCCACCTTCGACTTCCTGCGCTTCTGGTTCTCGTGAGTCTTGGCGTGTTTGCTGAGGTGGTCGCTGCGCATGAATCTCTTCGTGCAGATGGTGCAGGCGAACCGCTTTTCTCCCGTATGAGTGCGGTGGTGTCTCTGGAGCTCGTCGCTCCTGGTGAATTTTTTTCCGCAGTAGGGCCAGCGGCAGAGGAAGGGCCGCTCGCCGGTGTGCCAGCGGAGGTGGGCCTTGAGATGCGAGGTCTTGCCGTAGATCTTGCCGCAGCCGGGGATATGGCAGATGTGCTGGCGCTTGCCGTCGGGTCCGATCTGGTTGTTACCACCCTCGATCTGGCAGTTAGGGCAGCGGCAGCGCGAGCATTTGCGCCCGCTGGACTTCTCGACCTCGACGACGCCGACGAGCATGTGCTCTGAGGGCGGTGTCAGGGGCCACTGGTACGAGCTGCCGGGCACGTGAGATTGAGAGGGGCTGGGCGGCAGCTCCGGCGGGGTGGGCGGCAGCGAGTAGTGCTGGACCTGGGGGATGCTGGTGAACTGACTGGGCCAGGTTGGTGAGCTCGTCGTGACGCACGAGGGGACTGTGTAGGAGGGAGCGGCCAGGGCATCGGACATGCTGCTGTGCGTCGTGGAGGTGGGGAACCAGTAGGATGGTTGGCTCGTCTGGATGTGAGGATGAGCCGGGGTCATCGAGCTCGTGTACGACGGGTAGTGCAGATTCGTCGCGCTATTGTAGTCCATGCTGGGGTGCTGGTGGTGCATCGACATTGGCATCGAGGACATCGGTGTCATGCTCGACATCGATGAAATCGTCGGCATACACATCTGTAAATTGATAGAACAAAGCGTCAAACTAGAAATATGCTAAAAAAATCTTTAAATGTAGATTTTTTTATTTATTTTGACTCGCGTAAGTAATTGAGTAATTTAAAATGTCTAAATTGGATTCTAATTTGTGCAAAATTTAAATGAATTTTTTTTTTAAATGTACTCAATTTTTCACGGAAATATAAAAACGGAAAAAACGGAAAATTATTCAGACACACACCTGCTGATACGGCATAACTTGCGCCATCACTGCACTTGAGGTATCCAGTTTTAAGAAACACGTATCCACTTTCTTCACAACTCGTGCGCAATTGGCTGCGCACCAATTGTAAATACGTTAATTACGAACGTACTGAACACTTGAACAACAAAATCTTGGAAACAAAAATCTGAAGGCACGTGCTCGACGTGCAGATCTGCCAGCAGTAGTCAACGAGCGAACTGTAGTAGTAGTAGTTCGTACTACGAGCGACGTCCGAGATTCACTTTCGCACTTTTTTTTCGTCTCCAGTCGAACGTCCAGAGCGTGGTGCTTCCTCGGGCGTCCGGCGGATAATTGCTGGTTAGCGAGCGTGTCGCCTCCGTTTTAATAACTGAGTGGACAACGAGAGCCGCCGCAGCAGCCGCCGAGTAGTGGGAGGGGGGCTCCGGGGGCCGAAGGGAAGGAGAAAAGCCGAGGCCGCATATACACGAAAAGCAGGTCCCGAGGAGATCGGGCTGCAGGGGAGTGGGGGGAGAGCCCCGGAGTGGACCCACAGCCCGGGCCAGTCCCGGGCGGATGCACTGCGCATGCGCCATCCCCTCTCCATCTTACCCCCGTAGTAGCACACCATACGGACCCATAAATCAAGTCCCCGCTAGAGAAGGAGAGACGGAGAATCTGGGAAGAATCCCGATTCCTTTTGTGGTCTTCGGCGCACCCCTCGACCGTCTCCTTGCTCTTTTCCTCGCCTTGTGCCTTAGGAGGCTTTTTCTTAGGAACGGCCAGCTCTCCCTTTTTCTCTCCCCCTGAGCGCGCGAGAGAGCCTCTCCTCCCTGGCCGCGCACTTTTTCGCGTCCGCCCCGAGACCGCGCGGCGACACGCTCCTTTTTTTCTCGGCGAATGTGATTATTGACCGGAGCGATCATTGCCTCGGCCGACAATGAGCCTCCTTTTTCGCGCACGAGCCGTGGAAAATTTCCGCTCGGGGAAGAAGACTTAGGTGTCCTTTTTCCTCGGAAGTGACGAATTATTGACGGCCGCGCGACACAATTGCCCGGCAATGGGCTGCGAAATCTCGGGGGTGCTGCGGTGTGGGAAAATAAAATTTTAAACGCACTCCCTCGGGTACTTAGCGGGAGAGTCACGAGCTCATCGGGGATTTGGCGCGCGTAAGCCGGATTGAAGTTCGGAAGTCAACGCGTTAGCTTGGATTAAGCGATTTCGCCCGGACTTGACGCGCTTATCCGACGTAAACATCACGATTTTCGTACACATATATTACTGTGAGTACAGTCAATTTATTCTTAATCGCGGCAACAGGTTGAACCTGTGCGTTCGTTATGTTTACACGTTGTACAAGCAAATTGACGCGAGCTCTTTACTCAATTAAACATTCACAGTTCGGCTGTTACTGACTATTTTCCCATCATAAGCTCAATTAACACTTCGTAGTAAACGGACACTGAAAGTAATAGTGGGGCACTAAGACCCTATGGTCAAGAAAATATTGCACCTTCAATAAACGAAAATGATGTTCCAGGAATTGTGGTGCAAGAACTGACCGGCACGTACAAACAGTAGGTAAATTACCATTTGTGCGCATAACTGAAGTGAATGTTGAAGCAAGTGAATATTTACAGGATATCGACTTTATTTTTCAAATTCTACAATGTAAAACCCCTGCAATTTGCAGTTAATTGTACGCCTTGGCGAGAAGTTGAATTATGTGAGTCATTGTTATAATAGACCTTTTATATTTGCAGAAAAATATATTAGATCCCTGGAGGAAATCATTTTTGTGCAAAAATGGTACAAGTGTTTAAAAATGTTATATTTCGGAACATCATTTTATATAAATTTACACAAAAATCAACATTTTTAAACAAAAATGAATATTTCCATTTGAGGTCCAAATTGGAATCCCAAAAACAAAAGAATCAAAAAAAGTTTAAATGTTGAAAAATATTTAAAATTGTTTATTTCTGTTATTGTGTGGGCAAAACATTTGTGTGTTTGTATTTTTGTACTATTTAATTTTGTGTAAAATTGACAAAAATGTTTTCATTTTAACAAATTTAGAAAATATACAAACTTTTAAAAAATGTCTGTTTTTGTGCAAAAATCTTTTTCAACTTTTTAAAACACTTTTGAACATTTTACAAAAATTACTTCCACAAGGGATGCGCATAATTGTCAATAAAATAAAAAGAGCTAAAGAATTATTTAAAAACCAATAAGAAGAGTTTGTAATTGTAATTTTAAGAATGTTGTAAAGATTCTTTTCGTATTATTTCAAAGTTTCTTTTGTAAAAACACTTTAGTAATAATTTAAAAAAAAAAGTTGTTACTATAATATCTCATCTCATGAGTTTACTGATGCTTCCTTAAATTTTCAAGTATTTCTATTGTTTTTGACGATTAATAAACCATTAATTTAATAATAATTAAAAACACCAAGTAGTCAGTTGTTCACCCTTAAGCATGCGCATTACATTTTTCATACCTGTAAATTGTCGGGTCACTTATGACCTCTTAAATGAACAAGAGGTGGTAAAGTCATGATTTATTGCCTAGTTATAATCGCAATGAGCGTTTTCGTGGAAACAATATTCATTACGAGCAGTCAATAAGGAAAAATACAGTTACATTTTTAACAATTCGCTACCTGCATTGGAACCTCGTAATTGACAAACGACACTCTATAAAAGCTTCATAAAACTTCACAATAGGAAAGACCGAGTTTTCCCCAAATCGGTCGGTCGCCGATTTTCTCGGGAAAATTAATGTTTCCCCGGCGAATTCTGTGAGCGCAATTTTACGCGCATTAAATTATGCAAAAGCACGCGGCATACGCGAAAGCGCAAGAAACTTCGTTGCAGTGCGCAAAATTGATTTATCGCCGTCTACACATACTTCGTCAAGTGCAGCCGACGCGACAGTAACAATACGCGCGCCCAGGGGGATTGGCCTTCCTGCACCGACAATTACACACTCGTAATTATTTCAAAAGCGCAAAGCAGTTGCGGAGTCGCACGGAAAGGCATAAACAGGCAGTAACGCATACGCGCTCGGCGCCGTTAAAATTGATAGGATAGCCGGGAAGAATTCGAAGCGTTTAAAAAGAACGCGTGCCGATTTCCTCGTCGATAAAGCGAATAAAATATTTACATGGGTTTTTAAACGTTTTTTTACACGATAACACTTGTAAATTTAATTATATGTTTTTAAAAGACTTAAAGTTGAGACGGAAACAGTTTATTATAGTTTATTTGAGGTAATAAGACAGATTTTTATGTGAATTGATTGCTATTAAAAAGCTAAAAATAGAGTTTCATTGTAATCGTAATTGACGGACAATTATAATTCTTATTTTCATACACATAATTCAATAAATTCCGTGTAATCGTGTAGCGAACGTGCATTTGTAGCTTTTGTTTTATTATTTGTACGCTCGGAGGTTATACTGTCTAATTACAATGCAGCGCTCTTTCTCTAAGTATGAGTAAAGACATTTTAAATAAATAAGTATATAATAACGATCATATAAAGACATCCTTCGTGTATATACGTATATCCATAATACCAGCTATACCCACATGAGCAATTAAAAAATTTTAACATAAAGATAATATTAATACAAATTAGTTTAGTATATTACACTATATACATTACATAATTGCACTTTATAAAACCGCTATCAATCGATATAACAAAATACTAACAAATTACAAAATTTCAATTAGATTCATTCGGTTTTACTCCCGTTATCGGGAAAACTTAAAAATCATTAAAATCGAATAATAAGATCCTGAAATGTGTCACTTATACACGCACACATCCATACAGACATTTTCGAAAAACATCATACAATGATCCAAAAACGAATCTCTAACATGTTTTTAGAGAAACTCTTTATTTTACCATCAAAAATAAAAAACTGACTCTGCAATGTTTAACCAAAAAGAAGGCTATATATCAATAGCACCAGTATATACGTATATAAAAAATTAAGAAATTTCAACATTGGTTTATTGAACACGAACACGTGTACGGATCGGCATTTCTTTTCCACTAATTGCAGCCTCTTAGAATAATGGACCCCTCATTGTTCAAGCAAAAAGAGGGCTGGATCCCCCGTAACCGGGCTTTTTAAAGAAGTCCGGAAAAAAGCGGACATCCAGCGGCCACTTCCTTTGGCGAATTTCCCCGGGCCTCCAAGGTCGACCTTTCAAACAATGCCGAACAATTTTCTCCATTTTAACTCTTGCCCAGCGCGAAGGGCACCCCCGCCAGCCTCGCCTTTAGAAAATTCGAAAAACCATCAGCCAGTGAAAGGCCGTTCTTTTCGGCGCCGCGCTAAACGGTCCTGCTCGCGCTCGGCTTTTTTCTCCAAACGATGAACCTGTCGGTGTGAGGGCAGGGGGTGCCGCTTTTTCGCGCACTCTACTTTCGCCCCCTGAATGGAGCCCGCTCGAATTCTCGCAACGGCGCGCATCTCCTGCCAGGGCTTTTGACTTTTCGGCGTTTTTTCGGGGCTGCCACCCTGGCCGCGCGCCTCGCTCCGGGCCCCGGGGGTGCACAATGGGCGCGGGCCGCACGCTATGATCGGTAGCGCGAAAACGTCGTCACCTCGTGGCGCGTCAATGATCGCTTTACAGACGCGCCGTAAACCGGTCACTTTGTGCGCCCCGGGCCCGAGAAGGGACTTTGTGAGCGAGCGAGCTGGCCACAAGCTCACGAGATTTATGGGGCAGAAGCTGCGAGACCGCAGCGGAACGCGACCACGCGAGGTCCATGGGAAAGCGATCGGTTATCGAAGCGTGGACGGGCGCGGTACTCTGCTTTCTTCGATTTTTTTTTTATTCTTGGTAGAGTTGCGATCGATGCCGATTGTTACACGTCGACTTACTCGAGTGGTCTGTTCAGGCTGTTATTTTTTCTTTTTTTGAATTGAAAATATTTTTTTGTAGGAATAGTTTTTTTGTGAGCGAGCGAAAGATATTTGCTATTCGTTTTCAGAACAGTAGAGATTTTTTTCTATTTTGTTTGTATTCAGTTTCTAAGAAAATTATTGGAGACTTTGAATTTGTAATGAGTGAACAGTTGCTTACTTTAAGTTAAATTTCACTTATATAGTTAGCCATATTTAAATTTAACAGTTTGAATTTTGAAATTTTAATTAGCTTGTTTAGTTTTTATCATAAAACACTCTGAATATTACTGGTCACTATCATTACTATTTCTATTATTTTAAAAATTTTAATTGAAAAATACTTAAAGTTCTTTTATGTTGAATTCATCATTAATACGCAGGGGTTAAACAAATTGCATCAGTATATTTTAGAAGAAAATCTATACTCAAGTATTTTTTGTAAATTTATCTAGCGCTATAGTTTCGTTAACATTTACTTGTGCACTAGGTTCTTTAATTATAAATTAAAGTTTTTTTCTAGAAATTTTTACCGTAATAAAAACATTTTCATAATAGATTACGTGTTAAAAAGTATCGCGACGATAAATTCTCAATAAGCTTTCAATGCTTTATGCGAGGGTAACCGCACAATTTGTATTATATACAACAGTTAAATTGTGCATGCACTATCTCAAGTAAAAGCGTAATAAATATTTTCGCCGCTCGTATAAGCAGCCATAAATTCCCGTAAGTCCGATAAATTTAATTAAAATCATAGCTTTTCATCGATGCTCCGATTAAGTCTCCCCTACCCCCACGCAAAGCGAACACAAGCCGTAGTGCCTTTTTTTTCTCATCTCTCTCCTTCCCCGCTGGCAGCCCTGAGCGAGTTCGCGGCCTTATCGGCGATCCTCGACCAGCCGGTGGGCGGTGTAATCCCGATAAGCCTGCTCGATAAGACCGGAAGTGAGCCCGCTCCCGCTATCTTCCTCTCTTTCTCCACAGAAGCAAATCCCTGCTCGCGCATCCCATCGGATAGTCCAGCGATAAACCAATCTCGACTTCGCTCCTCCCGACAACTCTCTTTCTCTCTCTCTCTCTCTCTCTCTCTCTCTCTCTCTCTCTATATCTTTCTCCCGCCAACTCTCGTTCCACAGAAGCGAACTTATCTTTCGGTTCCCGGGAAAATTGATTGTTCGGAGGGACAGTAAAGGCGCGCGCGTGCACGCCATTGTCGGACTGAGGGGGTTGCGTGCCAAAATATCGTGCTCGGGGAATAAAGGGCTTTTTTCATTCCGGATTTCACGCTCATGATGGGCCGCGCTTACAGCGGTAACGAGCTGCGGTCAGGCCCGGAAGAATGGGCCAGGAGAAAGGGTGGCAGGCGAGAATCGCCGAATCATCGATCACCGACCGTCGCCCGCGCGAATGCTCGGGGGAGCGCTGCCGGGCCCACGCCTCCCGCTTGACCAATTCGTTGTTGCGAGAGACGCGACGTATCCTCTGCTTCCTGCTACTTGCGGCCCACGAAAGAGGGGAATCTGCGAAGCATGTGTCCGGGGACCCCTTGTAAATCTTGCCGGGCGCGCGCGAGACTTTGCCCGCCCCCTCCGGCCGAACGCAACCCTTTCCGCGCGCCTCGTTGAGGGAGAGCCTGGGAGGGATGCTGGGATGGGGCCATTGTGGCGCTAATAAGCCGCTTAGTGGCTCCCCGCGTGGGGTAAATTGGTCCAGCGGTAAACAGTACTCCCTCCGTGCGCGAGCGCGCGGACCAGCACTTTAGGAGCTTTTAGGGAGGATGTCTTAGCGGAGTCGCCTTAATGAGATTTCGCGTTCGCCGATACTGTTCGCCGCAGATTTGCGCGCGAGTGGGAGGGCGAGCGCGGGATTTCATTTAACCGGGACTCGCTTTCGAGATGGCATAGTCGCACGGATTGTCAACATGATGTTGCTCTTTTTTTCGATTCACGAGAACTTTCCAGAAATTCGTCTTATTGCTACTTATTGTAGAAGAAAACTCAAAAGGAGGCTTGGAAGGGCTTTGGTTATTGATGAAATATAAATGTTTCCCTTCGTGTGTCATTTTTGAAAATCTTCTGAAACGGAGATCGATTTTTTAGCTTCCTAAGAAAATTTTTGTCTTACTTATGGGTTCTAATGCGAAAATTGCAATATTAAATTTTAATGCGTCCTCACAGACTATAATGTTATTAGAAACATTATAATAGTGTCTTGTATTATTTACAAGATTCAACAAAAGTATTAAAAGTAAATTTTGCAAGAAATCCTTGCAATTTTTCCAATAATGTCAGTCTGTGAGAACTAAAAATGAATAAGTGAAATTTCACTAGAAAATCTTCTACTTGCTGCAATAAGTGGAAATTTAACGTGAAATAAGTGACTATCACTTATTTGAGTCAAATTTCACTTATTTATTTTAACAGGTATATACAGCAATACATTAATTAACTGTTTTAAAATTAGTAATCTAAGAAATTTTAAATAATATATTGAGTACTTATACCATAAATATATGTTTAAAAATAAATATACTGAAGAGCATGTTATAAATTAGACTGGAAATAAAAGCACCACGGGATGTAATAAATGAGAGATTATTTTTTTAATTCTAAAACTTTTATACGGTGTGCCTTACCGATTTACACCTTTCGATTCCGCATATATCCACCGCTCTCTCCTAATAAATAAATAATTATTTATTATACCATAATAAATATATCGTATTACGCTATTTAATATCAAATTATCTCTCGAATATCAAAAATCCATTATTATAAGAACAGGGCAATAATGGCTCGAAAAAAATCTATATATAGTAATAATATCCTTGAAAAAAAAAGTACATTTCCATACTCCTCCAAAAAGCACAATGCTTTTCCGTGAAACTTGAATATCAAAGTAACCACTTACGATTTAACTAAGCATAACTCAAAGGCCGCCCTTATCTCCGTCGAAATCGCGGATAAAGCGGGCGTTAATCCCCCGTCACGGCGAACATGAAAGAGGCAAACTCGAGAGAGAAAAAAAGGAGCCGAACCGTTGAAATCCGTTAATTAGCGTGAAAAGTCGAGTAACTCCGCATCTCACCCCGTAGAAGAATAGAACCAGCATCCTCGCACACCTCGGCGCAAAAATTTCCCTACGCATCTGATACATCGGCAGGTCCAACTGCGGAATCTCCACACGGACCCTCGACCGCCGCACAATCGGAGGAGCGCATCCGATCGGCTCTCCAAGAAAACCCGAGGACCTCGCGCGAGGTGGAAAAAATATTTATGACTTCTTTTTCGAGAAAACTCGCACGCCCGGCCGCTTATCTTATCGATCTTATCCCGAGCGGCTATCTCGGCCCGCGCTCTTGCGGTCGTGTTGCACTGGTGTTCCTCGCGGGTGCGCATCACGAGAAACAAATGACCGCCACGGGGGTGGCCCCGCAGGGTGCGTCAAATCGCCGCGGCCATTGTCCCCCGCGCGCATATATATAGTATATATATAGTACTGGCGTTCTCGTTGGCGCGAGAAGACCGAGCGGGGGAGACAGCCGGGCGCTTCCAGATGCAAATCAGGTGTGCAGGCCGGACCGGGGTCAGGTATGTACCTCGACTACGCGCCGTCCGGAAAGATGCTCGATCTGCTTTTCGCGCGGATCCGTCTTCGCCGAGGCGCGAACCGGGGGCTCATTGTTTCCTTGGAAGGCTCCTGAAAGAACCTCAAGACGGATGGACGTCTTTGCTAAGAAGCGTTGGCGAATGTTGATTTTTTTCAGAGATAGAGGGATGACACGTGCAGTCGCTTTTGTTCTCTTAACTCGATTGCACCCTCGCATATTGATCGACCCGAGTCAAAACAGTTTTTCTTTTATTCAAAGGGTGTCCGAGGCGTTGGATTTGCAATTCGCTAGAACAGACATTTTATGAATTCTTATAGTTCGTAAAAGTTTTCTTGGTTCACAATAATCTATTTTAAATGCAAATTATTTAAATGTACGAGTAAAAAACCACTGCCAATTCATTGGTACGCGGCTTCCTCAAATAAAATGTATTGTTTTCATTTATTAAATTTTATTTCCTTTATCTAATCAAATAACTTAATTACTTAGTTATGTAAAAAATTTATAAATAATACTTATAAACCTTTTTTTTAACAGGAAAATCTCAAATTTCTCGAAAATGAATGAGTCTTATAAACTGTCCAACCAACTTTGCAAATCTATAACAAAATACTAACAAATTACAAAATTTTAATTAGATTCATTCGCTTTTACTCCCGTTATCGAGAAAACTCAAACATTCCTTTTATTTTTTCTTTGCTCTAGAAATAATTAATAAAATAATTTTAACATTTGATGATGTTTAGTTAAATATAATTTTCCAAGAAACGATTTTTAAAAAAAATTATATATACACACAGATCCATACAGAAATTTTCTAAAAACATCATAAAATGATCCAAAAACACTCAAAACAAATTTCTATAATATTTTTAGAGAAACTTTTTGTTTTACTATTATAAAACTTCCTCAGTGAGGGAAGCAAAATGAAAATTTTAAAGAAAACATGTAATCGAAGCTACCAATAACGAAAAATTATGAAAATTGAAAAAAGCGCATAATCTGCAAAAAAAAAAAAATGTGATGCAAGTAGCATCAGATGTTATTTTTCATTTATCTACGTAATTTATGCAATTTATCTGCATTCTTTTGACATATCTAACAAACATCGCCAAAATTCACGTTCACTGTTAATTAATAAAATAAACATCAAATTTAAGTAATTCTCATGTAAATTAACATAGACCACGATCGCCGTAAAAATTGAAGCAAGAAGAATGTTAAAAATTTCAGACTTCGGTCATTTATTACCTTCCCTCCCGGCGCTCACCACAAAGAGCCCGTTAATAAAAAATACGCAGTCCCCACACACGCGAGTCGACATATACACACTCGCGACGTAATTCATTTCTCCGCCGTCGACGGTCGGCCCGTCTGAAATCCCAAACGTGAAGCAATCCGAGAAATGCGCCGCTTCCGAGTTCGCCCGCGTAAAGCCAAGGGGACTTTTATGGTTTTTACGAGAAATCCTTCGACGAGTCGCTGCGGAGCTCTCGGGGCCATCCCCGCGGGCTCTCTCGCCTCGCGCGACATTACCAGTCTGTTACGATTTTTTTACGAGCGGAGAAGAGAAAACGTCAACATAACCAGAAAAGGCATGAAAGGGATGATTGCTCTCGAAAGTCGTACCTATTTCAGGCCGCCTTAAAGCCCCGGGAAAAGATATAATAAAAGTGATTTTTATAATTTTATCAAGAACCTGCTATTAAATTGCGGAATATAATTATTTGTTAAACGTAGAAACATAGAGGATATTTAACTGCCTATAGGGTCGTAATAAATATATCGAAAATATTGGAAAAAATATATATAATCGGAAGAATTTGTATAAGCGTGTCGATGGGAATGGAGTTAGTACAATGAGAGCGTCGTGCATCGTCATCCACCTGCGCTTCGGGGTTTCTCCGAGAAAAAAAGTCCGCTCGCGTCAGTTTGTAGGTCTCCCGTGGAAATTCGATCGGGCGTTCAGGTGCAAAATCTGGAACTTGACGCTGGCACATCTTCTCATTCTGGGACTTTTCTTTCGCTGGACCCACTAATCCGCTCAATGATGCTTGAAAACCTCGGCGCGCTTTTTTTCAATGCGATGCCCTTCTCACCCCCCGAGACAGTTCGAAATCACTGTCAGAGGTCCTCGCGTACCTGGCCATGTATGTATGGCGTAGCCACATGTCGACATCTAACAGTCTCCATAAATAACCTTGAGCTCCGATCTTTTTTTCTTCTTCTTTCAGATTCCTTTTTTAACGTTTTTCAAGCCACCGATTTTAAAGTAGATTCACGGAATCTGTGGCTAAGTAAATTGCGGAAAATTTCTGTAAATATAGACGTTTATTTTGAGCCTGTACACGTTACATCTTAGTTTTGTTTATTTATTTTTTTTTAATAGATTCTTACGTATTTTATTTATTCGACAAAAATAATTGTGAATCGATTTGTTTATACTTGTTTCTTTTATAAAAATTTGTCTAATGAACGTCAGTCTGTAATTTACAAAATAAATAAAAAAAAGTAAGCGTACTAAAGAGACCTTTAAATAGTAAAATATACAAAATAATAAATTAATACATTCAAAATTGAGATTTTCCTGCTGCAAAGCAATTTTAAATGCAAAGAAGAAAAAGATTAAATATTACACAAGCGTCACGTCCCAAATCCCAAAAATCCTGGTAGCATCGAAAATCGAGCAGCGTCTCGTGTTACACAAGATTATAGCTGTCAAGAACCGTCGAAACGGTAGCCGGTATAATGCACATCGCGCTCCGGAAAAAGAGACTAGCTGCACCGCTCGACGCTGTTTTGAAGAGCCATCGGAGACGTTTGCTCACGAATACCCTCGGCAGATTAGGAGACGCGAGAAGAGGGGGCGAGCGAAGGAGCAAGTGCTCCTTAATCGGGTTTAGGACCGACCGGTCGTAAACAAGAGATTAGGCGGCAAGGGGAGAGACCTCACGGCGCGAGAGGCATATATACTTGACTTTGCCGCGGGAGCGTATTAACTTTGCACCGCGTGTGCAAACAGCCGGCATCGCCGGACTAACTCCGACCCCACCGACAGGTATATGCATACG
Organism: Sycophila texana; assembly: GCA_035582955.1. Lineage (NCBI taxonomy): Eukaryota > Metazoa > Arthropoda > Insecta > Hymenoptera > Eurytomidae > Sycophila > Sycophila texana. The sequence goes on along the minus strand of JAWWEN010000020.1, from coordinate 10,086,722 downwards.
CGGGGGTTCCGAGTTAAGTCCATTTAAGGGGCTCTAATCGCTCGGGGGGCCAAGGTATCCTCGGTTAATGAGCAATCAATCCGCACGGCTCAACCCTCTCGGTACCGGGGGAGGATAGTCCCGGTTATTACCCTTTGTTTCCATTTGAAAATTAGCCGTTAAACCCAGTCAATGCGCACTGATTTGCGCCAATTGTAATCCTTTATTTCCAGTTTATCACTCGCTTAGTGTAGATTATTTATTTTTTTTTTATATATATGTGCGATTCTACGGACTCAGACAAACAACTGGGGTACCAAAAGTAAAAAAAAATTTTTGAAAGCACACATATGGGACAAGTTTTTCCCAGTTTCTTAGGTGTTCCCCTACATGAAAAAACATAAATTATCGATTGCCAAACTTTTTTGCGGGACATATTACGAGAAAATTATATGAAATTTTGCCGAAAAATCGCGTTAAAGGGTTCAAAAAAATTTTAAAAAATGTCGTGGTATGCCAATTTCTAATTTTTTTCTTGTTCTATAAATATACATCAGACAAAATAAATTTTAAGTACACGTTTTCGCAGTATCTATCTTTTTTATCTGCAATTTAAGTTTTGCGAAGCAAAATTAAAAAAATTTATGTTTTTTTTTTTATTTAAAATTTAAATTGAAGATAAAAAAATATATATCTTACGAAACCGTGTGCTTAAAATTTTTTTGTCTTATGTATGACCTATAGAACAAGAAAAAAAAATGTTAAATTGGTATATTACGACATTTTTTTTTTTTTAACCCTCTAATGCATTTTTTTAATTATGCTTCTCGAAACTTAAATTGAAGATAAAAAAGATAGATACTGCGAAAACGTGTGCTTAAAATGTTTTTTGTTTGATGTATGATCTATAGAACTAGAAAAAAATTTTGAATTGGCACATCACGACATTCTTTTTATTTTTTTGAACCCTTTAACGCGATTTTTCGACAAAATTCCATACAAATTTCTCGTAATATGTCCCGCAAGAAAGTTTGGCAATCGATAATTCGTGTTCACGATTTTTTTCATGTAGGGGGACACCTAAGAAACTGGGAAAAACTTGTCCCATAGGTGTGCTTTCAAAATTTTTTTTTTTACTTTTGGTACCCCAGTTGTTTGTCTAAGTCC
>JAWWEN010000020.1:10039578-10085476 GCA_035582955.1 Sycophila texana | reverse complement strand
CGCGCTGTTGCCACGTTACATTTACCGCGAATATGTTATCTGCTCTCTCGCTCACACGAATATAGCGCTCTCTCTCTTCCCGATAGAACTACCTTTTAAAATGGTTGTGTGCTTATAGGGAGAAGAGAGCACTCAATTTTTTATTTTTTTTATTAACAAAAAGAGCGATAAGCGCTCATTTTCACTAATAAGTCATTCATCAAGTGGTTAACAAAAAGAGCGATAAGCGCTCATTTTCACTAAGTCATCGGCCGAGCGGCCCGATTGCGGACTCCGCGTTCGCGCGTTGCGCGTTGCCCAATCGACTGCTCGAAGATCGAAAGCTTATGACACCTGCCGCGTCGCAGTAGTGTGGAGCTGCCGCCGTCGCAACCTGCAGAAGTGCCGATGTCAGCGCATTGTGCGTTCGTGGCGGATATCCCGTCCTCCCCGCAGTTTTCCTCGTTGCGCCTTGCGTCGCTGTCCGCTCGCTGTTCAATGTTGCGAGTCGCCGATTAACCCGCTCCCGATCGCACAGCCCAACGCCCAGGACAACGCGACGACATGCCGCTCGTCTGTGATAGCCGCGACGTGAGACTCGTCGGTTTTGCGTGCCTTTTGGTGAGTATACGTCGTCCGCGACCGAAGCAATCCGTCGCCGGAGCAGAAGCGGCGACGCACACCTGCGCCACGGAACTGCCACGAATACGCCGCGACGTACAGTCTGGCGGGGATTTTCCGCCGCTCCGGTGACTATGCGACTCCTCGGATGCGTAGGGACGGGCCGATGCCTCGATTCACCGCTGACAGCTTATTTTATTCAGTCCTGCGACTTGTTTACACTCCCTTACTGGACATAACCTCAATCCCTATGCTACTTATAACCTCAAACTTTCCTTTCGTCCTGAGTCCTGATTTCGTGGGATTCGTTCGCAGTGAAAGTTACTTGGGTAGACTCAGTTCGTTATTTATCTCGCTTCTTATCTCTGCGTATTTCTGGTAAATTCGGAGGTAGTTTAGAAAAGAAAGTTGTGAAAGCAAAATTGAGAGTGAGTCAACTAAGCTCTGTGTCTACGTTTTTTTTTTAGATATTCCTGCAATGCAGCACCTCCGTAAGCGGCGGCGCAACACCACTTACCGATGAAAACATTTCTATGACTTTAGGTGAGCTTTTGACACTGTATTTTTTTATAAACATTTTAACGATTAACTGGCCTTGCCTTATCAGGGCTATAAATGTTTATGTATTTGAATTTTCTTCATGGCGTTGCATGTAGAACACGAATGTTAACTGGGTTATAAATATTGCTTTTCTTATTCACAGCTTCAAACGAACTCGTATTTATAAACTTCTATGCGGAGTGGTGTCGCTTTAGTAATTTACTGCAACCTATTTTCGATGAGGCTGCAGATAAAGTTAAAGAAGCTTTTCCAGAGGCTGGAAGGGTAGTTATGGGAAAGGTAGATTGTGATAAAGAATGTAAGTATTCGTTAAAACCAATATTTTTTGTTGACATTTTATATTGTTCATTTTTTATTGTTTTATTTAACATTTTATCAAGTATGAAAGTAGTTTGTCCTTGTTGCCAGTTAAACAGTTGATTATTTTTATCTTTCTTACTTTTTTAATTTTTCCTTTTCAATACCATTTTTGTATATATTCACAATAAAGTTTCAGTTGAAGGCCCAATAATAATCATCAAATTTAAAGATTGTGGCTTATCTGATTACTAATGCAGATGAATCAGATATTGACACAACATTTCAAGAATATAAAATATCAATTTAAAATTAAATTTATTTATCTTTGAACTTGTAAATTATAAATATTTGTTTTTTAAACATCCACTAAATGTTCTTCTGTAATAAAATTTATATTAAAATAAAATTTTTGTTTTAGCATCTGTTGCATCTAGGTTTCACATTACTAAATACCCAACTCTAAAGGTTGTAAGAAATGGTCAACCATCAAAAAGAGAGTATAGAGGTCAACGATCTGTTGAAGCTTTTGTTGAATTTATTAAAAAGCAGCTAGAAGATCCTATCAAGGAATTCAAAGACTTGAAAGAGTTTGAAAATTTAGATAATAAGAAACGAATGATTATTGGATATTTTGATACAAAGGATGTTCCAGAATATCAAATTTTCAGACGGGTTGCTACCAATTTGAAAGATGACTGTCAATTCTATGTTGGATTTGGGTAAGAATTTTATAGCAATACTTTGTTTAATTAGAAAACATTAATATTTACTGCAAGATGATAAAATATTAACTAAGTAGTCACTGAATATTTTATATTTGCTTTGTTTAATAAGCACATGTACCAAAGAAAAATGTGATATTGGGCAGCATATTCAATTGCTGTAAGTAATTTGCAAACATTTAATGTAGATAATGAAGAGGTAGTCATGCTCATAAAATCAAAGCACTCCTTTATTTTTGCACCAATTATATTTTATTATTTATAGTTTCTAGTATTTTGGTTATATGGAATATTTTTTTTATATATTAATCAACCTTTGACGTATATTTATTTTGAAGTATATTATTATTCATATTTTTTATTATTCTAATTATAAATCTTATATTTTATGTAATAAATTTGTTTCAAATATTTTATATTTTACTATCCTTGCAGCGAGTCAAGTAAAGTAATGCATCCACCTGGTCAACCTATTATAGCATTTAGATCTGACAAAGCTCTATCAAATGATGAACATGATAGTTATAAGGGTACTCTCAGTAATTATGATGAGTTAAATATTTGGGCTCAGGAAAAATGTGTACCACTTGTGAGGGAAATCACTTTTGAGAATGCAGAAGAACTTACAGAAGAAGGTTTACCTTTCCTTATTCTGTTCCATGACCCAAAAGACACTGAAAGTGTGAAACAGTTTAAGGACATTGTTACTACAACTTTAATTGATGAAAAACGTAAGTTTTAATCATGATAAAATAAATTAATTATATAACATGTTTTACTTATTTTCATTTTTTTTTAACAGAAAACGTTAATTTCTTGACCGCTGATGGTCATAAGTTTGCTCATCCACTGCACCACTTAGGAAAAAGTACATCTGACTTACCACTGATAGCTATTGACAGTTTCCGACACATGTACTTATTTCCGAGTTTTCAAGATATTTTTGTAAAAGGTAAACTAAAGGCATTCCTGCAAGATCTGTACTCCGGTAAATTGCATAGGGAATTCCACTATGGGCCTGATCCCGATAAAAACGACGTACCTCAATTAGATGTCGTACAAAAGCCAACATCACCACCAGAATCTACATTTAAGAAGCTGGCGCCTAGTAAAAACAGATATACATTGCTCCGAGATGAATTGTAAAGATCTTACAAACATAAGTCAATGATTTAAAAAACTATAAATTGAACAATTTGCTTGTGTGCTACAGTCACCAGTTCTATATACGACGAAAGTTATTTCTATTCTCATCTTGATTCTAATCAAGATCGGTGAAATAAAATTGTGAACTTTAATCTATAAATACTCTGGGTATATGAAAAATCTTCAGGATACATGACACCTGAATTTACGAAAAAAAACTTCCAACCAGTGGTAGAAAAGATGAATTATGAAAGCCAGTTATAATCATGAATTTTAAGGCATTATTTTGTTAAATTAATTCCATTGTGAAGGTTTTGAATGACTCCTACATTACTATAAACATAGAAACGTATTATCTGTAGCGAAAGTATTGAGAATGTACGCATGAAATGAATGGATGAATGAAGATATAAGTTTTGTACGCCTTTTTTTTTGCAAATGTCAATGACTAATTATAATATGTAATTACTGAGCATGTTTTTATATACTTATATGCATTGATTTTCGTAAAGTTTGTTCGATTTATTTAAAAAAATGAAATGAATTTATAATCGGCTTTTAAAAATAAATTTTTCACAAATTTATGGAATTCATGTGTATAAGAAAATTATTGTTGCTGCAATTAATTTCCGCATAGTGAAGAAGTGTAGAAGTTGACTTTAATCGACTGATCTGTTGCTTCCGAACTTTCTATGTTCATGAAATTATTTTTCCGACCGTATGAATTGTTATTAAATCATGAATATGTAATAAATTTTAGATCATAAATTTTGTAATATTTAATATTTAATCAAACACTGTTGAGCAATGTGAAAGCTTGTATGTTATTGAAATCGATTGTTTTGGGTCAGGTATATCGTATATTGTTTTTTCTTTTACTAGAGGTGTATACGTTTTCTCTTGTTTTTGATTTTTTAAAAATCATTCCAATTTTAGTGTGCGGTCGGATTACAGGACGGTTCACTAGAACCTTGAAATCGATGTACCGATAATTTAAAAAAAAGAAGAGGTTTCTTATGCTTACTAATCTATTAGATATCAAGACTTACAATTTTCACAATCTGTAAATTCGCCAAGCCAAAATGTGAAATGAAATGTTGTATATATTTTTTATGTAATTAATTAAATTATTATGCATGTAAAATTAAGATAATCACAAAAAAGTATTAAAATGTGGAAATCTCATAGATTTTTTATAAGATTGTAGAATTATAAGTGTTGGTATCTTTCAATAAAATTTTAACTTTAATAAACACTTTCTAAGTCATGGATTGATCTTTAACTTTATCAATTAATAAAAATTTAACATAACAAAATTAAATATCTGGATTTATTATGAACAAATTTTGTATAAACATTGTATGATTCGTTGTTTTATTTACACTAAAAAAAAAAAATTTTTTTGAAAATAAGTTTAAGTGGCAAGGTTAATGTTGTTAATTTAGTTTTATGCTTCCGCAAAAGCTCAAAGTCTGCAATGTTTTGCACAGTTGTTTTTTATCGAAGAATTATTTTGTAATGTTAATGTCAGATTATTAAATATTCGTAGCTATACCTTATTTTTCTCTTTTAATTTATTAGGTTCTAGAAAAATAAAGTTGATAATATTCGTGAATAATACAATGACTTATATACTAAAATTTTTTGTTTTTCAAATTTATATTTTGAACAAAATATCTAATGATTTGTTGCTGCCAAAACTTACCAACTTCTGCCTTCCAGTTAAAAAAAATTACGAATTTAAATTTAATGAAAGATATAGAAGGATAGGAAGACCGGGGGGCTGGGGTCGAATGAATCGATCACAACAATAATCCATTATAAAATGGCTGTATTTAGGGGTAACTCGATACATGTATTACATTCCACTTGTATGTGTACGCCACTGCCTGCGTAGAATGCCGCGTTCTAATCTTAGGATATATGACATTACACGTAACATGATTTACATACACGTAACATCACACATACGGCATCACACACATCTCGCTCTCGCTCTCACTCTCACACTCCCTTCTCTCTTCAAAGCAACGCCTTCGTTGGCTCTCCTCGTTTCACTTGCATTTCCGCCTTCGCAAAAGATCTCAAACAAGACGCTTGACACTGCCTCCCGTCGGAACCCTCTTCCTTTTATGTTTTCTTTCTTTTATTATTACTTTTTTGTTTTATTTTATTATTTTCTTACGACGAAACGTGGATGGAGCATTCGCTTCCCTACACAATGACTTTTTTTTTGTCGTTTTTATTTTGTATTATCCACTTTGAAGCTCCTTACAAAATACTATACGCGTTTATGTATTATTTTATATAATAAATCCTTAGCAAACGTCTCAACAATTTTTATACGTCGACGAAAGAAGAATTGAAAGCGATGATTAATAAACACTTCATGCGTCGATTATCCGTACAAAAGGCAATATAATCAGTGGAAAGATTCGAATTGGATATGTATAACCAATGTTGAAACGTCACCTTAGCGCGATCGCGAGGTTCAAACGAAAGATACAAACAAGATGGATTGTTATTTTATTTTTCATCTTTTATTCTTTGTTAAATGTTATCAGCAACAAATTAAAGAACACCACAGCTGGCCGAATTCCGCGCTCGTGGATGTCAGTTTATTCGTTTTTTTTTTAAAAAAGTTTCGTTCCCGCACGATTTAAAATTCAAATCCGCGATGAATCAGTCTCGCCGACAGTACGCACGCGAGCGAAAGGAAATGCGAAAAAAAAGATATTTTTTTCCTAACAGAAAAAAAGCAGCGGGCGCTGGAAGATCGACTTCAGATGAACCCTGCCAACTCCAGTGTCTATATACTGTTCAATGCTTTTTTCTTTCTACCATTTCGAACGACTCCATACGCCAGCACGTTTCGCCATAATTCGCGGCAACGATACTTCTTGTTATTTTTTTTTATTTTCGTTATTACTCATTTCGATCGCGCCTCCGTCCGTTACACGCTCCTTTTTCTCTTTTAACTTTATTTAATTCGATCTCTCGTTTTATTCGCTTGAAATATATCACTTTACTCTAGAAAAATAAGATGGCCGGGAGGCGGGGGCCGCGAGGCCCGCACCGTCTCCGCGGTTTTATCGATAGTTCTTCGTTCTCGTGAAAAAACGCTATTACAATCATTTTCTTTGCCTCGGATAAAAATATAAACGGATTACTCTAGCTGCGATTTAGTTGTCTCTTTGTCTTGCGCTCCGCTCTCGCTTTGATATTTTTCAACCTTGCCCTCCCTGTCTATATTGTACCGAACTATCATCATCCCCTGGCGATTTATTCTTCCTTTTTCTTTTTTTTTAATGATTCTCGATTGTTTTGCTTCAAAGAAAACAGTCGCAGTCGTCGATGAATCCTTTATATAGGTACTTCTCGTGCACGCATAAAAATCTCCGGCGAAGATCGACTTCGCGGTTTTCCCCATGCGACTTGTACTTGACTCTTTATTTTTATTTTTTTTTCCTCGATAAATTAATGAAAGACATTTTCTTATCCTGCATGTGTGCACGTGCGTTTCGCTTCGTATATATGCCGGCCGTGGAATATTACAATGTGTGCTTCTCTCGTTTTTTTTTTTCTATATATCTATATCGATTTCGTTTTATTTTCCTTTAATATATGCGTACACCGTATTCACTGCTCAAAAAAATGCGTTTCGCAGGCTCCATCGAAATTCTCGTTCGTTTTTTTATTATTTCTTTACAGATAAATCTTTTTAGTTTAGTGTAGAAAATATAATTATACTCTTGTATAGTCAGATACGTTTTCTCAGTTTGTACGTATTGGTATATTTATTAGATATTTATCTAAATTGCTTTTTAGTGATATATTTGGCTCTTTAAAAAAATATAGGATATTCATATTTTTATTAAAAATTAGGAATTCATTTTGCGTAGTGCGTAATGTAATTGAAATGATTGACCCTTTTCTTTTTTTCTTCTTACACTGCAAAAATAGTTATATAGAATTATTGTACGTATATTTTGAATCAGCGGAAATTAGTTAACTATATTCATTCATTTTCCACTTCGTTTGAATATTTTCAAGATTCTTGTTCCTTATTTCGTTTATATTTTTTTGACAAAATAAATAATCGTGCCCATTCTACCCATTTCTCGTCTCCGTACACTTTCACAAAATATATAAACTTTGAATATCGACGATCTTGATATAGGTATACCTATTGTTCATTTTTTGTTGCGATATGTCGTTGAATTAACGAAATTATGAGTGATCGAGAAAAAATTTCGATGCAACCTGGCGAAAGCGCACCTCTCGTCTACATACATATGTTTTATTTCGTACATTATGACACGCAATCGCGGAGGAACTAGGCGTCGAAGAGCCTCGAGGAAGAAAATTCTCGTGTGTTTATTTTCGATGACGCGCACTCATCACGATCTGTACGTCAGAAAGTAACTCAATACCGGCGAATCCGTCACGATTTTTATTACAGTTTCTTTTAAAGATTCCTCGCGCACGCGCACTTTACATTTTATTAACCCTCTAAAATGCTCCTTCTACAATTCAAAATGCTTTAATGTTAAATCACTGGTTTTTCTTAATGATGCAACATTCAGGGTATATATGTTTCCTCTTTAAAAGCTAAAAAATCACTTTTCCACTAAATATCATTTTCCTTTTGGTAAATTCATCTTTTTTTTTTTACGTAATAATTATTAAATCGATAATAGTAGTAATACACATTGTTTTCTTTATTACTTGCTTCTTTTATTTTTAATTAACATATTACTTAAATTTTGTTTTCACCTTTAGGTAGTCTAATCGTTAGTTTTGTTTGTTCTAAGACGCGGGCCAGTCGACCGATCGGCCCGCGGAGCTACACGTGATTTAAGTTTGATTGTTACCTCCTCACTCGACTGTCCGGCGTGTGTTATGTGTATGCGCGATCGACGATCCGCGCCTTTATACTTCTTTTTTTTTTTCGTTTTTACAGCGCGCCAATGTATCGCTGGCTGAACTTGGCTTTTATCGAACGTAACTTTTATATAATAGTTTTTTTCGTTAATCATTAATTTGTTCATCGTTTGTATGTCGAGCGTGTACGCGTGTACACACCGAAGCCGAAAAATGCGTGCGCGGGATGAACAGAATGGGGGAAACGGAATAAAGGAAAGAGACGCGCGTACAGTATAGAACCATGGGTTGCGGCCTACCAGGCGTTCCTCGATCGTGCTATACCTATTTTTTTTATTTTTATTTTGTTTATTTACTTAACTCTTTTTTTTCTGTTATGCCCCTTTAATGCAGTTACGTCGAACGATTAACATTTATAACAATTAAGCCTCTCGCCGCTTTCTTCTCCCTTTCTTTGTTTACTTCGTTAAATACGTCAACGTTTACCCCTTATAAACTAGTACATGCGCTTCGCCTCTATTTTTATTTCTGCGGATTTTTTTTATTAATCCACCGTCATATCTGTTTGACTTTTTAACGGATGTGCGCAACTTTCAACTTTCAGTTTTTCTATGCGGCTTTTGTTTTTGTTCTTTTTTTTTGTTTTTTTTTCATTTACGTTTCTTTATTTTTACTAACGAATGATTAATTAGCGCATTACGCTAAAACTAACGGCAGAGCCGAAAACTCTGTTCGTGCTACAACTTGATTTTTTTTCATCATCATGTAAGTACTTTTTTGTTTGCTCCTTACTCGAGGAATTGCCGTATATGCGAAATTGAAAAAAAGCTATGCGTTTTTATCATTACTACATCATTATACTTTAGTTATCATTATAATATCATAATTTTACTTGTTTATTTGACCTCTTATAGCTCATTGTTAAAAAAAAAATAATCTTAAGAATTAATGGTATATCATTATGGTTAACCGCCACGATATCATTCGAAGAGCGAGCCCTCGGATATTGATAATACATTATTATGCTCATTCGAGGCTCGATTCCGTTGCGCAGTAGACCGACGACACTTTGGAACGCGGATTTCCGGCTCTGCCTTATTTTTTCCTTCAAAATTCATGATCCTTTTCTTTCTCTCGTATTTATTTTTTTATCGTATTCGTCCACCTTTTTTATGCGCCTGCCGCCTCGGTACCTTAAACTTTGTGTTTTTTCGTACGTATTATTTGATTACTTTTGCATTTAAACACGTTTGATATTTATTATACCTAAATTATTACATTGAAGGTATCCTCAACATGTGTTTATTATAATATTTATTTCTTACGGTTTTTCTTATCTTTTCTTTCAAGTACATAAGGTAAATGTAAGATAGTGATTTTTTTATCATTTCGTAATTTTCCTCTTTCGTCGGACCTTCGTTTATTTTCACCGTCTCTCGTGGATCTCGAAAGTTTGTGTTTATACCCTTACCCCTTAGCCATTTTTACAATTAATCAGTTTAACCATCGATGCACTGTTTTGTAGTTAAGATTATCATTATCAATATAGTATATAAATTGGTGCACTCCTTCTCTTTTATTTAAATCGTCGCTTCGTTCCTCTATTTTAGCCGAAAATTCAATTGAAACCTCGCTCAGTGTGAAACCTTAGAAAACGAACTAACGAGTTTAACCCGAAGTTTATTTTTTTTTATTTATCAATGTCGAATCGCAATTACGTGCAAATCGTGAGTATTATTTTTTTACTGAAGGTTTAACAAAAAGAAACATTACAATTTTCTTTTGATTCGTTGCGCAATCATGATGAAATTGACCTTAAAAAGTATAAATAAAGAAGAAGATAAAAAAAAAAAACAATATCGGTGCTATGAGTGCATCCTCGTCGAGCAATAATGAGTTTCGCATTCGAGTGTTGTATAACGAATGAAACGGGAAACAAATCGTTCCCGCCCGTAGTATTGCTAAATTGGCGGAAAGCAACGAACCCCAAAAAATTCGTCCCATCGAAAATGTGTATATATAGGGAACGATGAAAGTCTGCGCGTGATTAAAAAGAAATCCGAAATCAAACGGCGATGCGAGTCGAGCGGTTTAAAAAAAAACAGGCTTGTTGTCGCAGAGCCACGGACAATGGGCTCTTGATAAATAATTGCTCCGTTCACCGCCAAAATCTCTTCGTCGCGCGAAAGATTGTACACAGTGCCCTGGGTAAACAAAGGCTCCTTAAACATTTCGCCGTCGACTTGCCGTCATATTTCCATTGAAATCCGCAGGCTTTTTTTTAAGTGACTCGTTTAAAGGACCTTTTTTCAATAGGGTAAGTACAATCAAAACGGAAGACTCGAATCACACGTATACAAATCGTAATTATAATAATCCTTTTTGTTCAATAATATTATAGGGTGCTAAATCGCCTAAATTGGCGTAGTTCCTTAAAATAAAGTTATATATGTATAATACAATTGCAGCGTCGCATTGGACAATTCAGTATTCTCTAAATCGTACCGTTACGATGTAATATAAATTACACTTTAAAAAAAAAGGTAATTAAAATACAAACTGTCGTACGAACTCCCACCTCGATTTTATTCGACGACGTTCTTAGTGACGGTTTAAGGACGAATGAGAAGGATGCGGGATGATTTTTACGAAGCAGTATATAAAGGCTCTATATATAAATAGAAACTTGCCAATGTAAAATATCTCGAATGTGCAGATATCTCTCTCTCATTTTTTTATGTGCTTCTTTTTTTTTCGTTCGATAATAGGACTCAACTCGTAGCACAGGCACCGACGGGTGGTCGGCGGAATCTATAAAAATACCTTGCACTATTTATCTTTTCTGCTCTTTTGATTAGACCGAGATGACCGTAAATATATATTGTATGCTCACGTTGATGCAGCGTGTAATTGGCTTCTTTTGAACTTATCATACTTATGGCGCATTATATGTGTATGAATCGATTATTCAAGGAACTTAATTGCTAATTGATCTTTTCGCACGGCTCGCAGCGATTATTGGTATGTCGTAAAAGAGATTAACATAAAATTCATGCATGCGTTTGTAATTTATTTTTTATTTCTTACTTTTGGGTAAAAAAACTCGATAAAATCAATCACTCGTCCACACTACTTAAGAATAATTATAATTATCGTTAGATACCTTTATTAATCGTATAACAATGAGGAGTAATGACGAAAACGAAGGCGTGAATCTATTACTCTGGTAAATATATATTGAAAAAGGATCGATAAAAATCTCACCGTCGTGCACTGTTTTTAACATTGTATAATACGGAAAAAGGAGGTGTGGAGTGCACAAAAACGCCGTAAACGAGCTTGATTGCCGTTGATCGTTTTTTTTGTTCCGATCGTGAATTTTTATTTTCGTTTTGTTATCCTCCTTCTCTATCTGTTATTTTTTTTGTCGGACGCCGCTCAGGCCAGTCGCGGCACGAGTGATTGGGAAAAAAATGCTATTTTTTTTCTCGACGTACCTTTCGGTAATCGGGTAAACTATTTTTTCTCTCGTGACATGCATTTATCGTGTTGGACGCAATTTCTGTCGCTCCTATAGTGTTTCACCTCAGACTCTCTCGAATCGACGGATTTCATACAATAATCATAACAATATAGGCCATCGGAGATTAGAACCTCCTTGGATGGTTTAACTTTTTTCTCTGCTTTTTTTTAACTTTTAATCTTTTTTTTTTGTTAACGGTTCATATTGTCTTTGGGACGTTTTACATTTCTATATATTTATCTGTGATATGCTGTAACGTTGAAATTTATTTTCTTTTCTTCATTATTTTTTTGTGCATATTTAACGTTAGTTTTTTTTTTGTATATGCTCGATAATAACATTGCATCCATCGCGGTGGACCATTTCGATGATCACGCGTCTTTAGAATTTCACATTTAGCGCTCTGCAGTAAATAAAATTTCAGTAAAAATTATTATAATACATCTTCAAGAAAATATCCGTACTTTCTCCAGTCATTTATAGAATCATCATCAAAACTATGTATGAAAATAATCTAAGAAATTCAATTTAAATTTCTATACAATGGCCTTTTTTCAATTTAACATTTTCTCGCTGTTCAGAATAATTTACACGTAATCCGCAATCATAATAATTTTTACTATAAAATATATACGTTGCTTTCGTCTTGTACAAACGATATTTCCTCCATTACAAAAACAAGTGTCAATCCAGAAAACATTGCGTGTCCATTACCGAAAAGACCATTACGAGATTTTTCCTCTGCATGTAAATATATAATCCTGTGTGTATAAGTAAATATATATGTGTATATATAACCGTGTCTGTATACAATTTACACGTATATTAATCTTGTACATTGTTTAAATATGCTGGCGATTTTGGAGAAACGTAATTCATTATTGTCTATGCTATTATAAAATCTCTTCACTTATCGTCGACGTAGACGATAATAACGACCTCCTGCCGCAGCTTCCCAGGGTCGACGCGTCGCAAGCACTACAGAAACTGCGAGCTTTATAATATCCGATCGCTTATAACACCTCAACTTTGGCCCTTCGTAACCGTTGACCCTCGGATTAACCACTGAACTTTCTAAAGCGTTCCCTGTAATCCCTAATCCGTCGCGCTTATAGAACGCTCCATTCGACCGTTTTGAATAACCTGGGGTGTGCGGGTGTATATTACGTTGAGGATCCACGTGTTTCATTTTCGTCGCATCAGCCGACCACGTCGCTAGATCTAATCATCCAAGTGTCTGTCTGTGTGTGTGCTTTTTTATACGAACTACGCTTACTACATTACTTTGCTTACTCTCTACGTTACTTTTTTTTATCTCATTTTAACTTGGCTACAAGGTGTATCTTCTTGCTGTTTTATCGTTTTTTTCTGGGTGGGACAACACACGATTATCTAGACGAGTATCGCGCTGCGACTCTTCTATGTACTTTTTTCGCTATCTATTTGGATAGAGTGATTACTTCATTTTATATTTACACAGTTGGAAAATTATTCGGTTCGCGCGTGGCCTCCGTCACCTTCATCGCGACAATGAAGACGGGTAATATAACTTTGAAAGTCGTTTTGTAGATACAACAGCGTTAGGTAAATATTTTCTTGCCGAAACAACGAGCAACATTTCTTTCCATTTCATTAGCAGCGTCCGGCTTGCCGAAACTTCGGAGGGCACCGAACACAATTTTCCAACTGCATACACAACAACGAGTATATGATCTACGGGTGTTATTATTCGTGCGCGCATTGCCAACTGACTCTAGAAGTTCATAAGGAGGCTTCGATCGTCGCAACTCGTCGCGCCTAATTAGACACACTACATCGACTACAGATCCGCTGGGAATCGAAAGTTGGATAAATAGGTGTGGGACTGTGAGGGGGTGGGATAGGGAGATAATAGTTTTTGGTAATGCCTTGATTGATCCGAGCTCGTTCGCGCCTACTTAGCACAGGACACGTTAACAACAAGTGCACCGAGATTTAACGACTATACATATAACGTTATTACACAAGTAGACAAAGTGCGTACAGGAATGAGAACCGTGCCGCGAAGAAACCGGCCGCGCCGCCTCGCCTTCAAACGTGCAACGGCAAACGGCTACGTTTTTTTTTTTTATTTACTCGTCGCTTATTCGCTTCTTACGCATTTTTATTTTATTTTAGCTTTTTTTGTTTAATTTAATTATTCGTTTAATTTAACTTCATTTAGCAAGACGAAAGATACACGATTAAGGGAAGAGAGATAAGAGATTTTTTTTTTAATTTTTTATCTTTCGAACGGTGGGTTTTCTTTTTTTTTGTTAGTTTGTCATATAACGCGGTTATCGGGCGCCGTTTAAGCGCGGCGTGAAGCTTGACGTTTGAGGGGCTGGTGATGCTAAGGCTAAGTGTGTGTGGATATCTGACCATGGGTGCGTGTGTATGCGAACCATGGGGGAGCGAGTCTACTGATTTAGCACCAATTGAATCATATAACGAAGATATTACGCTTTCTCTGTTGCCTTTTTATAGTGTCTCCTATTTAACGGTCATTGCATTTCATGTCGACGGGAAGTTCATTCAAGAGTACTTATTTTGGAATGCTGTGCGAATAAAATCAAGCGAATTGCATTGTGAACGCAATGGCCTTCAAATGAAGCGTTTGCAATTACTTGATTTATCGATGAATATTATGTTTCAATTCTTTCTTTCGAGGAAAGATCGATCCATTTGCTTGCACTTGCGGCTCATTTGCTCTTCGTTTCTCTACATCGAGTCAAAATATTCATTAACAATCTGTATGAAGCTTATACAGGTACAAAAGAAGATGACGGCGTTGCTTCGTCTACGGGTTTTCTTTTGATTTCATTAAAAAGAAGCATTACTGAATTTATTCTCATTTATAAAAAACATCATGGCTTTTGCATTTGTTCGCGGAATCAGTGAAAAATACAATGTTTCGGTAAATGTATATATACTCTTGATATTTATAGCAAAAAGTGAGAATACTGAGTATTTCGTAAAAGTTGAAAGTACGACGATGAACCGAAAGATATTTAATTAGCGCGGATGGAGGAATTACTTTGTAAAAAATTTTCTTTCAGTTTTTATTTCTTAAATGTTTCAAATCCCTTAATTGAAATATTTTTTTTTGATTAGCTTAAGTTTATAGTTATACATTGCCTATCGCTTATGTCTTCTTAGTTTCCTCATTTCTACGCATATGCATTTAATATACCTGCGGTGTGAAACCTCTAAATGTATTAATTACTATGGAGACAAAGATAGAAAGGTTTTTTGTATTAGATTATTTTTACCGGGCGGTTCGTACGTTAATAATAGCTCTGCTTTCTTGTTGTTTTCTTCTTTATTTTTTTCTTTTGTTTACTCTCGTTCAACATGCGAGTGAAACTTCGTAAATGTGGATGGTATCGCTTCGTAAAATAATGTTATGTTTTTATTTTTTGCATTACTTTTTTTTACCTCAACAAACACTTAATAGTACGCGATTGCCAATATGTCAATAATCAATGCGCTTACGGAGTGACTAAATGATCGGTGTACACAATTAATTCCGTACTTGGCGTCACGTGTAATTGTTAAGTTCATGCTAGCAATATCAGAAGAATGTATAAGTTCATTTTTTCTCAAACCTTACGTTTTTACTCATATTTACTTTTTTTTTTTAATTACCTTCGTTTTTTCTTCTTTCATAGTCGTATAAGTAAAATCGCTAATCGAAGCTCTGTTGATTGTTTCAGGAGTGACCGTCTGTCCTCGTACTTTATTTATTTATTTTATTATTATTTTCTTCGTAAACTCATGTGTCCAAAAGCTGCGAAGTATCATCGCATGTTTCTCCAAATTCCAAGAAAAAACTTGTCAGTCGAAAGATTCCCTTTTTTAAGTCGTGTATACAAAAAGCCAGCACGAGGACGCATGTCAGTTAAAGAGTATTTTTTATTTCTCAATTCAAAAAAGTAAAAATGACATTTCCCTTTTTTTTCTAATTTATATTACGAAACATCTGGAGAAGAGTGTATGAGCGAGAAATTTCCTCGCGCGCCCCCTCGTTGCGTAAAACGCGCTCGCGATGCTCGATTCGCAACGAATGAGAAATTTGTTTAGCCGTTAAAAAATCTATGTACCCTCGTCTTTTTTGTTTTTCTTTTTTAGTTCACTTTTAAACGTATATATTTTACATGCTACGGCGAGGAGGGGGAAAAAAGAAGAGAAAACCCGAGAGCTAAACGGACGACCCATTGTAAAAAGCCTGAGCCGACGATTCAGGTTGACGAACAATGGAGTGAACCTGGGTGGTGCACGCACGCGGGGATACGGGGGCACAATGGCACGCTTCTGGGTCGATCGATGCAAAAAAAAAGAAAAAAAAAATCAGCGAACGAACGCAAAGAAATTGTAACGCATCGCGAGGACCTCGTTCCACAAACGCCGCTCCTCTTCTTGCGTTTCGTTTCATTGCTCGTCCTGCCTGCTTTCTTCTTTTCTACTTCATTCTTTTTGGATGACCTCGCGAGAAGCGTTGAGAGAACAGAAACGCCCCGAGCTCGCTCGCTCGGTACACTTGGATATCACGAAGAAACCTAAAGCGAGGAACTTGACTGACTTCGTCGCCACACGCGCACGCGCGCACACACGCAAACACACTTTTATTTATTTTCTTTTTTTTCTTTTTTAAACACCAGCGCGCGCCGGATCCGCTCGTCGCTCGTCTTCGGGTAGTGCCGTTTTTCCGTCCGTCCCGTCGCGTTCGCCCCTTGGCCGTCCTCTTAGCCTCCCGCAATTACGGCTGATGATCGCTGCAGCTCGCCCGGCAAGGACGAACTAATTCTTCGACGTCAGGATTGTCACGAACTCTGAAAAATTAGCAAATGGTTAGTGGCCATATATAAAATTGATGATGCCGCCTACGCGATGGCTTTGGGTGCCAGATGAAGCTGCACGAGACCAAGACGAGATGAGATTTTTCTTTGAAATTTCTTAATATTCAAGACTTGTTTTTGGTAGGCTCGCTTTTTCATTTAAAAAAAAAACATCGAAAAAATCGTAAATGCAGCACAAGAAACATTTTTTTTTAGGGTTTCGTCTTGGTCGTATTTTGTATTTCAAGATAAAACCTTGACAAGACTAACAATAAGAAAAGATCGAGAATAGTCTCGAGTTTCGTGCAGCCCTAATCTACTGATTACCGAAGATCGGAAGGATTATTTTTTGAAAAAAAATCGTTCGTTGAAAGCTTTGAGTCAAAATGGTTGAGGGCATAGTGGTCCTGAAAATATAGCGGGGGTCGATATTTTGCAAGGCGGCGGGAACGAGGCTCACAGAATCGGAAATTAATGGCCGCGATCCGTTGAATCTCAAACTAAACTTTTTGAGATGCAAGGAGAATTTTTGAAATGGGGAGGGATGGATATTTCCCGACGATTGATTTATGCGACGCGAGCGCTTGTTATCCATCGACCGAGTGTGAAATTTATGCGGCTCTACTTTTGCTTCAAGAGTAAGAAAACAACAATGGGAAGACTTTGCAGCGTATAAACTTTTTGAATACTTTTTCCGAAAATCTATAGGTATAAACTGTTTATCCTAAGTGCAATAAATTCGAGATTGCGCAGACGGAACTGTATTCCCTTCAAAAGTTGCAACAATTTTTTTTTCACGTCGATATATCTTGAAATGAGAAAAAGTTCGATTCGAATCGAACGACTCTCAACCTCGCTCATTTAGAGAATTATATATTGTATATATATAAAAAAAAGTTTTCGCCTTGAAAAGAGTATAAAATATCTGAAAAGCGCTGCAAAGATCGTATGCACAATCTCCGGGGATTCATCCGGAACGCTTTATCAAGTCACTGGGAGGTTCATTGCATAAAACATTTTAATTTCACCGAAAATGCAAGCGCAGCTGTTCGCAACGCGGCATACATTTTTCGAAGCCGCGCACCGTAAAACCCCGCGATAAAACGAATCTCGGTCATTCCCGGCGATATTTCACGCGCTTTCGAAAAGGACAAAAGCAGTTGTTCGGAGAAAAAGGGCTGATTATGGTTATCGGACACTCTGGTGGCTACAACCGGAATACTCCGTAGTGTCACGTGAATTTAAGACGAATTTACAAATACATTAAGAGAATTTTCTCATAAAAATTATCGCGAAGCTCCCCCTTAAAAAATTACGTGAAAAACGTAATCGCTGGATAATTGACGAAGTTTTGCAATTTTTACAAGAAAAATTCTATGAAAATTGCAAAGAATTTCCTGCAAAAAATGACAGAGCTTTTTTTGTAAAAATTAGTTGTTTTCTCGTAAAAACTCTGCTTGTCGAGCCACTGGACTTTTTTCTCATATTTTGCGAAATTTAAGAGGAGAGATAGATCGCAAACTTCAAAGGAAGCGTACGCGTGAAAAATACAATGCAAAGATTCATCGCTCGCGTAGGAAAGAGATAGCCGGAGGGCTGATGCGATTATATCAGTCCGAAGAGGATGGCCTTTATAATGTTGCAATAAAGTAAAAATACAGCGGCTCCGTAATATCATCTCGCTTGGCATAAATTCCCACCTCCGCGTGCGCGACTGTCATCCCGCTGGCCTTCCTCCGAGAACAATTATCCGCTCCTGCGACGATATAAGAGGTGAGCTTTTTATTAGATTTTTTTCTTTGCGCAAGCTCGACCTGTTCCAGCGAGGAAGTTTCGATGATCGAAGTTCCGGGACCGCCCGCTCCCCGCGGCTGTCTTCTGGCCCCTCGAGTCTTTCAGAGGTGCTTGTATTGGCGTCTATGCGATGGAGAGTCGATTTTAAGCGATATTCGTATAGGGTTATAAACTGGCAGAGAGGCACAGCTGAATTCCCAATTGGATTGATACTCTTTTGAGTTCTCGCGGTATAATAACTTAGCGCGTTTTTGCAAAAAGAAAACTGATCACTTCAAACAATGTACTTCTTAAAAATTATTTAGATAGGTAGAAAACTCGAATGATCGGAGACGAATTTCGTCGCAATTACAACTTCGAAACGAACGTCCGAGTCTTCTACATCAATAAAAATTATTTAAATAAAACGATAGCTTATTAATGTAACGATTTGAAAGAAGTTAAAACCTATAAATATCTCTGAAGTGTAAAGAACGAAATTAAGTCGAGTAATAATTGGTATATTATTCTTTTCAAAGCACTTTAACACTGACAGAATTTTCTCGTTATAAAAATACGATAAAGCTCCACGTAAAAATTATGTATTAGTAAAGCTCCATTTTTTACGGGAAGCTTCTGCGTCATTTATATAGAACTTTTTATGTAAAAATTACAAAGCTTTGCCAAATATTCAAGCTTCAGGTAAACATTATAAGGATTTTCCCGTAAAAATTTCCAGTGTTTGGTTTGTAAATTGTTCCACGATTATATTTTTTTACTTAATTTTTAAAAGCTCAAATGCAATATTCAAGTTAATTTTTAAAATATTCATTTAACAATCACCGAGTGTATAATCAATTAAAGCTAAAATAACCAGCCACATAACTACCTACTATAAAATTACGAATAAACGCTGAAACAATAAGCGGCCGCTCGTCCGAGCGAGTTTGATATACATCGTCGACGAAATAATATTTTCCCTTGTTGAAGGTACCAAAGTCGCCGAGAGGTGCAGCCTCGATCATACTTGCCGGAGGAGAGAGCAAAGCTGCACAGAGGCGCCCGTATACGCTAAATTGTCCGGTTGCGCGCGGCAGGCCCCTCTAATTAGGTTCGAGGAACACTTGCGCTCGCTAAACGACTGCGAGGCAAGAAGTTCATTAAGTCGGGCGCGAGCTGGCGCTCGTTTAATCGAGCTATTAATTTCACGCCCCGGCCTCGCGAACTTTCCGACGGCGCCATTTTTACCCCTCCCCTCTCCCCCCGACGGGCGAATTCCAATTTTCTTAGCCGCCGCGCGACCGCCGTGGCGTGTTACGCGTCGTTATACGAACTTGACGCGATTTCTTCCTTTTTTTTCTTTTCTCTATATTCTTCCTTGTATTTACCGCGCCAAGACGCCGGGGGGATTTTCGTGGGACCTTTGAATTTCATTAGGCGCGAGGCGATTGACCCAATTTTTTTTCTTTGCTCTCACGAATTCAATTAGCAAAATTATTGAAGTCGCGTGATGGCGGGTATAAAATATGTAAATGCGACCGGTTAATAAGATTACACGTGCATTTATTGGCCGACAAATGCGGGAGGGAGAAATGAATATTTTATTCTATTAGCATATCTATAACGCAGAATGATTTTAATTTGATTTGCGTCCTTTCGATCGATTCTTTACCTTCGTAATTCACCATTCCATCGCCGTCCAAGTCTGCTTCCTTGATCATGTCGTCCACTTCTTCTTCGGACAGCTTCTCTCCGAGGTTCGTCATGACGTGTCGTAATTCCACCGACGATATCAATCCGTCGTTGTTTTTATCAAATACTCTATAAACACATCGATAACCGATGTGAATATCGGGTTTTAAATTTTGTACTGCATGAATTTTATATCGAGTGGCCCATTGTGCTTGCAAATTAATGTTTATCCGATAAAAACAAATGTGCGCGATCAGTTTGAGGGAAGCTTTAATTACTCTTTTTGTTCTGCTGTAAATGTTTAATGCGGCGGGCGAATGACATCGTAAAATATTTATTTTTCGTTTTTATACGCTATTTCACATCGTAAAGACGGCTCATAAATATTTCGTTGATAACGCACAAGTATCATATATATATATTTTAATGACTTGGAAAATAAAATCATGATTAAATTGTTCATATCAGCGAAATTTTCAGTTTAACGATGAACCGCTCGCGTGCTAAATTGAAATACTTTTTTTTTTCTTTTTGGAATTGAAAAAAGCGCGAGAGCGAAGTTGACTCTATTTCAGTGGAACGATTACGTGACCAATCAGACAGGCGCGCAGATGATAAATCTTTAATCGAATTTCCAAACCTGAAAGCTTCGCGTAATTCATCCTCGCAGTCTGCTCCCTTCATCTTCTTCGACATCATTTGTAGGAACTCGTTGAATTCGATTGTGCCATTGCCATCCTGATCCACTTCATTCACCATATCTCGTAATTCCGTCTCTGAAAGTCACAAAATTGACATCAGTCCAGCTCTACTCTTAAAAAGTAATCTCCAATTGCTTTTCAATCGCCTCTAGTAATTTCAACTTCTCTTTCATTAAAAACAAGAGAAATGTATATAAACAAATAAAATAAATAAAACGAAATAAAAACTGCCGGAATACAAAGATAAACAGAGGTTAGACTCTTCAGGGTTGGCCTCGGACACGCGCTGCGATTTTAATTCGTGTGCTTCGGCTTTTCCCCTTTCACTATGTTGATGCCACACGCGCAACTCGATTCGCCTTCAAGATGCAAAGTCGACTCGTTAACCGAAGTTTGCGGTGGGCGAGTCGTTCGGGCACGAAGACCAAACAGCGTTACCGCGAGGAGAGAGCCTGGCACTCGAGGCTCGGCTTGTTAAGCATTTATTCGACTTATTCAAACATACACGCGCCGAGCCCTTTTTTCTGAAACTTTTTCCCTTGAGTAACAATCACTTTTCTGCGTGCATTTGGAATGTTATTTTGCTGCGGCAATAGGAAAAAAGTTTAGCTTCTAAAATTCGAGTGTTGAATACCTAGTGGGTACTTCACTTATACTTACTCAGGTAATGAATATATTATAATGAATTGCAATTTTTATTATTATAATAATTTTTTTATAATGAATTAGTTTTTTTACGAATTATTATTTTTATTAATTGTTATCCAATCAGTAGCTTAATTGTCAAGTAACTACATGTACTACCTTGACAATATAATACGACGTTGAGATTTCAGTTTTTTAAAGTAGAGGTGAATTTCATTCCGTTGCCTACAGCGGATGAATAAAAAACTTCCCAAGCTGAATAATAAGGGGAGATGGAAAATATTCTTAGACTGCAATAATTAAGTAACGTCGGAAGTTTCGTCCGGACTGAATTACGAAGTTCGCAGTCTGCACTGTTTTCTGAATTTCCTTCATGAAAAAAAGAAAAACATTATCCACGAGCTTAAAGACGAAACTTTCTCACCGAATTGAAGAAAAAGCGGGCATATTGGAATAAAAGAAAGAAAGTTGAAGATAGTTAGGTAAAACGGAAAACTCGGAAATATTTACGAGGAATATAAAGTACTGATCCTGGTTGCCGTCTCCTTGAAAATAAGCTGCGTTCCAGATAGCAGCGTCTCGCTCGTTGCGAAAAATGCGCAGGCGGCGTTGATCTTTCATGGGTGGAGCGACAGAAGTGTCGAAGGTAACGAAGACAAACTGCCCCGCGCGGGAATGTAGTGTCGAAAGTGAAGAATTCTGTTTGCACTATTTTGAGGAATTTATCTTAATGTAGCATTCGTACACATTGGATCTTGCATCATGGACTATTTATCCTACGGTGATTAATGGGCTGATGACTTATTTACATTTTCTCATTTAAAATGATTAATTAACTTTTTTCTCATCACAATAAAATATAAAATAACGTGGTGAATTGTAGGGTCGAAGTGGTTCGAGGTAGATGCGTAGTAATAAGTCACGGTCCGATGTCTAGAAGAGAAAAATGGAAAGACTTTTCCGCATCGAAACTAACCGTTAACGAATATATAGTGCTCAATAAATGTAACATTACGACATTATTTTTCTACAAATTAAAAGGAACAAAAAAAATTACGCTCGCAAAGGGAATGTTTTTAAATTAATTGGCAACGGTACTTCATTAAAAAAGCGACAGGAGCGCGTTAATGAAGCAATAATTGGAAGTTCCGATTTAATTGCAGTACCAGAGAAGACCTAAAATACGAAAGCGAGAGCTGGAATGTATAGCTGTATACACAGACCCGACGCACACATTCGGCATTTTTCCAGAATCCAACTTTATTTGTGCAGCGCAGGGGGTGGAAGAAGAATGCTGTATATAGTACGTGTGCACATGTGTATGGGCAAGACTCGCGTACAGCGGAGGAAAAAGAGAAAGAAGTTTCCTGCAAAGAAAGGTGGAAAAGGCAACGATGCTCTTTGGACCCTCTCCCTTTCTCTCTCTCCAGGGCTTGCCATCCGTAGTTCATATATAAGAAGAGAGTACGCCCCGCGACTTTTTTACACAGTACTCTCCTTTCTTCTCATTTTTTTTTTAGCGGGAGTTGGCGATTCCGCGCACGTGGGAGATTCACGTTTTTGAAAATACGAGCATAAAACAGCGAGAAAGTTTCCGCCGATATTCCATTAGGAGCGTCGAGCTTACTAATTATCTGGCATTGATTGCAAATTAACGGTTACGATCGTAGTGGAGCGAGCAACGGCGGCCAAGTTTGCGCCGGACAAATTGAAGACGCAGAGATGATTGAACTTCTTACAATGGCTTTTGTTTTGAGAGTCGATGAGTCATTAATTAATTATCATCGTCGGATTTTTTTATTATTCCAGTTTGATCGATGTGGGTATTTTAAATGACTCAGCTTGTAGAAAAAATTCCTGCAGTCCTTTACTTAAACCGCTAAAAAATCTCGAATAAAAGAATGGCCCACTTTAATTAAAAAAAAATTTGATACTGGAGTGTAGTGTATGTTACAAATGAAAAGTGAAACTTTTACTTATTTTTTGTAAACGAGATTAAAAAAAAGGAAAGTATAATGAAGCACGTGTACAGTTTCCACGGTATTCAGTCAGTGCCTTTTCTCGTTCATATATTTTGGGTAAGTAGGGATAGATTTTTGAAAAAAACTATGAAACTTGTTACCGGATGGCCTTTGTCCCAGTGAACGCATGACAACTCCCAGTTCGGCCATCGTGATAGTGCCATCTTCGTCCTTGTCGAATAGCATGAAAGCCTCTTTGAATTCTGTAAAAATAAAAAAAAACATTGGTTAAAAAACAGTTGCTCTTATTCTGTAAAATTTTATCTTTTTTTGATTCAATAAAAATACATTTAAAATTTCTGTCTGTTTCTTTTACTCTTTTTTTAAAAAAAAAGAATCCGAATTCAGAGGTGTAATGAAAAATAACACATTTTATTTTTATTGTTATAATAAATAAAAGCAGTTAAAGTTATTATCCATAAACAAGCTTGAAAAAATCCACGGTGACAATAAAACATCTTTATTTATTTTAATTTTATTTAATACAATCTAAAAAATACTTAAATTTAAACTTATAATAGTCCGCATGTTATTTAAATGAACTTCCCTCACATAAACCAATTAAAGATAACATATTTAAACATCCCGACTAAATCTGCCCAAAAAATAAAATGCTCTAATGCAAGCTTGAAAAGCAGGAAACATATAATGATGAGGTCAGATAGAAAAGCCAATCCTCCTCCACGCGATCGCATCGAAAATCTTTCCCTAATCCGTAGAAATCCACGCATTGTGCTAACCTCCGAGAATTCGGGGTATGCATGCGCGAGCGCGTGCAAGCCCCTCACGGCGAGTGAAGCCGGGCAAACCGCCAGGGCGCCACGCTCCTCTCAAATGCGCTCTTATAAATTTTCGATTCGGCACTTAAACCCCACCTCATCCTCGCCCCTCCCCGCGCCCCATAAATGTTTACGTGGAAATCTCGGCCGCGCGAAACGAGGCTTTTAATGTTCCTCTGATTCGCGGTGACTCGTCTTCATATCTGCACGTAATGTTTTCTCTCTCTCTCTCTCCCTCTATCTGTCCCTCTCTCTTTTTCTCTCTCATGCATTTTTTTTATTATTATGCGCGAGGGCGAGCGACAAGGTTTTTATTGCCTCGGCGTAAATTTCCGAGTCGCAGCGACGGGACGATCGAGTGAAACGGACGTGAGGCGACTGTCTCGCAGCGCGCGAAATGATATCTGGCGAGATACAGGAGGTTATAAACGTGTTTTACGTTTACGAAATTTTTTTTCCTTTCATTTTTATTCCCGACAGTGTTCACGAGAAAAGTTAATATATGATTTTGTTATGTTTCCGTGTGATAAGGTTTCGAATTGCAGTTGTGAATTTTTGTCCGAGCGGTGAGGATTATTTTAGCGAATAATGCGGTTGTTTTAAAATGTTCTTTGAAGAATTTACGTCGATGTTTGGCACGAGCATTGGAATTTTATTTTAAATTACATTTATTTATCGTACGTGGAAATCGTGCCGTGTGATTATTTTTGAAATATTTTTTCTTTTCATCGTGCAGCGTGAAATGAAAAAAAAAAATTCTGTGTAAATTTAATTGCTTTAGATTTTACTTTGTATATATTTGTTCGATTTTATGGCTTTTGAAATACAAAGTTTATATATAGGTCAAAGGGTATGATCAAAAACATTTTTCGTATAATATCAAAGAGAATTTTACGCTTTGGCACGAGGCAATGAGATTTCGACACTGTACATATTACGGTCATCTTCATAAAAAAAAACGCTGTCAATAGGTTGGCAGCTTCGTCGAACTTAATTTTATACTTTCCTTAATTATCTATTAATATTTTTTTAATATGTAAATTTCCTAATTGTTTGTTGTATTAAACGTGCGTACATGTAAAGACACTTATGTGATAAAAAATATTGCTATCTAGCAAATCAGTGATCCAAAGCTTAGATTCTAGATTTTATAATTATTGTTATTAAATTATTATTACTTATAGAATTATTCATTGAATTATAAGATGATGTTATTGAATGAAATAAATTTCTTGATAGTGTGACATGAAGGAAAATGGTTTTAGTATATAAGATTAAATGTTTAAACGAGAAAGCATAATACCGTTTACTATATTCAAAAGTTTACGGCACGTAGCAATTTCTACCTTGTGATACTTTAAAATTTACTTTAAAGTGAAAGTTATTAAAATAATTCGAAATAGTCAACCGAGTTGACGTGATAATATGAATAATTCACTGATGGAAAGAAAAAATAAAATTAGAGTTGCAGGTGGCTTTTTGGCAAATTCTATAGTTAATTAATTTTTCTGGAAGAGCAATGCTCCACGCATTATTGTTAAGAGAAAGGTAATTCTAAAATTAAAGAAATAAATAATTGTAATTCAGTAAGTGATGGAAATAGCATCAGAGTTCTATCCAACCCACGATCGCATTTGAAATGCATGTATGTGAAAACAGCCGGGCATATGACAAGACATTCGTTCGTACACAAATTTACTAGATTCTTTATCCCTCACTAGTATTACTTCATTACATTCTTATTATTAATTATATTTTCAATTTTTCATCTCTTTAGTCTTCATTTTTAATAATTTTACATAATTTTTATTTAATATGTAAATATTTTAATAGTTCCTTCCGAACGTCTTCTTCGCGTTAGCTCCAAAATTTTACAGTTTACTTTTCTCCAAAATATTTAAAATCTTAAAATTTATGCAGAAATATAAATAAGGAATAGAGTGAGTAGCGGAAACAATATTAAAGTTGTATACAACTCAGGATTTAATTTAAAATTCATTGTAAGTGGAAACATACGAGTATGGTAAGACATTCGCTTTTATACTCAAATTTAATACGTTCTGTTATTCCTTACTTGTGCCTTACTTAATTGAAAATTTATTAGTAATTATTTTTTAAATTAATCCTTTCGTTTGCACATTTTTAAATAATTGGAATTATTTTTATTATTCTTTTCCCTCCGTTCCTTTCAAAATTTCACAAAATCTACTTTTCTGCAGAATATCTCTCTCAGTTAGACTATCTAGAAATTCATCCAACAGTCGCGCAGCATTCGCGGCACTGAATGCAGAATTCCCGAGTCAAATGGCAGATGTTACGAAACGAAGCCGAGCGCGTTAGTCGCGACTCGTCGCGCGATTTGCAGCGGAGCACGAGTCAAACTCCAAAACGTATCTCTCTCAGTCGTGTGTTCTCGCATCCGCTCGTCGGAGCGCACCTGCACGTCCCCTGGAACTCGCTCGGCGGCTGCTCAGTCGAGTGGGCGCCAAGAAGCCGCCTCCGGGCTAAAAGACGCCGTCGTAGATTCCTCGAGGCGCTCGCCGGGAGATAAGTGAAAATCCCTCCTCTCCCTCGCCGGAGTCGTTTAAGGAGGCAAAGCGCCTGTGAGCCCCGCGATAACGAGGATACGAGCCGCCGACGAAGCCCTCCGGAGAAAGATTGAAATTTCCGCGGTCCGACTGCCTGATGCGCCGGTGGAGATAAGCGAGTTTGAATGTCTCGCGACGTTAGACGAGGACCGCTCCCGACGTCTTTATTAATGTTTTTTGTTATTTCGGCGATCCAGGCAGTGCCGTCGACCCATCCATTACGTTCAGCGGCCTGTATTCCGGGCGGTGCATGCAAGCGAAGTCTACGGTTTTAGAACAAAGCGCGGCGGCCTTGGATAAAATTACTGTGCGATAGCTAGAGTACCGGGACTCCGAGGATTCCAAGGAACTATGAACGAAAATTAAATTAAAGGAAATTAAATTAAATATATAAATCAATAATAAGTCAACGTCTTAATGGGACTCACCAAATTAAGTGAAATTAAAAACAACTTAAAATATTTTTTTCTGTTCCGTTCTCTTCTACACGGAGGTAAAAGTTCTTGTTTGTAAAAATGGCTATACTGCTTTGTAACGCAGGGACAGACTCGACAAATCAAAAATTTTACTAGAGACTATAGCAAAATTTTTGATTTGTCGAGTCTATCCCTGCGTTACAAAACAGTACATTAATTTTTACAAACAAGAACTTTTATCTCCGTGTATTCATAAAAGAACAATAGTAACGACACTTAATTTTGTTCACTTTCAGAAGTGTTAATGGAATTGCCCCACCGAGGATCTATCCTCTAATCTAACAAAAGTAATTAACGCTTATCGCTTCATCATTAATGAAAATCTATAATCACCGAGTGGCAATCATCGTCATCATCCGGCCTTCGTGTACGTAGGCATCGAGCGCCGCGCAAAATGATTGACGGCCGATAAACGATCCCCCAGCAATTTACTACCACGGAGGCGGCTAAAATAAGAGAAGCACGTGCTCCTCCGCGTCATCGGCGTGAATAAAGGGGCGCTTCATTCAGCGTCGCTCGCCGAATGTTTGTTCGGAATAAGAGCGCACTCCGCGGAGTCTCCGATCTCGCCCGGATGCGCGGCCGTCTCGCGAAGCGGGGAATCCAATTTCATTCTTGATTCGCGGCCAAGTGTTCGACGGAAGGCGTACAGGCGCGTTAGATCGGGACGGAAAAAAAGACACGTGATATCCCGGATTCCCGGCGCGGCCGAGCGCCTCGCGTGTGCCTCGATCGCCGCCCTCCTCCCCCCCACTTCTACGCTTTGCTTCGCGTCCCCTTTTTTGTTCCAGATAAGGGGAGGGGGATGTACGCCAAGGTCGCTCGCTTTATCGCGTGGATACTTCCGATCTACTTCCGCGTGCCGGATTCCCCCGGAGCACCGTGTAAATCTCGCGAATCGTATCGAATCGATCGACACGACACGTGAAGAGAGACTTACTTACCCGCAACTTGGTCCTCCGTGAGTCCGTACTCGGACTGTAACAGAAAGAGAAAATATTTTTTTTTATTATTTACGTTCTGCACTTTAATTTGTAAAAAATGTCGAAATTATTATTTCGGAATGTGGGATAGGATTGAAAATATGACAAATCATTATTTAAATACTCTAAGTTCGATTAGCTCCGATGTTTTAATAAATTGAGAGATTTTTCTGTCTTTCATTTTACGCGAGATTCGTAAATAATTTGTATTTTTTTTCTTGTGGATTAAAACATAATGGTAGATTGTAAATTTTCGATTACACTTAATCGTTTTTATCTTAAAATATTTCTTATTAGTATTATTTTACTTTTACGCTCAAATTAAATACACATTTTAATTAACCATGTCGATGTTTTGATAATACTTTTTTATTACTATTTTTAGGGTTTTCATAAAATGATTTCATAACAAGAATTACTTCACAACTATTTTAATCATTTTTTAGCTCCGAAAAATAAAGAGATAATAAAAAGCTATATCGAAATTTCGGTCAAACAATTTTTGCTAATAAAAGAAGCTTTATTGGATCATTAAAATCTATATGGATGTACTCCAAAATTAAAACTTAAGTATTATAGCTGTTACAATTTTAATTAAGGGTTTCGCAAGTTTAAACGAAATTAAATTAGTTTTGAAGTCATGGCACATAAGTACAAAAAATCTTTAAAGATTCTTCAGAGCTGAAGATATATTGGTGTTTGTAAACAATGTATGGAATGTTCAAGTTATATACACCTATTATTGCAGTTTTAGATAGCTCTCATCGTACAACTGCATAGTTGTTTCAAGAGAATTCATAACAGAAGTTATTATAGTTCTACTAATACACTATCTAATATTGAATATATTCAAAGCCTTTCCGCGATTAAATAATTAAAACGCGTATCGCAGTAATTAAATTGCTAATTGAAAAATATTCGGTTCATAACTCTAGATTAATGAAATAATGGTAACCTTTAAAAGTGTTCCGGAAATATAATGAAAGCCTCTTTAATAAAATTTTAATGAAAACTCTGGAATTTATATATTAAAAAATTTCAAAATTAAATTTCACAGTTCAAAATTTTAAAGCTCTCCAAAATATCAATCGCCGACTCGACATCGATAAAATAAAAGCTCTATAAATAGCTCTATCCAAATTCTCCGAAAGTCTTTACAAAAAAAAACATCCAATCTAAAAAGATAAAAAAATTCGTAGATAATAATAATAATAAAACAATAAAAATCTATGAACTTTACTCTCGTCAACGACAAGTTAACAAACGAACCTGCCGAATAAACTATGCGCTATACAAATTTCGGTGTAAAATTTCAAAGATAAAAGCACCGCAGCGTCCCCACCGCAGGCGCGTCGCGACCCGAACTAATACGCACCGACATCCGGCGGATCTGACAGTCGATCTCATTGGTGAGCCTCCTGAGCTTGTAATACTCGTGCTTGTACTTCTTGGGATCCGCCATGTCGGCCGGCCGCTCCCGCGTTGAGGCTAAACTGTGCCCGCACAGCCGAAAGGGCGCCACGCGCTTTTCCCCCCGCAGGCTCGCCGGAGACTTTGGCCGATTGCCCCGGGAAGCGCGAGCGCACCAGTGTCTCCGCCGACGCGCACATGTGCTTCCGCGAGACGCGCCTATATATATCTATACGCCCGTCACCGAGCGGACCGTGAAGAAAAGAGAGGAGCGCGAGAAAAGCGGAGAAGACGAGAAGACAAGAGAGCGGGACGGTCAGTCGCAGATAGCTCCGTGCACCTGTTCTCCTTCGGACTCGCTCGAGCGCCCAAGAAAAATCATCTCCGGCCAAACTCGTCGTTATCTCAAGTGCCCTGCCATTTCTGTGTCGCTACATCTGCCGATTCCGCGATAAAAAGAAATCGCGCGACTTTTAGATCTCCATCTCGCGGATGCATGACAATGATAGGAGCGGGGGGTGGGGGGAGGGTGTATTATTAATACAGCCGCTAAAAGCGGCTCCGT
The DNA here is from genome assembly GCA_035582955.1 of Sycophila texana. Classification (NCBI taxonomy): domain Eukaryota; kingdom Metazoa; phylum Arthropoda; class Insecta; order Hymenoptera; family Eurytomidae; genus Sycophila; species Sycophila texana. The sequence goes on along the minus strand of JAWWEN010000020.1, from coordinate 10,055,251 downwards.
CGGCTTAATTGGGTCGTTGAACGCGAATGGGTCGGCGATAAGAAGAGGCGGCCTGGTGCAAGGTCGCTCTCCGCTCTCGCCGCGCTTTTTTATTTCGGATCAATGAGCGACGACGCGGGGGCGCGATAGCCTGGGCCGCGTTTTATTTTTACGCGCGCGGCGCTCGGATTCTCCTTGCACGTGTTTACCTTTTCTCCGGGCCCGCCACGGGCTCTGCGGATCTTTGTTCTCTAAAAATAGAGAAACTACGGGGAGGTACCGGCGCGTGCTGGTGCTTTTTTTTCATTTTCATTGGATTTCTTTTGTTTATTCGCCGCTTTTTTTTTGGTATTTCTTTTTTATTTTATATTCAGAGGAGTATCGCGGAGAGGATTTTTTGGTCCGCGGAGCGCGAAAAACGGATGCTTCTGTTTGTCGCTCGGAGCGAGCGATTAAAGCTCGGAAAAGCTCACCGCTCGGAAAGATTTAGATACAAAAGAAAGACGTTTAGTTTGGTTTCTATTTTTAATATAAATTCGCCACGAATCGCGAATGCGAGTATAATAAAAGTCGAGGGGTGCAAAAAATTTGCGCGCCGTGAGAGATCGTAAATGGCAAATTAGTTCTCAGTTTTATGTGCGGAGGAAGTGAGGCACGTGGCATCGTCACCCCGGAGAGGGGAGGGGGCGAAAAGAAAAGAAACGCCAGTAATTAAAGCCGGTCTTTTTTACGCGGGGGAGGGTGGCGCCGCTCGCGCGAGCAAGACAAACAGCCCGATGCAAATTCCAACGAGCTCTCTTCGTTCCGCGCCCCCGAGGAAATCCTTTACATCTCCTCATTAAGTCGACGCGATAAAGCCGAATCCTCATCGTCGAGCTGGCAGATTATCAAGCGATTCGTCAAGGCGCGCCCCTCGTTAAAGCGGCGGTGCCCTCCTCCCCCCGCTCCGCGCTGTTACAAGGAAATTAGATCGTCCGCGCTCCCTCTGTCCTATCTCAATATTAAACCTGCACTCGGGCGCTCGACCGTGGAATTTCCGTATGCTCGTGGCTGCGTCGTGGAATTATCCCCGACAGTGTGCGCCGCGCTGCGTTTATGCGGCGCCACTAATGCGCGTCATTAGGTGATAAGGGCAAACACAATGCGCTGTTTTTATGGAGTAAGCTATTACTCGACAGAGAGTGTTTCGTGTATCACATGGAAAGTGCCTTATCATTTATTACGGTTGATATTTTATGTGTATTTTTTCGGATTTAATTGTAATATACACTGAGAGAATTTTCTTATGAAAATTATGGAGAAGCTCTCAGTAAAAATTGCCTAAAAAACGTTAAGTAAGCACTGAAAATATTTACAAAAAAAATACTGCAATTTTTATCTGAAACCTTAATTATTACAATGAATTACCTTGTAATTTTTACGGGAAGCTTCAATGTGAATTTTACGAGAAAATTCATGTAATTTTTAACAATTATAAAGCTTCTACAAAGATCGAATTTTTAGTTAAAAATTACAGTTATTTTTTCCGGCGAACTCCCTTATAAAGAGATGATAGCATTTTATGACTAGTATAAAAAGCTTGCAAGCTTGTATGGAAAAAATGGACCGAAAATGGATTCATGTTTAGCCTTGTAATGAAGCGCTTATTCATGGCTTCAAGCCAGTTAATGGAAATGGATTTGAATTATATTTTAATAGCTAAAAATGACTTACTTTTGATCTAGTTTTCATAGAAACAGAAAAATAATAATCCGCGAGGGCCCAGTTCAATAATTTTTCCATTGGTACTTTGACTAGCAGAAAGGCATAAATAACATTTGAATCTAAATATTACGTCTCATGCGCTCAAAACTGCAAAAACATTGTTGAAAATATTTTTAAAAATTTCGATCTCGATTTTTAAACGGCTAAGGTTATTTTTTTGGTTGTTATTTATTTCGCTTTAGGCTTTTCGCGACCAATTATATAGTAACATGCTTGTTAATAGGCTAAAAAGCGTTTCATTAAGTAACAAGAAATGTTACCCATTTTTAATAGGACAGTTTTTACCAGCGCTTCATCGTAATTTTAATGAGAAAATTCCATCGATGTATTGAAATACATAAAACTAAAACTCTGAGTGTTTAAAAGTGACTCAAAAGCTCTATTCCTTCTTTGTAATTTTTATTTATATTGTATTCGTAAAAAGTTACTACTTTAATTGCTTTACTGCACTCACAAGTGAATTTATATTTTCTTTGAATATCTAAAAAAAAATTATTATTGAAGATTTATTGTTTATAAGCGAAATAATTCGTTTTTGCGCTGGCTATATCGAATGCTAATGATACTTGCGATAATGCATTTAGGGAGTATTTATAAATGTGCAAAGAACCCCCGAGGTGCCAAGAAGCGAAGGAGGCATAATTGTCTGAGCTCGCGACAAAGCGAGTTATTAAAAGATTCCCCGTCGCATTACTATACCGATCAAATAGCACAATTACGTACTGCACGCCTATATTTATACAGCAGGTACCTTCTGAGCCATTCTAACGAATTGAAAGATAAATAGAACGCCGTGAATTACTCGATTTACTGTTATAAGCGTAGCTACGAATTCCCTCCAGCGACAAATATACTCGCGCAGTTAATTGAGTCTCTAGCCATTGCTGCGGTGCACGTCTAAACAAGCAAATTATTTGTTATATTACAGTTTAATTTACTCGAAGTTCTCGGAGCAAGCCATTTTATAAATAAAATTTATAATATAAATTTACTCCCACGTACAGGTAGTGTAACTGAGATATGCAGCTTTGAAACGAACCGTTACTATTTCATATCGAATTTACGATCTCGCTTTGAACTGTTACTAAAAAGTGCGTTAAATCAAGCGCCCTGAAGTATAATCTAATGAGAAAATTTTGTCTAACACACGAGAAGTTAAAGTGCCCCTTACTAAACCGCACATCAATTTATAAAAGCAGTAAACGTGTATAAACATTGAAAAACAGCTTTAACGATGTACATGCTGCTCTAAGCGATAAATCAGCAAAGCACTAGAAAGTCGTTTAAACAAAACTTGTATTAGCAAACCGAAGCGGCACCCCCGAGGAAGCTCGAGAGGCAACCCCGCTCTCCGAGCCCCTTCAGGCGCGTCCGAAAATTCGGCGCGAGCCAATCGATAGTCCGCGCGCGCAAGATTACGCTCGCAAGCTCAGGAGCGGGCAGAAATTTACAGGCGGCACGAGTCGCGTGCGAAAATCCGTAACTCGCCGGGGCTCGAAATTTGCGAGTAGTCCGAGGCCCGGGGGCCGCGGCCGGCCGCCGTATAAATATTCCCGGCGGCGACGGCGCCTCCGAAAACGACGTTGCGAAACGACGGGAGGGGAGAGGGACGGCGAGACAAGGCTGTGTGTAATAGTCGAACTGGGTCGGCGGAGAGAAAGAGAGGAAGGGAGAGAGAAGAGGAGGAGGGAGGGGGGTAGGAGAAGAGAGAGTCGCCGCTGCTTTTTTCGCGTAGAAGGAGCTTTAGACCCTCTCGGACCTATAAATTCCCAAGATACCGGCTAACGGCGCGGCGGTGAACTATGCAAGCATCCGCGCCCGGCGAGGGTGCACTGCGATGTCCCGGTAAATTTACATGTGGCGGGGACACCCGAAGGAGTGCACCCGCCGAACGCGTGACTACGGAGCGATGAGGCGGTATTGTGTATGGACTTCGATTGGAGGCGGTTCAAGGTGCCTCTTGTATGCACCTTGGAGACGAGAGTTGATTTTGCCTCGGGCTGATGTACAAAATGCTAAGCGATTTCATTAGAATTTTTCAATGATGTAAAGCGACGTAAAGCAAATACTACATTTATTTATTTAATTTAATTTTTTTTTAAGCGAATATAGATTTTATTTGTGCCGTCAAAATTTTTATCAGGTTATCTGCGTGCTGTTTGTTCTTTCAATTTTGTTTTTTTGAAGATATTTTTGTGTTTTTTATTTCTGGCTCCAGAATGTGTTTTGTACACTGAGGAGAAGAAAAATTCTTAAACTGAAGAATAAATAAAGTTACTGTTGCGAACGACTTGTGCAGATTGAGAAATATATGTACGTACTAGTACATGTTGTTTTCAGCTGAGATTATTAGTTACGGTTATTTTTGGGAATAGGAAATTATTCATACGGGTGCAGAGGTCTTTAACCTGCCAATTGTGTATATAGTACGAAAGATTATCTCGATGACAGATTTGGAGATTGCGAAAAACGGAAACGGGAAAATATTTCGACTAAAAGCCGATTTTACTGTTTTACTGTTTTATAAATGCAGGCTTGATAAGGTATTTAAAAAATTACACTAATAACTTATAGTTACATTACTTAAAAATCGAATTAATTTGTCTCTATTAATATTTCTTACGGTATTATTAAAAAGTAATTTCTCGGAAGGACGTGTAAACTTACGCTTATTTTTCTTATCTTGCCGTCGATTTTACTTGTCAACCGCCTTAATCTTCCATACTCATGCGTGTACTTTTTTTCGACGTCCGTCATTTTTCACGAGAGTATTTCTTCTATTCAGGTACACTAGAGAAAGCAATTTTTTCCGACACGAGCTCAAATTTTGATTAAAATAAAAATACCAACAAAACCTCACAATAAATAAAAACACCACTGCTTCTGATAGATAAAAAAAAGACCACTATTATTGCAAGAAGTTTCTACGAATAACATACACACGCTATTTTAAAGCGAGTGACATGTTATTCGTTCGTGTCAAGTTCGCTAAATTATCCACCACTCGAACACAAATATTTCTCGCATTGACGGAGAGAAGCCAACGTGCCGTAAACACGATAATAACAAAAGCTCGAAAGTTTTATTTTTTCACGAAATAACTGGAAACTGTGAAAAACAAAGTTAATTGGCCACTGCTGTCCAATTACAACGTGCGGCAACAACCCAACTTTCCGGAAAATTTGTGTAACCAGCAGGCAACCCTGAAACTTCAAACTGCCGGCGTCGCGGCGGCAACCTCAAGACGTCGAGTTCACTTCCGACGGCCTCATGGGAATGCACCGCGAGCAACACCGCGAAACACCTGAGCAGCACCTCGCGACCGCATCTATCGCATTTTCCGTAAACAACAACCACCTCGCCTCATTTGTCAGAGCCGCGCGAGCCGGCGCACTGACTCTCTTTCGCGGCGCATCACTTTTCCCCGTCCGTCTCGCGCGCTGTCATATAAACATTCGCGAAATAAGGAAGAGAGGCGACAGGGGCCGGTCGCTCTTTAATTTTAGATCGAACGCTCGAGGCCGAGGGAAGGGGCGGGAGGCGGCGCGGCGCGCCTTTATGAAGCGAGCGCCCGATGATTTTCGGCCGTCGGTGCCGGCGCACTGGCCGGCGCACGCGGATGACGAGGATGACGACGGCCCCGCCATAGTGTGATACCCACGAGGCAGCGCCACGAATGTTCGCGCGCGATTGGCGGGCAACCCTTTTGTCTCGCTCGGCCCGGGCCTTGCCAAGAGACGCGGCGCTTTTGCCGCAGGCACAATGAGACCAGGCGCACGGCAATCCCGGGGACGGACGCGTAATTAGCGTGGGTTTATCGCTAGGCCGGACGTGGCGCATGAATAGAGCTCGAAATATTCCGGGTCGGACAGGCACAATGGCTGTCGTCGGCTGGCTTTATATTATTTTTTTTTTCGTGCGGAGACTGCGTGGACAATTAATTCGTGCTTATTTTTTTCATTGTTTTTCGACTTTTTCGCGTGCCTTTTCTCTTCAGTTTGAATGAGTGATGAGAGGTTGAAATGTCGAATAAGGAAATGTTTACTGTAGGTTGAGAGAATAATAAAATTAAGCTTTTCCTGAGTCATAAATGAATATTCTCTTATTTTCAGATAAAAGCTTACTTGTATTTGTATATTAGCCAGGGATGTGTCACTCATTCATATTTAAAGAGTTGGATCTGCTTGAAGGTGTATACTGAGAGGAACTTCTCTTGAAAATTATGGTAATGTTCACTTAGAAAACTATGTGAAAAGACAGTTTCATAATTTTCTTCTTGAATCTTGGATGGTTGAAACGCAGCGAACATTTTTACATGAAAATATAAAAAAAAATTACAGAGGTTTTGTAGAAGTAATGATGGAGCTTTTTTCATAAAAATTAGGAAACTGAATTTCCTCTAAAAGTTTCAAAAATCTTTAATCTTGACCCAGCGTTTAAGATTTGCAAAAATTTGTATGAATTTTCTCATAAAAATTTCTATTCACGGTGAGCATTACCATAAAATTTACGAGAGAATTCTCTCTCGCAGCCTAAACAACATAAAATTCCTTAGCTAAAAGATATAAAAATTGGCTTCCTCCCCGATAAATAAAAATATAAGCATTTTAATACAGTGAAAAACAATGTTAAGAAATTACTATATAAGAATTGAGCAAACAAACTCACTGAAAAAATAAATTTAACGCCTTGATCCGCAATAAAGTAACTACTGAAAGCCGATAGAGAAATTACGATCCGCCGCCGCGCATAAAATCTGCAGATGTTTCTGTTTGCATATTTGAGCGTGTGTATGCAGCGGGGGAATTTTCGTCCTATTCTGCGCGAGCGCGCTATTAGTATCTCCTTTTTGCGCGGGATATCGCTTCGGTCGGTGGCGCGCGAGTCTCCTATGCTCGTAACGTCCCCCGAGACGTTTGAGCTTGCAAGTGGAAACGCGATATTGAAAATTCTTAGACGTGATCTCGGTGTTATTAAATTTACATCTCGCTGATTCGTGCCCTGTCCGTTGCGCGAAAATTTACGATGCCACCCCACTTACCGCGCGTTTGTTTGAATATCATTAAATAAACGGGTGACTCGGCGGAATTCTCCACTCGTTATTTTTAACCCGGCGTAATTTATATACGAACCTCAGTTGTTAAAAAAGTAGTTTTTTTATCATTCAATATCAACCTAACAATTATTAAGAGAGGTAACGAATTCAAGCACAATAAAGAACTAAGAATTTTGTGAAATAAAGTTAGTCCTCTCTTAAAAAAAGTGATGGCAGGATGTTGTGAAACATTTTAAAACACGATTTGATTAGCGCACGGGTATATCCGATTAAATGGCGCTAAATTTAAAAATCTGAATTCAAAAACACGTATAAAAAAAAGGACCGGCAAAGCGCGTTGGATTTTGCTAGTTTCTACAAAATTTGATAAATACATTTGTATGCGGTATGTAAGGTCTGTCCCGGATCGGCAGGGGGGAAGGAGGCGCGAGCGCCGTGGGACGCAAGCTCTCGGTAGGGCTTGCGGGGGTGGGATTTGCGAGTCCGCTTTGTACATGCACACGTGTAGAAGGAGACGCGCCAACGATTTGCCCGCAGTCTCCTTCTTTTTCGCGGTGCTCACCTCCGAACGCCAGCTGAGTGTTAAGGATTTATCTCGGTTAGAGCGAGAAAATCATACAGACACGCAAGAAAGAGATAAACCGTGACGCCGCGAGCATAAAATATAAATTCTCCTAACTTAAAATTACGACTACTCAAATGTACAATAAATGTGGAGCAATAAAAAGTTCTTTATTGGATTCTTTAAATTATTCATCGAGTTGCTAAGCAGTTTGAACATTTCGAAAATTTTAACAACGTCTAATAAAAAATTGTATACGAACATTCATTACGAAATAATATATGTTAGGTAATTTTTAAATAACGATAATAGAGCATTATAAATTCTTGTAATTTTGAAAGTTTGCTCTTAGGTACTTGTTAGATATGTTAAAATTAAATTATAATGCACAAAAATTATTATCTCGTTGTACCACCTACGCAATTTTCATTGAATTAAATTACCAATTACGCGAACATGGAGTGGTGGAATGACTTCAAATTTGTACTGACTTTATGGTACCTTAAATTTAAATTATACGTGTAGGATATGTAAAATTCGAAATGAGTCGCGAATTAAGACGAAATCCAAGGGAACTACCTTAAGAATTTATCGATTGATTATATTGCCGCAGTATCCAAGTGGGTCAAATTAAAGAAGTAGAAAACAAGTTTTTCCAGACTATCGAGGCAGCAAAAGAGGGAGACGAGAGCTGACCGGGCCCGTGATTTCACTCCGGATATTAAAAATTCTATGAATTCAAGGGACTTGTATTGACTCTTCATCGGCGAAGGATGAATTATGAGAAGTTCTGAAGACAAAAGAGAGATTTTCATTATCCTCTAAGATTTTGCCATTCGATTTTCTGAACGAAGATTGTTTTATTTATTTTTTCATAGATTATTTGTTTTAATCAACTGATTATTGTTGCAATCAACTGTTTTCTCGATTTTTGTTTTTTTTTTTTCAATCATATTCTCGCACGAGTGTTATACAAATTTATTCAATTAATTTGTATTAATTTTGTTTTTAAGAAACTTTTTTTTATAAGAAACTGTTTTATTACAAGTAAGATGTGAATAAGTAAGTACATTTTAAACACCATAAATTAAAATTTAAAATCTTAAAAATAAAAAATATATAATACTAGCGACCATTTTTTTAAAGTCGTATTTTTTAGGTTAGATTTTTAAATTTAGCGCCATTTAACCGGATATGCCCGTGAGCCAATCAAATCATGTTTTAAAATACTTCACAACATCTTGCGATCCTTTTTTTAAGAGAGGATTATTATTAATCAATTATCGATCCAATGAGAAGATATCATTTTTGGACCAATTCAAAATAAATACTATATATTTATCTGAATTTATTTCCTTTGTTCTAAAACGTTAACTGTTTTAAAAGTTTCAGATTAGCTTTGACATCTTTATGCGCCGACTGTTTATTAGACTTACTTGAAATACAAAATATTTACATTTTACCTACAAAATGTGAGTAAGTCAAATTTATTGCGAAAATCAACAAAGCACGTGATAACCGGGAATGTCAATTGCCATAAATTACCACGATTACCAATTAATAATTAGAAAGTTTGCTTTAACACGCAAATCCAGCGCATGCAATTGTTAGAATTCCTTCCGATCCGAGGTGCGCCTTTATGTGTCTTGTCCTTCTCCTCCTGTGCATCTAACTTTTTCTCTCTATCGCCTTCTCTTTCCCTCTTGTGGTCCACCCGCGCAGCTGCGCGCTAAAACTATTTCGGTCCCACGGCCTCGACTACAAAAGTGCAAGTTCCTCTCCCTCTCTCTCTCTCTCTCTTTCGCTCCCACTCATACTCACTCATTCCCCGGGACGCATATTAAGCGCGACGAATTTCTCGTTGTCGACGGTCGCTCGCGATTAATATCTTAAGCTCGATATCTTGGCTCGCTCGCACGTTAGCGGACTCGTGCTTCCGCTTAATTAATTGGCTTTCGAATGGGGATTGCGATCCCGTTCTGCGGTGGCGCCGCGAGCACGGCTTTCCACTTTGGGCCACGCGCGCCTCTTGATGGAATTACTCAAACTCGATTCTCTCATTATGACACGAAAATCCCCCGACTGTTTATTGAAATTAATTCGATCGACCCCGTTTTTTATGAACGATCGATCGTCTTTTGTGGCCAAAGGGGGTGACTATAATAAACGCTGTTTTCGTTATTAATCGCTAATCTCATTAAATTTACAGACTTCCCTGGGAAATTAACTTTGTTCACCTTCGTCGACTTTATGTAACTTTCTTCGTATAGTTACATTTGAAACTTTGCGAAAATAATAAACAATATAATTCAGAAGTGAACGCGATTTGTCGCGGCTATTATGTTTCAATCGGAGAGGGTGTGCGAGTCAACGAGGGTCGCATTGGGAATATAATAGCAGGCGAAAATAATTGTAATACTCGCTGCTAGTAATAAATATTTTATCGTGTTTATTTTATCTTTTATCTAGATGTAACCTATACGTGCTCTCGGTCTTAATTAATACAAATTTGAATTTCGCCCAGGCAACGACTGTTATCTTCGATCGCATAACGGCAATGTGGTTATATCGCGAAAAGAGATTTCCATCTTTCTAGGAAAGGGCAAACAGATAAAATTTTACGTTTTCTCAGGGTGACTTTTACGTCGTTTAGCGAATCTCATTTACATGGTTTCGGCCTGCATTTTATTTGTGTAACCAGCTGTTCGCTGTGCCTTATCAAGGTACTATGTATATAATAAGACAACTAATTAGAGTACACCCCTCTTCCTCTTCCTGCAATTAAACGAACGAGGAAACTTTTTGCTCCAATTAATTAATACAAATTTAATGATCATTTTAAAAATTATCGTCTGTATGTAATTTAGTTCAAAAACACACAAAATGTACAGAAATGTACAGAAATGTACGGAAATGTATAGAAATGTACAGAAATATACGAAAATGTACGGAAATGTACAGAAATGTACAGTTTTTACTTCCATCACTTTTATTTTTATATGTGCCATGACTACCGGTCGTTCGTTCTCATATTAATTCATGAATAATTAGCTCATTAAACTTGAGCTTTAAGAATAGCCGTTAATCATAATCCGATCCGTTAAGAGGGTCCACCACCTTTAACTTTTTCTTTATAAAAAATCCTAAAAAAACATTTTTTGTCCATTGTATCTTAAGCTATGTCAGTTTTTAACATTTGGCTTGTGCGTAAACTGCAGGTCCATCGGATCAATCAATTTTGATGGGGTTCGGCTTAAATTGTTTGTATTTTATGCGATTTCCGGGTGAAGAGTTGTGGGAATTAAAATTATTTAAGTAAATATTAAAAGAAGTTAAAAAACTACTTAAATTTTCTTAAATTCCTTAAATGTCATGAATTTATGCAGATTTTGAATTTTTTAAATAGTTACTCAAATAATTTTAATTCCCACAACTCTTCACTCGGAAATCACATAAAATACCAACAATTTAAGCCAAACCCCATCAAAATTGATTGATCCGTTAGACCTGTAGGTTACGCACAAGCCGAATTTTTAAAACTGACATAGCTTAAGATACAATGGACCTAGAGACTTCTAACTGGGACCATTTTGTTACACAATTAATATATTTTTATAGTATTCAAAGTATATTTGATTATACGCTCAAAAATTGTTTTCTTAGTATCTTTTATGAAGCAAAAGTTAAAGATGTTGGAACCCCTTAATACCAAAAATAGTGTACTGACCACCACTCGCCTACCCATCGTCTCGGTGCGGAACGTTCTATGAATGGCCGGTCGAAGTGTAAAATAATTTGGTCACGTACTCACCAGATTAATTTTGACGATGAGATCGTACTGTTGCCTCTGTCCCTTCTTCTTGTTTTTGCCGGTCTTGACGCAGGCGGCCTTCGGCGTGACCTTGACCTGGCCTTTTTGGGCGCTCGGTTTGGTGGCGGGTTTGGCCGCTGTCTTGGCGCCGGGCGCTACCTTCTGACCGCCGGCCAGAGGCGCTTTCTGCCCGGCCGCGCCCTTTTGGTTCACGTGTCCGACTCCGTCGGCCGGTTTATTGCGAGCCTGCGAACAAAAAGCAACTGGTTTAGCGGCGAGCTTCAGTCGCGGCGCAGATGCATCGCGAATCGGAACTTGGGAAGTCGCGACGCGCAGGTCCTATCCACTAGAGAAGCGCACGATTTTTCATTGACGGGACTAAGCTTTCATGTTACCTTTTGAGCGATATGACTTTTTCAGACGCTTCGTATTTTCTTCTCGATCAGATTCTTTATCGTTTAGAGGATGGAAGAGATATGTAAGCTCTTTTTTATTGCATAAAAATGAAAAGCTCAGCTGCTATAATACAAAATGTATTCCTTGAATACACCCCACTTTGACTGTATTTTTCAGGTTCAAAAAGTTCAATGTTTGACTTGATTTCACTCGCTGCGATTAAATGCAATTTACATAAGCAATAAATCCAGGGAATTTTTCTCTAAAATTTACAAAAATTTCGTTGTTAAAAATGATATAAAAAATAGATAATTATTCAGGTTTTTGTTGATGGAAATCTCATAAAAATCTTCACCTTGAATGCTTTTTACGAAAATTGAAATTAATTTTGATTTAGCTTCATAAAAAAAACGATGAGACCACATAAGCTTGACTTTATTTCTGTTCCCTTCAGTATGTTGACTTACACTTCTTGCACTCTCTCAACCACAATGTTTGAATAAAGTCGTAAAAAAAACACTGAATTCAGAAATGAAAAACAGTACAATAAAGAAGGCTTTTAATTGATGAAGGACATTGAAAAGGATGCAAGCATCTGAAAAAGTCGTACAGTCGCAACCGACCCGATTCGCTCTCAACTCTTCGGCTTTATTGTTTTAGCTCTTGCTTCCAGCGTCGCATCGCTGCAGGACCATTTCGCTCTCTCCATTCGACGTGCTCTCGTGCATGGCAAACTCGGCCAAAGGCTGCGCTGCTGCTACCACCTACGGCGCCGCGGCTTCGTTCATTCGCGGGACTTTAATCTCAGGACTGGCGGTCACCGTAATACAAGGGCAAGGAAAGCCTTTTTTGTAGAAAAAAATATTCTAAGAATAAAATTACGCAAGGATTATGTAGATGAGACTGATGTACAAGCGCTAGGGATGTATATGTATACTCAACGCTATAGGCTATTGTATAATATGGTCAACGGAGAGGACTATTGCATTTTAATCATCATTTCTTTTGGGTCTCGTCTCGGCGCGGCTTTCTATATCACTATATATGCGTCGCTGGACGGATTGTTAAGGGTTCTATTGTTCGCTCTCTGTCATGGTCTACTTGGAGTTCTAGGCGCTCTTGAGTAATGAAGCTGCTCCAACATTTTAATTGGTGTTTGTGTTTTTCTCTTTGTTCTAAATATGCTTCTATATGCTTATTACATTCGCCGGTAAGTTTCTAAGTGTGCGCGTGCGTCTGTGAGTCTCTGCGTGTTAGCGTGTCTTTGAACTTTGTATACTAGGCGTCTTGTTTAAACTATGCAAAAGCTGAAAAAGCTCCTCTTTTATATACTGCAGCTTCAAAAAGTGCAACAATTTCGAAGGATGGTAAGAATGATATACGAAACAAATGAGAAAAAATGTCCTTATTGTTCCTTTTTTTCAATCCGAAGGTCATGCAAATTTAATAACATTGTATAATATGAAACGTCTAAAATAATACGTGTTATATGTCTCCTTACTGCGGTGCGTTAAATTACGTTGTCCTTACGGTGCAACTCGGGGAGTGAATTAATCCAGCCGAAAATCCGGTTTAATGTGTGTACTTCTCTGTGTAGGTAATTGTGGAATAAAATTTAATTGTAATTCGTGGAGCTAATCGATGATCCTGGCAATAAATACTCATTGCGGTGCGAGCAGTGGAATCGACAAACCGATACTTCCCTCGTGCCTTGGATTTTTAGTTTTCTCTTGTGTAGGAAGTGCGGTGGAGGTAAAGTTAGCGATTAAGCACTTCCCGATAAATAGAACAATGTACGACGGATATACTATTGTAAAGTAATAATTTATTGCAGTCGTTAGAATTGCGATTGGAAACTTAATCAGTTTTTTTTTTGGTGAAATCTAATTTGTTTTTTTTTTTTTTTTTTTTTTTGTTAAGCTAAAAGCTCATATCGTTGCCTTTGACAAAGAAAAGCTCATTTCAAAAAAGATGTATTTCAATTTTTAAATATAAACTCTTTCGGAACATGTTAAACTTGAGGTAGGTATAATGGGTTTGATACTCTAAATTTATCAAGTTTTGAAAAAGTTTATTCATTACTCTAGTGGGGTTAAAAATATCAATTGAAATTAACTTTTCTTCGTCAGAGACGATAATATGATCAATGAGGGCAAATTTTTTGAGGGCTTCACTTATTAAAGCAGCTACTCCAATTTCTAGTCCATATTCGAGCTAATTTTCACAGTAGATAGTGCAGAAGAACCCCTGCGTGACGGTTTTGTTTCGTGCAACTCAAAGTTTCTTTGCCACTTCCTCTTGTAAGCTGTTCTGCTATTATATCGTCAGGCCAACAAGTTAAGAGCGACGAAAGAAAGCGGAAGTAAGGGGAGTTGAATAAAACCTTTTGGTGACTTCTTTCATCGTATTTGATGCAGAAGACGCGAGCTTTCGCTCGAAAGATCACGAATGTTTATTTATTATTCTCTCTCCTTTTTTATTATTCTAAGTCTCGAATAAAAGTTATTTTTGAAATATCATTCTCGAACAAGGAATTCTAATTAAATTTAAAATATTAAGGGAAAGTAGAACAATTTGTCGCGTACGGAAAAGTTTCTTTACTCGCTCTTAATTTTTAATCAGGGGCAACTTCTTTTCCCGCTGAATTCAATGCGTAAAAACTGTGTCACGTATCTCGTATTTCTTTCATGAAGTCTTAGACTACACACTCGAGGTGTAAACTTTACTTTTCAATACTTTAGCGAAAGTACGTAATTAGTTAAAAATAAAAATCTATGTTTTTCTTTTCTTTTTGAGTATACCACTTCACTTTGCAATCAAATGTATATTTTCTTCTATTGGTACGACTACTTTGATGAAATGTGTTACGAACATTTCGCTAAAAGATTGCTTACGTCGTTGAAATATTTATTATAAATATTCTCTGCGAATTGAAATCGAGGAAAAAACTGTAAGAAATTTCATACTCAAACATTATTAGAGGACGAGATTTATGAAAAACTGATAATTTTAACAATCAAATTACAGTCTATAAAAAAAGTAAATAAAAATATTCGAACGCCTTACTATGTTCGTATGTTACTACTGACATGCATCACCGCGTCAGTGTTAATGAAATTATATAACTGGTAGCCATTTTCATTAACCTACTTAACTAAAAAATCATTTAAGTATGTAAAAAAAAATTAAAATATCTTCCGCGTCAATTTAAATGAAATTACACAACTGACAGTCACACTTACTGTAACCTACTTACCTATCGAACCAAAATAACAATTAACAACCCATTCACGGTATATAAAAAATATGTTTATGTCTTTCCAAAGCCGCCTGTTACTACTGAATTATTATTATAAATATCCCGGAGGACTGAAATAGAGAAAAAAATCGGAAGCATTTTCACACTTATTCGTTATTAGAGAGCGAGATTTATGAAAAGCTCTGATACTTTCCATCCTCCTCGGAGCTACTTTACTCGGACGCAGAAATAATAAAAATATCGTTGTTTACCAACGAAAGCATTGCCAAGCTCGCGGTTAGAACTGGGCCATTGTCGATCCGCCTCGTCTCCTTTTTCACGAAACCCGCGGGAAAAGTTTCCGCGCGGAGAAAGAGAGTTAAGAAACACATTTCTCCAGCGGTCTAATGTTTCCAGCGTCGGAGCCAAACTCGCCTCCCGATACTCGCGGAAATCCCGCGGTTATGCATCCGCGAGCACAGACGCATGCGAAATTGGTACCATTTCCATTTTTACGCGTTTCCTCCCCCGTGACTTGCGGCCGGACGTCGCGTGAGCATTAATTATACAAAAAATAAAAGTACAAAATCGAAATTGGAAAAGCGGCGCCGCGAGCGGGAGCCTGCCTTTTGTATACGCATTTTGCATGGAGATGCGGGAGGGGTAATGCGTATGAATTTACTGCTTTATGAGCCGCCCGCTGGGAAATTTTCATGTAGAGCTTGTAATTTTTTTATTCCACAAGCGCGTGAACCGACCTCAACAATTTTGCATGTAATTTACGGTTTCCCCGCTTCGAAACATTACGCGGGATCGAGCGAACTTTTTTTCATATAAATTACATTTATACGATGAGCAGACAATGAC
>JAWWEN010000020.1:10016825-10039478 GCA_035582955.1 Sycophila texana | reverse complement strand
TATATAAAACTTTAATATATAATTTAGTAAACACTAGTTAAAAACCTTAAAAAACTATCTCTACTATAAAGTCTACCCTTAAGCAGAAATTACTTGGTATTAAGTAAATAAAATAAGTAATAAAAGAATTAAATAAATAGTTTTCTTTCTAAAATAAAAGGAATCAGGAAAAGAAATTAAAAAAAGAAAGTTTAATCATTCGTGCGATCGATTTTAGTCAGTGCGTATCGTCGTACGTTGACTCGAATTCCTTAATACGCTCGGTCCTTGGTACGTAATTATGATGAGTGTATTAACACGCGGGTGCAAGTACATGTGCGCTCTATAAGCTTAGTAAAATGCAATTCACTATGTAAGTCTGTGTACACATAATAAAAAATCGTTAAATCTAACGGTTTAAGTCTATGCTTGGGAGCTAAAGTGTCGGGTCTCTAGCTATAAGGGTCTATCTCCTTCTAGCCACTAGTGTTTAGAGGATTATACTGTCAATCTTTTTGGTATATACCTGGCTCAGACTTCTAAAGCTACTTGTACTGGCGCTGCGGGCCTGCAAACACAAGTACAGTACGGTTCATCACCACACAAAACTGTATAGTTGGAGAAAAGAGTTAAGAAAAGGTATGGAACTACTGTGAGTCGACAAAAAAAAAATTATTAGTGAAAATTAAAATGAGTTACTACGGTGATCTGAGTTGAGTTATGAAATAGAAAAAAGTAGCACATTGTCTTTGATTTCAGTATTATCGACGTAAGTGTTTTTTTTTTTTAAGAATTGAGTATCAGTGAATATAAATAGCACAGTCAAAAAAGGTCGTGAAAAAAGGGGGCGAAAGAATACAGAAGTCTTGTGAATTTTACGAAATATGTAGTAGGTCTAATATATATAAATAAAAAAAAGGTGCACAGCGTGTGACGAAATTTCATAACAGAGACGTATGCATGTACGTAGGTTATTAGAGTAAGCACCGCTTACAGATAGTCGTTGTGTTGGTACCTATAGCAGCAACATTTAAACAGATGATGCCCGCGTCTACGTATATGTATTGTAAATTCTGTAAGCACCGCTACACACGTATACATTTCTGTATGTATGCGCTGTGTACTCCCTCGTGACGTGTACCGCGTACATATTAGTGCGTGCACTCGCAATTACCTTAAAGCTTTTGTTGTTTAAGCGAAATTGAGTGATTTCTTTAGTCTCGAGGAACAGTGATTTATGAATTCTTTTCCTCTACTTCACACGCCACTTCCTTCCGCTTAGCTCGCCGCAATAAAATCTCCTCGCAAAAAAAGAACTCTTCTTTATTATTACACTTTACCCGCAATTGTCCAAGAAAAATTTCCTTTTCTAACCGCGGTAAAAAAAATTAAATAAATTCACTCCGACATTACCCTCTTCAAATATAGTTTCTATATAATTATAAGGACTCCTTATACTTATAACAAGAATTCACTTATAGAAGAATTCACTTTTGTTTAATTAATCAAATTGACGATACCAATCCAGTAGAAAAGAAGATAAACGAAGAGTATATAGCGGCAATATTTAGTATAAAATTTAGTATAAAGCAGGGATTTAACTTTTCGCGACAGTCGAGCAAAGAATATAGCGCAGGCTACAGCAGGTACTTGGAACATCGATATATCACGAAGAGCACACAATCGTACATTTGTATGCATCTGCATACACGCGTGAGTGTACCGCTCGGGTACGCCTCTGGTGTGCGTAAAATGTAATAACTGTTAAAGTCGTAGGTAAGTCATTACAGTTGTGCCGCAGCGTACGCGGCTTTGCGCTTCTCTGCGAAACTTAGTTTTCTTTAGCTCGAGCCGCATAAGGCCACAGACGTGAGTACGCGTGCGCTCATACAGCGGATGCGTTTCCTCGGCTTACTTTGACGAAAGGAGGGGAAAAAAATTCCGAGTGCGATCGGTCTGAAATAAAAAAAAAAAAATTCAATTCGCCTTTTGTGGGTCAAGCAAATGTTTGTCTTCCACGCGCGTCAATCTGAAAGTGCATACCGCGCCTAATCGTTAAACCAAACTACGATTTTTTAATGGTGACCTTGCTCCAATCGGAGTAAGTATACGATGCGCACAACTTTGCCAATTCAAGTTACGATTGCTTATATAGTTATTAGAAAAATAATTTAAATTGTAACTTTGTTTTTACCTAAAATCTTAAATTAGTGGTAGACATTTTGTTAATTTGTGTAAACAAGTTATATTTTACAACAATTAGGGAGTAAATTGTGGTGAAAAAATTAAAAGTGGAAATTATTTAAATTACTTTAAATAATAAACGACTGCGTTGGGAGCGCCGAATATAATTGTTGAAAAAACTTTTTAAATTTAGACACTGTTATAATAAAGTCCACTAACTTATTAGCAACTGGCATACTTCTGCGTATAAGTAGAATAATTGTTGTACTCTCGAGTTAATAAAATTTTATTTATAACTATTCGTATATAGCTGCTTGATCATTATTATAAGAGTTTCGATTGACGCAAATGTCAATGTAAATGCTTAATTCAAAATCGACGCGTCAAGTGTGAGTGTTAATTCATACCTAATGATTGTATGCATTTTTGCTCCATAATTCGATCGACGCAACAAAAATACATTACTGCAGAGAAAACATTATGATGACACAACGAAAATAAACACTTATTTGGTTAGAAAATGACATATTAAAATAATAGTTTTCTTGTTTCTTGTCAATTATAATTTGTTAAAGTTTACTGAACCCAAAGACAGAATAAATAAAGCTTCAGAGGCGTTATCATTATTAAAGTTAGCATAAGCGTATCTAGACAAATGAACTCGTTTTAGTTCAGTGAACAACAACACTATTTGCTTTTCTTTGGCTCTAAATTAAATCCAATCCTTTGCTTGAATTTTTTTATATAAAATAGAATCAAGTGCTTCATAATGCTTCTTTTGTTTCCCGATTTATTTGAACTCAAGCTCCTTTTGTTCTTTCATATCGCGTATAATTTTTCAGCAATAATTATATAAGTGAAATAATTATCTGTAATGAAATCCAATACACAAGATGATCGAGATAGTTGACTCTGAGGCCACGTTGATAAATTGCTAATGGCTTAAAAAAAAAAAAAAAAAAAAAAAAAACAATATCTATCACGTTGTATCGTAAATTCGTGTATCTATATAAAAGGCGAGTACGATTTAGTGCCACAGCGATGCCATTCGTTATGAAATCAGACATTTTTAATTATTTTTATAAAAGGCAAAAATAAATATTTTCTCGCTGTTGTTTTTAAGTAGTATTTGCATTGAAACATTTTGACTACTTCCATTCAGAACTTACATTGTTTTGTTAAAGGAGTTTTAATGCTACTTTTGCAGCATTTTTTTTAACACTTAGGTCACTCCAATAATTATAAAACATTCGATTTTTTCGATATAAGCTTTTAGAAAGTTTTCTACGTACACATGTAACACGAAAACGTTTTTTCCAAGAATTTTATTTTTATTTTTAACCCACTACTACTGCAAAATCGATATAGAATTTTTCTCATTGCTATTTCGATAGTAAATAATTACATAATAAATTTAATTATCACACCTCTAGTTTGCTCAATCCTATAAAATTCCTTGACACAGAAAAAGGTGTAGTTATAATACAAAAAAAAAATCAATTCGTGCGTAAAGCGTAAAAAATTTGCGCAATAAAAAAGCTTAAATCTGCAAATATTTATTCACTCCAGTTGAAAGTTATCGATAAATCTGCCTCTCCAGTTAAAATAACATTTAAAAACTAAGTCGACCGCCGCTATTCCCTAAAATCCTATCACCCGAGGGACAATTCACGCTCCCCTTTCTCGCGTAACGCCACTAATCACTTAACTGCGCCCATTACCATTGTTCAGCCCGCGCAGCGTCGACCGCGAGAAAAAAAGCTTCGTAATGGAGAGAAAAAAAATAAAATAATGACTCTTAAATGGGGCAACGCTAGATCGGAGACGAAAGCCATCCGGTCTACGTCTTATTGATTTTGTACTTGCACCTCGGCGCGGGGCGCGCCTCCGCGCTCAAACGTACGAGTGTATCTATCGGGGGTACACAATGGTTCTCGGGTATCCTCATTGTACCGTTGCCCGTCGCTCGATTACTCGACCATTAATCTACCCGAATGTCGATCAGCGACGATGACAGGCTAAGACCACCCCGAGCGTTACAGTAACAAAGCGCGAGCTCGACCAACTTTTCTCGCAGGTCCGGGAGTTGGGAGGGGGTTGAAACGCGAACAGACTTTTTCCACGGTCCGCGTTGAAATGTCCCATTATTGCCGCGACTCGTCCGCTCGTTCCGCCCGCAGATGGATTCCCGATTCCAAAGATTGAATGCTCGGACCAGCTCAATGCGTTCGCATGCCCGATCGATAATTTGTAATCTTACTTTGGCAGTGAAATTTTCATCGGAAAGATCGTCGTCTCCCCTATCTTTTTTTTTTGTTAGAAATGGAATTTTTCGACAATTCGAACGAGGCGCCAGAGAAAAAAGGTTATTACGCCCTTTAATCGAAAAAAAGAATGAGGAGGGGAAAACAAACATCGAAATCAATTTCGAATTGTCGACGCTTCTGCGGGACGGATATCTCATTTTCTCCAAGAGGCGTCGGGTAGGAAAAAAGCTCGAGAGGTAAAACGCCCATTTCGGCTTTCCCTCCCATCATCGTTACGCCGAGGGGACCCCTCTCTCGAGTTTATATTGAGTCCGTCGGGCAATAGCCGGCGCGAGATGAGCCACCGCGGGTAGAGGGTATCCAGTGCACGCGCCGCATTAGAGGGCCTCTAAGTCGGGTCGCGACCCGACCGGCAGCGGGGAACGCCACCCGCGAGCCGATAAGGAGAAAAGACGCTACCGGAGGAGGCGAGCGTCCGGTCCGTCCCTCTCCCTCAGACGCGCGCGCGCCCGCGGAGCTTGCAAGCTCGCTCGCTCGCTCCATCTCTGTCGGGGGCGCGCGCGCGGGCCGCGCTCTCCCTCCGGACGGGCGTCTCGGCGCGAGCGAATCGATAAAACGACTTTCGCCCGCCTGCAGGACCCGGATTTTCGCGAGCGAGAAAGGAAGAGGGCACGAGGCAGCGAAATAACGAATGAGACACACTTTTTAAGGATTTAGCCGGGGGCGCGCCCATTTTCTCTATCACCTCTCTTCCCTTCCCCTGTGCGATTGGCTCTTGCTGCCATCGTTTCCCTTCTTTCCTTTTTTTCCTACGAGAATTGTCACGTTGTTGGAAGGATCGTAAATAATTGAAATCGCGAGCAGAATGAGATGCGGGGGCTGTCTAATGGCTTTTCTAGTGAACTCACGAAAAATACTCGTTACTCTAGTTTTTCATTGGGAAATCGTCCTTGAGAAAAGTCGCTGTGATTAAAAAAGCTTTTTTTCCCTTGCATCTCGCCTGCAGCTGATTTGCTGTTCTATCATTCTAAAGCCCAATTTTTTTTTTTAATTAATCAGTTCAATAATTTTTTTAATTAGCTAACTAACCGAAATGAAGTCACTTAAAAGTCGATTTTTGACTCTAGGATTACTCAACTTAATTAAATTATTACTTTTCGCGAATGGCAAATTTTATCTGAAAAGATTATGTAACCAACGATAACAAGTACACAGTCAGTCAAACAGTACTCAGCATCTTTCTGAAGCTTTTCGAACGAACAATGGGCAAATCGCCTAAAAAGCCTTTCACCCCCATCGGGCATTGTGTGAACCTTTATCGAACAGGCTTCCCCGTACAGGGGAGGTGTAAAAATGCGGGTCTGCCCCCGGCGTATATAAATTTTCTCTTTTATCGGACCCTCTAATGCACTCCTCCGCTCCCCGTGCGAACCTCAAGATTCGTTCGCGCTCTTAATCACCGTCACGACGGTTCCGGTTTACCCACACCCCCTGCCCTCTCCGGACGCAGATCGAGGGCCTCGAACTGCGCAGCGGATAATTACAAGCAACGTGTTTAAGCCGCGGCTGGTACACACGCTGCGAACAGACGTATTGGCAGAGGAAGCGGGGATGCGTTTGATGGAGGAGAGGCGCTTTACCGCGCCAAACGGGACAAGGAGACGAGACGTCGATGGAATTCCGATGCGCGTACACGGGCCGGAAATTAATCTCCAGCTTTGAAACGCTCGCGGGGAGTCCTTTGCGGGGGAGATATTTCTATAGCCGCTTTCGTTGAATATGTAGCGTTTTTTGTGTTGTTCGTTCTCTGTTTTTTTTACTTGTTCGTTTTTTTTTATACCCAGCGTCTTCTCCATAAAGTTGTCGCGTTTACATGACGGATCACCCGGGATTGATTGAATATTGATGCGACTTCGAAGTAGTTCGGCGGTGTTACGGGCGAAATTAATGCAATTTAAATAATTGATTGAGATAAATCGATACTGCGACGCTGGTTTTTGTCGGGCTACAGCGTCGGAAGTTACACGTTTAGTCTGGAAGATCGCTTCGTAATTGATAGTCCCAGCAGGGCGATGGGTGTCTAAAAAAAAGAAAATATCGTTGAGATTTTTAATCCAATTTCCGGAGAATCGGCGAGAAAACGGGGGCTGCATTAATATAGCGCATATGTCAGTAACCGGTAAAATCGTTCCGGCGTAAAGGCGCAGAAAAAGCGAGCGATTCGCGCTAACGAGAAAGAATGATAAACGAAATTGCCGCGGAAAACGAAACAGCAATGTACATCGGAGGCCGATTCGGTCTTTTTTCTCCATCTCTCTTTCGCTCCTGCGTGTTCCCTCGTTTTTTCTTTTTTTTTTTCATTCGTGTATAAGCGTCTGGCACAAAGGCTTCATTAGCGGTTGCTCGACTATCGGGCTAATCGCTCTAAATGTCTCCGGTGCTCGATTAAACGTGGAAAAAGCTCGTTTAAGTTGACTACCAGAGATAGCGACCTGATGTGTTGGGCTTAAAGATGGCCACTTTCAGAGGATTCATTTTTTGCTTGCATAAGTAGTCGAACAAGAAATTTGCCGAGCTATACATATTCAAGGTGGTAAGTGATACCACCAGAAATTTGGGATTTATTCATTTTTTTGTTACAAGGAAAAGCATAATTTCAAAATAAATCTCATAAAATTTTTTAATTATTTTATTAATTATTTTTCGAGAAAAAAAGTGATTTTTTAATTTTTCCTATAACGGGAGTAAAGGCGAATGAATTGACTTGAAATGTTGTAATTTGTTAGTATTTTGTTATAGATTTGGCCAGTTCTTTGAACAGTTTATAAGACTCATTAATTCATTTCAGGAAATTTAAGTGTTTGCTTGCACGTGCAAAAACGGCCTTTTCCTCTGTCTTTGGATAAAATATTGCTCGATACAAGTGTGAAAATTGATTCTCGGAGTCGACATTTGTATATTATTATAGTATCAATGTTTTGATCGTACAGGGTGTAAGTTGATGTAATAATTTTTTTGTTTATTCACTATTATTTCCATGTTTTATTTCCAATTTTTATATAAATAATTAATTTTTTTGATAATTCAATGATAATAAATTTCAGTTGAGAAAGCCACGTGCCAATGAATTGCAGCGGTTTTTTCTGTAGTTTTATGCCTGATCAAATGTAGGTTCATTTCACTGAAAATCTAAATAGGACTATCATTTTTTCCATCGAAAGTAGAAATCTTAAGTAATACAATTAGAAATTCTTTAAATAGTTCTATAATTCTGGAGTTCCATAAATTCTTTTAGTCTGACAAAATATAGGTTCGTATCACTGAAAATCTAAATAAGACTATAATTATTCCCGTCATAAATTAATATCCTATACTTTTTTTCGTTTGCTAATAATACAAATTTGTAAAAATAAAGAGACATATAAAAATAAGGATTCAAAATAAACGCTTGAATATTTTTACGCATCTTTTACTTCCTAAGCCATCTCAGCATTCAAGCGTAGGTTAAAAATTCCGACCGCATCCATTTCCATTAAAGAACAATTCACCTCGCGGCGTTATTCGTCGGTAAATATTCCGGCAAACACGAAGGCGCGCGCCCGTCGCTCGTGAAATAAAATCGAATCCGCGCGGTTTAATCAAGATACCGTCGCGCGCCGTTGCCAATACGTAAGCGCACCAATGCAAATTTCCCGCGCCGCGTGCATAAACCCGAGGCATTCGAGAAATATCTCCCCCTTCCAGCTCCGGCCATGTTTATCGTGCCACCTCCTCGAGGTAGCGACACCCGCGCCGTTTCGTCTCCTCTTCTTATCGTCGCTCTCGAGCAGGAACGACCTCCGCCGCGAATTATTACGCGCGCCAGCGCGTGTCGCGTGAGCCAGTGCCGTCGGATCCGGCCGCGAGATTGCGCAACGAGTGTATTAGTTTTTATGCGCGCGCCTGCTTTGAAGGGTGCGCGTGACGGGGTGTCGCGCGATTGCAGTCGCACGCGAGCCGCGCGTGCATCGGACGATTCGACGCTTCGGGCGAAATGGCGCTTTCGTTGTTTAAAAGCTGCGCGTTGCTGTTAAGTGGGATCGCAGGTAGCCCATTTTTTTCAGCCGCTTGGTGGGATACTGGGAGCTTTAATATTTTATAGCCCTTTTGGCTCGTGGATTTTCGATTATCAGCGAATTATCAAAATTTATAATCTTGATAATGTAAAACAGTCGTGTGTCATATTTCATTGCTCGATAATTATCAAATAATAATAGAGCTTAATATTGCATAAATATTAAGAAATGGGTTAAAATAATTTGTAAGATATTTTGAGAGCTGCTACGAAGTATTAATTATATATATAATATCAAATGAATGAGGACATTTAATTTATGTGAAATTATTGAGCACTGTGAAAGCAAAAAGCGTACGGTCATTACACACTGCGACAATTAGCAGCTTATAACGTGTACACTATATCATGCTGCAATCTGTTTCATAACATTCTGAATTTTACACGGTTGTAAATATTTACTCACGAGCCATATTTTCACATAAATTATATGATTTCAATTTCTAAATGAATAATGAATTTCAATAAATTGGGGGATTAATCGTTATCTCATTTATCGCATGAAATGATCAATGTATACAACTTTTTAAAAAACGTAATAAATCTAAGAGGGTAAAAACTGCGAGTATGTCGAGTACAGTTCAAAGTGACTGGATACTTCCGTTACTATGCGGTTTACCAAGATGAATGATGCTTCGTTTCTTCGACAGCGGAAATGTAAAATGCCAAAACGCGGCCAAACCAGGGCATCCCCCAAAGAGCTCCCTCCAAAAAAAAAGAACGTCAATCACGATTCCCGACATGATTCGCTAAGAACAAAAAAAATAAAAATGTAGGTTGAAAAATGTTACCTTGCTCCTGTTGCGTGGCGCGAAATCCTCCTTGCTGGGCTTCCTCCTCTTGTCCTTCAGTATCATTCTCGCCGCGGCGAACGCCATGACTGCCCGTTTAGCCTCTTCCTCCTTGTGTCGAAAAAGTCCGGAGCGTGCCGCTCTCCCTCTGTCCTCCCCTCCCGCTCCTCCTTATTGCTCTCGGTGCGCGCGCGTCGTGCTCAATTGAGTCGGTAACAAATAACTACGTCGGGACTCGTTCCACCCTATACGCTTCTAGCGAGTATATTTTACGTTTAATCCTATTATCACCGTTGGACTCGCCTTCACCGTCGTCCAGGCTCGCCCGGCGAGCCTCGTAACTATCTCTATGTGTATACAATATATTTATACGTAGTAACAATGTACAAACTATGCTTTAAAAAGCGCGTGGAAGCTCTTCCCTGGTGGAGCGAGTGCGCCGGGCCTCGGACTCCGGATCCGTCTCTCCGCTGAACACAAGTCTTCGGGGGTCGTGTGGGTGGGTGGAGGGTAAGGTGGGTGCGTGAAAAATTGTTTGCTGGGCTAGACTATCGAGGCGGGGTGCGAGCGCCGACAGCAGCGGCGGTGCCGCGCGCGTTCCTCCACAGCCTGCGGGTAGCGGCGGTCAGCGGCTGACTCCTCGAGCGCTCCTCCGAGCATTTGTCCCTCGCCCCTGGTCCGGCGCAATCGTCGCTTCTCTTCCTGCCTCTCCGCCTCTGCGTCTGTCTGTCTGCTCTGCCTCTCACTCGCTGCTGCTGTCGCTCCGGCGAACGAGTCGATCTGTCGGCTGTCCTGACACTCCGACTGGCTCGATTCTCTGCTGGTGGTGACGATGCCCAGGCTACGCTGCGCACGATTTTACTTTCGGCTGGATCTTCATGCTTTTGGCCGCGCTCACGTCGCCATTTCTATGGCTGCTGAGATATGGCCATGGATCTGCGGGGGAGAAATCGAAGGAGCTTTAACGCACCCGTTTTTCCTGGCCGATTGATGGTAGCTCATTTTTTTTACCGACTTTAGAGAGATATTAAGACGCTTCGGCGTATGGTGAATTTATTGGGTGGCGGGAATTTTTTTTTCCAAAGTGTGTTAGAAGCTCGTTTACTGTAGTGTGTATGCTGAATTTGAAAATTGGTGCGAAGCTTTTTCAGAGGAAACTCTATTTTCGAGAGCCGACCGCTGGTGAACTACTGAATAATTGAGATCCCGTTGGGAAAAATTCCATTATATCGCTCTGATAGAATATCGAAATATAATCGATATGTATTTTTTCTTCTTTCAATTTGACAGGGGTATAGTGTGTTAAAACACTATACGGTGACGACAGTGCGGCGTTTTATATCTATACTAGGCGTACAAACGTGAGGTCAACCGAAATTTTGAAGCGCTATATCTTTGTTGATCATTAAATTAAAAAAAAAAAAAAAAAAAACAGAAATTATTTGATAATGTTCTATCAGATGGTCATAATGAAATTTTATTTTTATTTTTTTTCACGTTGTATGATCTCAATTGTTCGATCTTCCTTATTATGTACTTGATTATATCCATATTTCAAATTAAGATTTTATTTCTGTAAATCATTTTATATAGGCATTAATAATCTTTTTGGCGTTCGTTGTTTAGTTTAAAAGACTGGAGTCCAAATGAGCTCAGACAAAAAAATCGAAAAGAGCGATATTTCGTAAGCTACAGTGAAAAATTGGTTACTCTTAAGAGCAGCGTATGATTTGTGTCTTGCAATTAAAGAAGTACGATTTATCGTAAACAAAGCCTTTTGAAACGGCTGGAAAAACTCTTAAACGATCTTCTTGCACGAGGCTCTCTAATTTTTAGGTACTAATCGTAAATTTGTGCTTTTCACGATTCTCATAACAACTTGTAAAAAGATACTCGTTTTTCTGACGCGTTACAATCGCCTTTTTTATCATTTATTATGGCCAGTTCATGATATCTTTTTCTTACCAAACAATTTTATTTATTTATTTTTCCTTTTGTTAGCTACGTACAATTAATCATGTAAATAATATCTCAAAAACTTGTCCCACAATACATGATTAAATAATTCTACGTAATAAAATTATTTATCCAACTTTTACAACTTCTCCGAGTGAGAATCACCAGTAAATGTTTGAAAAAAGAACAATCGCCCAGTTAATGCGTCAAAATATCCGCCTCCAAACTAAAGAAGGTAAAACCTTAATAATTCCGACAACATTACTATACTCCAACGACAAGATCGGAACCAGTGCGAAGCGAGCGTCGCAAACTTCGAATCGACGCCTTGTGCACAAAGCGAAAACTCCGAATTCTTCATTCGAGATAATCCATTCGGTGCGCTCGCAGGGCTTTCAAAACTCGTCCTAATTAAGTTTACCCTCGTTCGACGTATGCGCAAAATACTCGCGAAGCCTTACCCTCCGCGTACGGGGAAGGTGGCGAAATTACGCGAGGATTGCGGCGGAAAAGTGCGCGATAAAGATACTGCGGGGAAACGATTCTCTGCGGTTAGATTTTCCGATTTTTTGCCACGACGAATATAAAAGGCAGTTAGCACTTTTTACAAGCTTATCGCGGAATTGATTATTATTATTTATTTTTCATGCTTTTAATTGTTCATTCGCGTTTTTTCAAGATACACGCAATTGAACGTCGTGGTTTTTATATAGATTTACGAGGGTATTAGTGTCAAGGTCGGGGGAAAAAACGTATGCAAGACTTTTTAAGATACGTGGGCTTTCTTTATTTTATAATTAATTAGTTGATACTGCCGCTCGTGCCTGTGTAAATCCTTGAAATGTTTGTATGCGGCTATTATATCCTTTACGTGTTAATTCAATAAACCTTTGTGTTAATAATTAAATTCGATTTACTTTTTATAAATTCATTACCGCGTATAAAATCAACGTTCGCTTAATCGTATTAAAGTTCATAATAAATGCTATTAAGAGTTTGAAAGCATGCAATAATAAATTAAATATTGCGACAAAGGACTACTAGCAAACAGAAGAATTTTAACTTCGTTTGTTCAACATTTTTCAGTTAAATATTAAACAATGCGTGCAATAATGAAAGTAAATAACATTTGTCGAGGTACTGGAGAAATCATTTTCCCGGAATCGCTGTAGTTATTTTACAAATCGAGTTGTTGAAGTTTTCAATGAATCTGATTTGTCGCTCATAACGAGCTGACGTATGTATACATTTTTCGAGGCAGTTTTATGCCTCGATCGGAAAGAGCAAAAGGTGTAAGTACGCCCCAACTGGCTGATGTCCAAGGCTGATGAAAAGAAAAAAAAGGCGATTGCAGAATCTCGGAATCTCGTCGTTCTGTCTCTTTTTCTTTTCCTTCCTTTCGCTTTCGTTTAATTTTCTTTTCGTTCTTCACTTAATTCCGAGAAATTAAAATATAAAATATTCTGCAATTATTCTAATTACGGTTATTATGGCGTTCGTTGATTTTATTTAAACTAATTCAGCACGAACGACGGTGGGCGCTACCTTTTTTCAATATTTGACTTTACATTGAATAAAAATGAAAAAAAAAGATATAACGAATTTACATTGAACTGAGTTTTTAGCTGTAAAAAGGCCGGACCCATGGGGACGATCGATCGATATGGTAATCCGTTAACCTATAATATCGTGACTTTCATCAAGTCGCGCGATTTACCCCCGAAATTACCGCCGTGAATGGAAGGTGATGATCAAGCGACTAGGAAAATGGGGTATTGTTCGATTTCTCGGAGGCTAAATCCTCTTTTTCCTTCGGAGTTTTAAAAATTCAATCAAAATTTCGATATTCCTTGAATTAAATTATTTGGCAACATTTTCAGATTTGTTCAGCGGTATCGCGGTTTTATGTATCGAATGGAAACTTTAAAATCTGTCGTTATATTTTAAATTTCTCCGAAAACACGAAACTTGCCAAGATGCGTAGGCTGCTTTCGAAGAATTCTGGGGAATAACTTCTTATTATTGAGTATCGCTACATTATATGTACAACTTTATTTATATTTCTAAGTAGTTTATATTTACTTAAAAAGAAAAGAAAATATTTCAATTCTTCTGCAATATTAAATAACACTTATTTTTTATTTTTCCAAAGAATTTTTAATTAAGTGTCGTAAGTTTTAAAGACTACATTGAATGGGGGACTTTTCTTACGAGTTCAACTGCAGCAGTTGCGAGGGTCAAAACTTTCTTGATGTTTAAACAAAAAGAAAAAAACGATTACTCCGGAAGAGAAAGAAAGGAGGAATGGATGCGCATCTGTCAACATATAACTAGAGAATTCACAGTAAGTACTACGACCTCAGCAAGTAAGGGAAAGGATTTAAGAGTCAGGTCGGCTGCCATTTTCTCCAACGTTGTTAAATATAATTAAGATTTCAGTAGGGCCTCCTTGATGAATTATAATAATCTAACGATTGCTCTATATTCCAAGGGAGTTTCAGAAATTCATTAGACAAAAGTAAAGTTGCTTTAATTGCCGAAGAAAGTAACTCAAATATTTTCAAGGATTGGAAAAATTAATTTGCCATGTTAATTAAGATATTCTTTTTTTCTCGCTAAGTATTCATGCGTACATTTCATTATTAAATTTGTGTATCCACTTTATTATTCAAATGCTCGTACAAGGGCTTTACCTCGTAAAATTATGAATGAATAAATAAATAAAATTCCTGTATGCTTGAAGTTTATTCAAATTCTTCTTATACTACTCTACTCTCTTATAACAAGTTAAAACATTAAAAAAAATTAATTTAAACAACATCATTGAGAAAAAATATCGTCTAATAAGTTTTCTAAAACAAGACAAATTTGAAGTATTTAAGAAGAAGTCAGCTTAGTCTCTCTCAAAGAGATTACATGTAATTCAACTTTTCAAATGGCCAAGGAATTAATTATATTAACGATGTTTAAACCTCCTCGTTAAAAAGCACGATCCCCTGTTTCAAACTATTTTTCCAAAGGCTCAACTACAATCTTCCCTCCTGAAGCTATCGCTGATTTTCGAAACTTTCTAAATTAATAATAAAAAGGATGAAAAAAAAAAAAATAAGCGGAAATCTCGCCATCAAGACAAACAACGAGCAATAATGTACGTAGGGTAGGCGACATGATGGGCCGGTGCCCGGGGAAACTCTTACAGCCGGCCTCATAAATTTCCGACGCTCATCAGGAGAGAGCAGCCGGGGAGCCGGGGAAAGACGCGTAAAAGTCGGGCGTGCCGGGCAGCGGCGGTGCTGGCGCGTCAGCCGAAAATGTTACACCGTCGTAAAAGTGCTAAAACGCTTTTAACCCACCCCGCGGCTTGGCGCCCAACGAGGGCGTAAAAGCGGCCGGCCGGATCGAGTTCGAGAATCAAGGCTCCGCGGCTCTGAATTCGAATGCGCCGCGGCCTTCGGCAAAGCCGGCCGTATAATTGCACGTCGCGAGCGGGCTTCAAGAGTAACTATGCCATTTTCCGTTCGAACTGAATAAAACACTCGCCGATAGTAAAATGCCCCGGCCGCGAGCGGCAAGTGCACGCCCCCGTCGCTTTGTAACGCGCGCCAGTAAAATCTTAGTGCCGACAGATATAATGGCTGGGTATACTTTCTTGAGGGGCTCTTTGTGCGAATAATGCGAATTCGGTACAATTGCCCGTCCGATTAGCTGTCGAAATTTTAATGCCGTCGAGTTGAAATTTAGGTCAATTTATACTTTTATTTTGAAGCTACTCTTTATATATATATATATATATATATACACGTGTGTGTGTTTCTCTCGGTTCACTTGCGTACTTTTGAGAATTTCAATAAAATATTCAAATTTTGTTACTAAAATAATAATTCTTAAAGAAGCTCATGGCAAAGCTGATCATTAATTTAAATAATACATTTTTATGAACTTAAATAAAGTTTAGTAATGTAGTTGTAAGGCTTTACAATTATAATTAGAATTTGAAAATTGATTATTATTGATTAGCATAATCTTATCGACTTGCATGCAAAATTAAACGATATGTACGCTTCCCATCAAGTTATACTCTTCAAAATCTCTATAACAGCTAACCTTTCAAGGATTCGATTACGTCGATTTTGTCAGAAGGTTGATCTTAATTTTTTTCTTTAATATTAAATCATTATAAAAAAAATTAATTTACATTTTATTCATTTTCTCAGTTATCTAAATTTTACTATAAAAATGTATACACTAGCTATAAATATTTTACTATAAAAAAGTAAACGTAGCCATGGATTATTATAGTCAAGGTTGTAACTTTCATAAATTTTCATAAATGTATTTTACAATATAACAGATTTGACTTAAAAAAAATATGAGATAAGTGTTTTTTTTTTTTTTTTTTAATATTACTTAAATGAAACACTGGCAGTTAAAGGGTTAAAGATCACTAATCAAAAATCAAGCATTGTTCAGACATTTCAGGGGAGTCTGCAGAGTCAGCCATAATTCAAAAGTACGTAGCATATAAAGGTAATCAATAAAATGTCAAAAAGCCACACACGACAATTGGAGTATCGGGCTTCGGACATCTCACCCTCTCTTTCCCACTCATTCTCTTCCACGACGGTTCGCATCTATGTGGATGATCGTGGGGTAAAAACGGAGTCAGTAGGCTAGCGATATTGGGCTCGCTTATGGGTTAACGGCCGCCAGTCACGCGTTCGAAGACTCCGATAAGCACGTATCCCCCCGATGCACTTCTTCAGGGTTATAGCTCACTGAAGCGGGAATTACGCGTTACGGATTCGCACGCTCGCGGATGGACGTGTTTATGTTGAGGCGCGGTCGGCGAAGGCGTTTACGGTACTTCGCGGATTATGTCGGCTGAGTCATCCATCCCCATACTGCGTGCTTTTGACAAACGGAAATTTTCATTTGTATTAAATGCTTCTCTTTTTCATTGACGATCTAACTCTAAGAGAGAGTGTGATTTACGATTAAGAGAAATCAATTTGAGATTATTCGTTCAGTTGATCGGTGATTTGCATATTACTGTAAGCCAAGTGTGACGAATTGTTTAAGAGTTGACGCTTTGCGCTTGTCGATCCCGCAATCCATACAATTTTAACCTTGAATTCGCAAAGTGAAATGTCACTATTAATCGATGTCTAACTGGACTTGAAATTGACTACTGTAAATATGGGTTTAAACAATGAGCTAAATCAAATTTAGCCGAAGATCGTAATCTAATCGTTATAAATAATTACAATAATTTATTAAATATTTACAATAAATTAATAGTGCAATACTTCTTTTACTAGTTTAACAATTTGTTTTAAGGAGAATGGATACATTTAATCACTGATAACGTCAATGCAGTCAAGGCACAAAGAAAGCGATTGCTCACGCACCGAGAAGCGTTTCGCGTCATAAAACTACCTCTTCACTGTAACCGCATAAAAAAACACGAAAGAATATTGCTCGAATCGGGAAAAGTCCCTTTTGTCTTTCGGGAATTGCGCCTCGTCACTTAATCAAAGACACTGTTAAATCACGCACCGGTGGTGAGAACAAACTTTAGCGTTGATCACTTTTTGTTACAAAGTTTCAAGCCTCGGAAGAACAGAAAATGCCAGAAGTGGATAGAGATCAGCTCTCACCACGGGAAAGAAGAAGAGTCTTCTGTGTGTATAAGAAGCATAGCCTAGGCTGGACCGACGGTTTTCCTGTCTCGATTCATTGCAGATAAGAGCAGGGCAGTGTGTACAAAGAAAACAAGTGGAACGCGATCTCCAGGGCGATAGATTTCGCCTCATCGTTCTGCTGGATATACACTTTGTGACCCAAGTGTAGATGGAAATTTTTTATTTTTCCGTTTTACGACTTGAGAGGGGATACACCCGAGAAGAAGAGCCATGTTACAGTTAAAAACACATAACGTTTCAGCGAGATTCCCCGATTTGATGGACTGACTTTTTTTTGCAAAAAGATAAAAAGAAACAGGGCTAAAAGACGCGTCGTCACTAATTTCAGTTACAAAATATGTAAACGTGATTTTCCCAGCGTAACCAGCGAAACAATAAAAAAGTAATTAGGAAAGTTTCGTTCTCCCTAAAATTCTTCGAGTTCATTCATTTCAATCAAAACGCCAAGAAATTTGTTTAGTTTATATAGCTTAGAAATTACACGATGTAAGTCCGCAAGTCGTAAAATCCCCAGGAATTACCATCAGGGTTGAAAGCAGTAATCGACCGCTACCCACGACCGAAAGTCTTCCGTTGAACTCATCAAATTCTTTATACGGCTCATTCGATACCAGCCGAACTTGCCGCGCGCTTATACGTGGAAATGAAGTTCGCCCCGACGAAACTTGCCCGAGCCCTTGGGCTTTCCGGCACTTTCTTCCGTCGATCCCCCGACCCCTTCTTCCTCCATCCCCTGCGAGAGTTGCATGCCCAAGTTTCAAATGGAGGCGCGCGTGCGACCCGGGCTCGAGCCCACCCCTACCCCAGGACGGAAATCTCAACAATTGATTTTTTCGCGAGACAGTCTCTTGTTTTTTTTTTTTTTGCCGTCACCAGGACGAGGGAGTTTACTGCGTAATTTAGATTATCGAAAATCTTTTATATTCTCAATTACCAAAGTACCGATTTTTTTTTTACTATATATGGAGAGAACGGCACGTTAAAAATTACCCATTTTGTCTTGGTTATTTTGGGACACTGCGGCTTTTAGGAGGTTTTTCTTAAATTTTGCGCAATTTCAGTGTAAATAAAGCAAATTTTTACTAGCTAGATAAGTAATTTTATTACCACTATTTCTTGAGTAATTTTTAACAAACCATTCTCTCTGTTTTGTGAAAAATGCGTTATCCCGCTGAGAAATCACCCAAACCATCAAAATCAGCTAAGAGAATTAATTAATCTTTGAATCTCAAACATCCAGGATGATGATTAATCGTGCTCCTTTAGTGCGTCTACCGCCGGATCGTTAAAGCGGGGACGCCCGTTTGGGCCAATGATTAGCGACTCCGGGATCGCGTACTCGACCAAACTGTCAGGTGCGAAGTGCATCACTGCGAGGCACTCGGCCGAGTTTATTAAGGGGTATCACGGTGGCGCTAACGAAATTCATTAAAAGCCGAATGCGGGCACAGGGGCATTTCGGTGCGTAGACTAACTGCCGTGAAATTAAGCAGTTAAGCAGCTTCAGCGCGCACGTTGATCCTGGGGCTATTACGCGTACACTTACGGGCGCCTGAGTAACCGACTGATATAACCCACTTTCCGATCGACGTCTTTTTTTTAATTCTCCGTATTTTC
Organism: Sycophila texana; assembly: GCA_035582955.1. Classification (NCBI taxonomy): domain Eukaryota; kingdom Metazoa; phylum Arthropoda; class Insecta; order Hymenoptera; family Eurytomidae; genus Sycophila; species Sycophila texana. The sequence continues at coordinate 10,020,868 of JAWWEN010000020.1, read as the reverse complement.
TCTCGTCGCATTTCGAGCGGAGAGGAGACTGGTTTATCCGAAATTGTTGCAATGATTAGAAGTTCCGCGCGAGTGGCCTCGTTTAAATTGCCGGCCAGTCGATTCTCACGCTGAGCCACGCGCTCGCCCGGCGGCTGCGAGTTTATAGGTTATGCGAGACGAATCATTAATTGGGATCTGCATCTGGTAATGAGATACTCGGCAGAGCGTTGAATTAATATTGCGTCGACGATTAGTTTTCCCATCGATTAATTTAATGAATTTAATGCATTTTAGTCATTTGTTGTACGTAAAACGCGTTTTATGCTAATGCAATCCATTTACGTCTGAGCCTATTCGAGTTGTACTACTTAAATGAGGGCTTTTGTTTGTACCGTAACTTCGATACAAAAAATCATAATCTGTTAATTAGCAGCCTCATCCATCACTTTTATATTATATTGATGTAATGCCTCGACGTCTGACTATGCTTGACTTATATACTACTGAAAGAGTATATAGTTTTTTAATTAAAACTTCACTACAACTGTGTTACCTTAAAATTACTTTTTTTTTGTCGCGTTCATTTGTAAAACGCCCGATTTATTGAATGAGACGCCAAAGCATTGACGTCTAACTGTATTCGGTTTGAACTCCTTAAAAATGCATCGTTTTCTTAACTACAACATCGCTAAAATCATTTTATCTGAAAATCAGTTAATTAGTAGGTCTTTTTTACGCTTACTGTATGTAAAATGCATGATTAGTTTACCGATAGAACAATGCATTCATGCCTGACTGTATTCGACGCGTGCTACTTAAACGCGTCTACAGTATTTTTAAAGCTCTAACTTCGCTACAACTACGTTACGTAGAAATCCGATAATCAACAACTCTATTCGGCACTCCTAACTCATATTAACGAAGCGAAATTCGAACAACCACGTTTAAAAAAGTTTCCTCAACTTTTATTTAAATATCTTTCAAATCGTCCCTGGTAGAGCAACTAATCGTACGGGCAGCCCGAACGCGGGAAACTAACAGCGTGGACTGAGTACCCAATCGCCACTTTGTCAACGTGCGGCCGAGCTAAAAAGTTCGCGTGATTTCAGCGCTGGGCGCGAGTCGCGTGACCTCGTCGAGCTCTGCGAAAGCTCAGCGTCAGCCTTCCAGGCTAGGGTCCCCCGGTCGCGCTGAAAATTCAGGCGCGCGATTTTCTCAGTGGTTTTCTCGCTGGAGTTTATGAAAAATTTTTAATGAGTAAAGGAGCGTGGCTGCGGGGGCCACTCCTTTCAGAGCCGCTGAATAAATAAAGTCGACGGAGAGGGGCGCGAATCGAGCAGTGTCGGCGGACGTTTATTTTTCTCGGGCTCGCCCGGAGCTGAAGCGGCCAGCCGACAGAGGCGCGCATCCGCTCGTCCTTTTCGCTCTTCTCGTACACACTTTCCCTCCCATGACAGATATACGCGATAGTGTAGTATTGATCATCGCGGCGCCACGCAGTGTCCGCGCCCTCTTTTCCAGCCATTCTCTTCCTCCGCGACTTTCTCTCTCTCTCGCTCTCTCGCTCTTTTTCTCGCTCCCTCTTTCCTCTCTTTGCTCGTACTTTTGCATTTTCATCTCCTACGGGCATTTCTGCCGGCAGCATCCTGCGCTCGTTCTCCATTCTTAAGGAAGCGTTCTCCACTTTGAAAACTCGTTAATTCAGTCATTATGTATATATATTTTTTACCTTAAGTTGCTCTAACTAAATGGCTTTTCTCATCGTCTAAATCCTCGATATCGTGCTTTTTCATTTTATGCTCCAGATTCATTATGTTCTTTAATACAAATCTTTTATTATGTAATTTGAATATATTGCCTCTTTTTTCTATTACTCGATTTGGATGTGATTTTGTATTAGGAATTCGAGATGAGACTGATGATGACAATAAAATTGATAACATCGTGACATTGTGAATATGAAGGCCGGTACAAGGGATCCGTCGATATGTGAAAATTCGGAGGGTGTTTCTTAAGATAATCTTTAGGTGTCTACGGCACCCTAAGGACTCCATGACACTCAGTTTACGAGAAATTTGATCTTCAAACATATATCACGTTCCTATGCACGTATCTGAATCAATGCTCATAAACGCTGGCTAATAGAAAATCAAATCAAACTTCGGTCATCAATCAAATGTGGATATGTGGTAATGTGGATTTAATTGTTTTAATAATTGAAAAGGAAAGAATAAAAAAAACCCAAAACACAGGATTCCAATGTCAATATCAAATAAATCAAAACAATTTGAAATCAATTGATTTCATGTGCATGTCACTCAAGCTTCCTGTTCGAGTGCAGAGAGAATAAAAATTGCCGTCATCAATGAAGTAAACGTCGTAAATCTGACCCTTTCAATCGTCGTGAAAGAAGCTCGCCTGGATATACTGGAGTGCATAAAATCGCGGAGAATCACGCAATATCCTGAACAATTATGAATTCTTTTTGCCCCTCTACCATTAACTCGGCTGCTCGCCCGAGGCGACGCAGAGCATGCTACAAATTGATATTCGCCGATCTCATAAAACAAGTCTTGCTACGTTATATAATCGCAGTCATAAAATTTTATGAAATTTACACAGTGATACTTTTCGTCCGCGCAATCGCGTAACGGTGCACTCTTTTCTCTCAAGTGTCGCGTTGTTTATCTGGATTTTTTATTACTTTAAACTGCGCTGTTCTCGAAAAATTACTTTTGCACAATATGCACTCTCCAACAGTTTCCAGCTTCAAAATTTTAAAAGACGATTGCATATTCAAAAGAGACTGATGCACTCTAGAGTGCACGTTTGCATGCAAACAAACGGGTCACGTTTTAATTTCCGATCAAAGACCTTTCGGAGGGCCGTGAAGATCGATGCGGTGTGCCTATAGGGAAAAATCTTTTATATCATAAATCTCGGTTTACTTGAAGAATGTAGCAAACAGTATGCAATAAATAGTCCAGTGCTCCTCCATCTCTTCGCTCGGCGATGAAAATACGCGGAATATTTAACCCTGACAGCTTTGAATAATGTTACCAGCAACGTGCACGTATGCTTTCGCAAGTTATTTGCTTTGTCCTATTACTCCTTTTCTGACCGCACGGCCGACCTCTTCATTTAGCCGCCCGCGTGCGGGGACGTTTAAACGACCAATTAAAAATACAATTAAAAAAAAAGGAGCACTATATACCCTTTCTACCTGAAAAATTGAGAAAAAATGGCCTATTTCATTATTTCGCGGAACGCGTCATGAGGTACAAAGAATACAGGAAGAGGGGGATTTAAAAGCCCGAGTAAAAATAATATATCAAACAAGTCACGTAGGGGAATAAAGCGCGTCTTATTTCGAGGCCAAAGCCCCCAATTAAAAGTGAGGGATACGGGGCGATTTCGAGCCCTAACCGAAGAGCTGAGGCCACATGGTGGATTTTACATAGCGCGGAGATTCGGGGCTCGCTCTATCTCTCAGGCGCTCGCGCGTTACACAGCCGAGTCACACAGGTTCACGTCCTACTTACGGATATCGAACTAGAGCGGCGCCAGGGCTCTGGCCCACACCCACCCGCTGCCGCTCCGGCGCGTATATATACGCAAGCCTCACCCCTACCCTTCCTCCGGTAAATAGGGATTCCTCACTCGCGCGCCTGAGCACATACACTCTATATACAGGCACACATACTCATACAGTCAGACAGACGCGTGTGTACATACACACGCGTCCATATATGTGCTCAGTCACGTTGACATGCAAATTTGTATGCGAGCTTCGTAAAGGGGTGTGCGTACGCGATAAAAATCATATGAAACATCACTTTTTCACGCGGTTAATAGATTTTTACAGTTGCATAGAATGAATTTCAAGTTTACAGTAATAAATCACGATAATTAACGCTAAATTATATTATTGCTTTAAACTCTCAGAAAAATTATTGTGCCTTATGGTGAAATAATGGAGTACAATGCACTCTCTCTAAGAGGCCGCAAATGTTCTTGAGGGGAAGGGTTTTTCCGCGAATTAGAAGTCCCCCACCATTCCT
>JAWWEN010000020.1:9996426-10016725 GCA_035582955.1 Sycophila texana | reverse complement strand
TCGTATACTATTTTTTCGCCATGAGAGCCGCAAAATCAAGTTGAACACGCGATTTTGAGGTTAGAATGGCGAAAAATTATTTCTTCTAAACTAATCGGTCAAATGCTTTGAAAAAACCATGGTAATATAAATATCCTTGTAAAAAATTTCAATCGATTTTGATTACTAGTTTCTGAGAAAAAAATTTATAAATTTAAAAAATGTGTTTTCTATGTTTGTACGTCAATAAATTGATAAAATGAATCGAGGAAAGGATCTTGGAGCTTGTTTTGATTATACCAGGCCGCAATATAGTATTATAAAAACCGCCCTTTCGGTCGATAAAATTTCATACGCACCATAAGTCGGTAAATTAGAAAATTTCTTTGACTGTGGGCGCTGAAATCTTAGACTCGTGTCTATTTCTCAATCTCTGCTTCTGTGTTCTTCACATCACGTGCTTTTAGTTTATGGTATAATTTTGGTGTCAATATACACTAGCAAGTGACAGGTATCTGTTGATTCTGGGTCACTCTTGAAAGAGTGAAGTACGTTTATACATGTTGCGGGGGTCCAGAAAAAGTAAAAACAGTTCGGAAGAGAAAATAAATGGAGCTACGAGGTGTATGCGAGATATGTGAAATCGTGAGCAAGGCATACCATTTCTAAAATCAGCACTAGACTCTGAGGCACGAATCTCGCCACGTTGTAGATACAATGGAGGAAATGTTTCAAAATGGAAATAGCGAGGCCTTGTCGACAACGAGCAATGCGAACGCTATCGCCTTACAAATTCGAAAGGAGGTAAAATATAACGGGGCAAAGTCTTAATGGGTTGATTACAAATCTATAAATTTTCACGGTCACGTATCCATAATCAAACCATTTTGTTTTGTTGTTGCTAATCTTCTGGTATCATTGAGCTGCTTATTTTTTAAATTATTTAATCCATAATATACAGAGGGTAATACAATTTTACTGAATGATCCGATCGAAATCCCACTGAGGCCGACTTAATCTCAACCTCAAATAAGAGTCGACTAAAAATGTCAATTGTTTTCATTTTTACGTTTGCAATTCAATCGAAATCGAATTCGATCTCTGGAGAGTCAACTCAAAAATGTCAATAATATTAGTTTTTGCAGGTTAAACATTAGGTTAACTAGAGAGAGGCGTAGTGCGCCTTATAGAGGCTCGCGACTATTTAACCTTTGTAAGAAAAACAATTGAAATTTTGTTTTTTTTTCTCGAAAATCAAAATCACTTCGAGATTTTCGAACAAACGATTGAAATCTCGAACGCTCAATTTATATAAAGGGAGGATATAAAGGGAGGAAGGGAGGAAAGGGAGGATAAATTTTGTTTTTTTTTTCTCGAAATTCAAAATCACTTCGAGATTTTCGAACGATCAAAATCTCGAACGCTCAATTTATATAAAGGAAGGATATAAAGGAAGGCTGTATCTAAAATATAAATAAAAGCGTTTGTAAACAAAAAATGATAAGGTTAAAATCCAATATCAACGTACATATATAGAGGCGCGCGGTGCGGCCTCGTAGGCAAGCTGTTCATTCGAACTTAGACTTGCTTCGAGGCCAGGGTTCGAGGCGCTACCGCGCCTCCTGATAAAAAGGATCGCGGAAATCTCTAGTATGAAGTATAAAGTTAAGAAATTCATTCATGACTTATTTCAGGATACTTTACTGGATCACATGGAAATTACCATAGTCGAGGCAGAGAAAAGAGCAAATGGAGCTCTGAATTTGAAAGAATTTTACACAGTCTACCTCATAGAAACCAAGTATAGTACCATCATTTATTATTTATTTAATTTAAATTCATTATCATCATTAAAAACGAATATTCAAAGTCGTTATATTTTTTAAATTTTAGAAATTTTTCGGAAGAATTTATTTCGGTAACATCGTGTAATATATCATTTTATATTTAATTATAGGGTAATTGATCCAGAGTTCAAAGGTGCTTTGACCAACATAAGTTCCTTGTGGCGTCGTTATACAGAATTTGAATTGTTAAGAGCTTATTTAGAAATATCGTATCCTTACATAGTCTTACCGCCATTACCTGAGAAAAAGGTTTTATACGCTTGGCAAAAGGTTACCACAGATACGTTCGATCCTGATTTTGTTGATCGACGCCGTGCTGGCTTAGAGGTATTTATTTGATATTTTTTCTCAACTGGTTAAAATAAATAAATAAATATGCTATATTATTCTTGTGTAGAATTTCTTGTTAAGAGTAGCATCCCATCCGGTATTATCTTATGATAAACATTTTATTGGATTTTTACAACAGAAAGATGGTTGGAGGGAAAGTATTAAGGAATCTGGTAAGCTTACTATTGATATACTCATAATGCATTGAAAAAAATATTTTATAAATATGTAATTGACTTAACTTGTCATAAAGGATATTTGCAAATTGCTGAGTCAAAACTGAAAGCACTAAGTGTTGCAGTACGTTTGCGAAAACCAGATAAAAGATTTGAGACAATAAAAAATTACGGAATAGACCTACAGGTAACAAATATTTTGGACACTCCGTTCGGAAAGTGCGTTTTTCCACACCCTCGTCAAAAAAAACGCCTGTTCAAAATCGAGCTTTGCGCACGTCGTATTCGTATATACAAAAAATACCGTACGATACATATTTGGGAAAACCGCACTTGTACCGTAATGTACTATAATTATATTGAAATGAATAATTAAAAAACAATTTATTGAGCGCATTTTGAAAAATTCCTTAAAGTATTAAAACTAATTGTTAATTATTTATATTTTTCAGAATAATTTAAGCAATCTACTTCGTGTTCGCGCTAGGTTAGCTGAAAAACAATACAGCTTATATAAAATACATGCAAATTACGGTAGAATTTTCAGTGAGTGGAGTGCCATTGAAAGGGAGATGGGAGATGGTTTACAAGTAAATAATTTAAATATTTTTTTCCGCAATGTTGCGTATAGTCCAATTCGAGAATTATCTTTGTCGCCCTTGAATCGAAAAGTACTATTGATTAGACGAATAAGTATAACTACTCGGGGAAAATTTATTAAACCTTTAATTTTAGAAATCGGGACATTATTTAGACTCATTAGCTGCCACTATTGATACAACACTCGAAGAAGAAGAACTAATTGCAGATCAATTAAAAGAATGGCTTTTCGGCGCATCAGCCCTTCAAGCGGTAGTTAGACGTCGTGAAGCGTTGCAACTGACAAAAGAGGAAGCTGCTGAAAATCTAACTGCTTTACATGACCAAAAAGAAAAAGTTGTTCAAGGTAAATATAAATAAGCTTAAAGAAATTTTGTATTATTTTATTTCTTATCATAAAATCTTTTTTGTAGGAAAGTCTGGCCTTATGTCGAGATTATTTGGTTCAGTTGATACTGAAGAAGTTCGAGAATTAAAAATAATTCAATTGGAACAAAAAATTAATCAAAGTGAAGAAACAGTAAAACAAACCGACCAAGAATTAACGTAAGTTATCCAAAAAAGTGCTAACAAAACATGTAAATGAAATAAGCGATTAAAAAAAATTTCTTTGTAGATTATTTTCTGAAAAAGCAATGGAAGATATTGAAAGATTCCAAGCACAAAAAATTATTGATCTTCGAGAAACATTAACAGCTTATTGCATTCTTCAATTCAAACTCGCCAGAAAAGTACGTATTTAAACAAAAAATTCTTAATAATAGTAATTCAATTAATAATACAATTATATTCCTTATTTCACAGGGTCTTCAAGCCTGGCAGCATATTAAAGAATGCTTAGAAAATATGCCATAATTTGACTGAAAATTCATATTGATAAGTATAAAATAAATGTTAGATTATATTGAATAATATTCCAAAATGAAGAAATATGACAAAAAAGTAAAGTAAGAATATATTTCTTGAAAGAGTATTTTAATGAAAACGGAACACAAAGCTGCAGGAAATTCAGAAGTAATTTAAAAACAAAAATATGAAATGTTACATACACATTCATTAATAAGTGATTTTTTATTATTGAGCCATAGATAAGTGAAAAGCGAAACTGATTATCCAATTATATTGCAACATCACATTTGTATAATTTAAATGCAGCCAATAAGTCTATGTAACACTTTACACATTATATATAAATTTATATATTGATAACTTTTTTATAGAAATAATTATTACATAAACTTAATGATGTTAAAAAAATTATGTGATTTAAAAAGAAGTTGAGTATTTTTTCTCTTTAACTTCATACTGGCTAAATTCATTTATTCTAAACTACTTTGTACAAGCAATCCATTTATGATACCAACAGCTGCAATTACTTTAATGTTATTTAGTAATATCGTTATGTACAATTTTAAATTTGTGTAATAGAATATTTTCTCAATATGTTGAACAATATTGAGAACAATTGTACATTATTTTAATAATTAGCCAGTAAATATTGGATTAAGAATAACATCTGTTGATACTAGTTACGAATATATAAAGTATTTCTTAATATGTTATATAATTTAAACAAATTCTGATAGTGAGTGATGTGAGGTGCCTCATTATTTTTATAAAAATTAGAATCTAATTATCTCAGAAATAGGAAACAATTAAATGTTTGTTGTTCAACCGTGTTCCTTAAGTACTCGTAAGAGAGACATTATTTCATTCCCCAAATATTTTAGTTGAAATTAGAATAGAATAGTTATGTATATCAGCAGCTTTAATAAAATTAATATTTTAATGTATAGTAAGAATTGAACACGTAACTTATTTAATATTAGTTTGTAAAATTTTCTTTGTTGATCAATCAATGTTAAGAATTTATTAAATGTGTAGCCGACGGTTCAATTCGTTAAATATTTTGCATTCAAATATGTTTGTTTATAAATAAAAATTTTAAGAGCTCCAAATGCATATTATTTATATTATTTCCTTATAAAAAGAAAACCCTAATATTGTAAATCAATTTCATTTAAATTTATTCAAAGAAAAAATAAACTGAAATATTTTAACTATCAATCAATACAATGAACTATGGGAAATTCTAACTGCGCCAAGAGCGATAATTGTGAATGAAAACCAGCTGACTAAATATCATTTACAGCGATTCATTTTGTGTATCGATCCATCATGAGCAATGCCCCAAAAATAGCAAATAAAAATAAAATGTATAGCTTTGCGGATTTATAGCAATAATAACTCAAGGTTCTTCGGAATAAGCTCCGGTTCCTAAAATTTTCCAGTTCAGTCAATATTTATTTATTTAATTGCAATTAATACTTCAAAATATTTGAAAACAAAGCACTGATTCTTCGGCAATATTATATTTCGGCAAATAAAAGGAAAAATACTTTAATATGAATAATTTCAGAATCATTATTTTACTAGCTAAGTATAAATAATATAGTCTAGGATAATGATCGATTGCACATGTAGTAATAAAAAGGACGAAAAATTTATTTTGATAAAATTTGATTATTACGTTATCTTTAATTAACATCCTTTGTTCGTAAAAGCTATCGCAAATAGCAGCTATACATTCGTAAAAGCTTTCGCAAATTTAATTATACATTTTTAATATAATTTGTGTGCATTCATTGTATGACAAATTGTTCTGTGTTTTTTAACAGCGAGATACAGCGCTGTCGTTGCGGTATTACTAGCGTAACATATATAAATATCACAGATTGAAATTCAGTTATCCAAAAATTATAATAATATTTCTGAAGATCGGTCTCTACTTATATAAACTTATTATAAAAATATATGCACGTATAACAATTCAAGTATAGTTCAATCATAATTTTGATTACTGTTTGCTTTACATTACTCATGTTATTCAGGTTTTAAACAACGAACGTTTCTCATTCTTTAGCATTTTGTTAATGTATCTTCTTATTGTTTCAACAATAATAAAAGTTTATCTGTTCAGTAGTAATTAATTATTCGCTAATTTTAACATTGTTTTTTTAGTATACACGATACCCACTTCTACATAATTTGAGAGCATATTAATCGTACAAATTCGTAAAAAAAATATTTCATCTATTTTTAAGCTTAGTTTACTAAAGATCGATACATTTATACTCGTAGATACGTATTCTGCAATAATGACAAGATATTTAATTTGAGATCGTTGTTTAAATGGAATATCAAGTTTTACAAATTTTCTTTCTGTCATAAGGAGAATAATTTTTGCCCTATTCTATTGAATCTAATGTCTTTCTTGAGAGTTAACGTTTCCGACTTATATTCGTTTATTTACCATAGCTCTGAAAGTTAGTTTTCTCGAGTAGAAGCACTAATTTTATTCGAATGCTCACAGACTAGTTTTGATACAGCATTTCAACTCTTTACATGTACATACACCGAGAAAAAAACATACTTCTTTTTATTATATATTGACCTTTGAAAGGCTCGTTATCACAATATTCATGGAAACTTTTAAAGTTCAAATATAAACTTCTATATACATGTATTATATTTGTCATTTTTTTGTTAAATAAAACATCGGAGATCATCATGATCATCAGGCATGACAATGCTTCTAATTCAAACAAACACTTTACACGTTACAACAAGAAACTTTCAGTCACTCAAACATCCAGAAATAAAAATAGAATCCTTTCAGGAAAGTGTGGCCACGTAGGACTCTAGGACTTCTGTCAACAGTATACAGTCGATGTCTACAGAACTAAGACATATAATTCTTACATCCAATTATCCATAAATATTCTAGTCAAACATTTTCTTCGGTGATGTATATAGTTTCTCAAGTATTCACAGTGATATCGTAAAAAATTGGATGGAACCGTAATTATTGTTTACAAACTGCATCTACCCTTTATGAAATTTGCGCAGAAACATCCCTAATATCCCTGCGCAGGATTTTTAAAATACAAAACATCATAAAAATCATGAAATAAAAATTTCCTCATAAAAATACATTTAAGCTCGGTCGTACATTTCTAAACTTCAAACAGTGAATGAAAAGAGATTTTAATATCGATGTTAAATTCATACATAAATAGTAGAAGAAAGGAAACAGCCGCGCAATTATAGATAAGTAGTCAGTTCTCCCGAATTCCTCATCCAGTCGCGGTTAAAATAAGACTGTTCATCGCGAGGTGATCGAGAGGAGCAAAACCACAAGTCAATTTTCGATCGATCCCCTCCTCGGCCGAGGAGCGTCTCTGAATCACTAGGCGTTGGTGTTGCGCGTGGCTGTCCGCTCGCGCCACCTTCATACGGGTCGACAGGACTCGTCCTTGGCCTTGAACGTGTGCAACTGCATGAAGTAGTCGTCCTGCTGCTTGACCGACCGCTGGTGCAGGTCCATGATTATGTTGTCCTGGGTGGGTTTACCCATCAGGCGGGATTGCTTGAAGCTCTTCAGGCCCGGCAACCAGTCCAGAAGGCGCCACCACTTCTTCTTCGGGGTAGTCGCTACCGTACTGCGGTTCCGGCAGTTTGGCAGGTTACACTGCTGCTGCGCTGGATGAGCCGGTGAGTTTTGTATCTGAAATTCGAAGTAACTTTGATGAAGGAGAGGACATTTTCATTGTGCATAATTTAGCGGAGATTAGTTCTGTTGAGAGAGTAAGTTCTACTGAGGTGCGAGAATCGCACCTGGGGTCAAGGTGAGCCTGAACTAGATGCATAGACTAATGTGTTTACTATAGTTTTGTTTCGTAATTAAGTAAAATTTAATTGGTTCTTCAATTTAATATTATAGTTGGTGGAAATTTTTACTTTTATGTAAAAAATAAATAAACAGCTGCAATTTATCAATAAAATGCATGATAATCCTTCTAGGGTACTGAAAAATTAATCTTTATCATTTATTAGCTTTATAATTTTAAAAATAAAAGACATGCAGCTTTTATTAATACTGAACGGTTTATACTGGCAGTCCTTGAGTTAAGGATATTCATTGAAAAGAAATAGTAAAATTTCCGAAATTAAATGCGTGGGTTTCATAAATAATATTAAAACTGAATAAAAACTAGATTGCTAAAATTTAATTTATGTAAATCCATCTTATACTAGGGATTACATTTTTCTATATAAATTACAAAAAATATTCTTTCTTTTACAAAACAGACCATTATTAATTATATCCTGCCAATAAAGAACTGTAATCGATTAATTGGACACTGTTTTAAACCGCTTGGAAATTTGATAACTTCCTTTTTATCGATCTCCCTTTGCGGTGAAAACTTTCATCCCACTCCTTTGCTTAATGAGTGGATAATTCTTTGATAAAGTGATCAGGAAAATTTATGTCATTTATAGGGCATTTAATTAAGAAGTATAATAGACTGTTCAGAACGAAAGTTGTTAATTTATTTCCGAGAAAATGTCTCATTCAGATTGAACTAGCGTATTATTTCAAACTTTACCATTTTCTGTAATCTTTATGCGTATAGGCACTTATATGTACAAAATATTCAGCATCAATGCATGTGATCTTTGTACTTTGTCTCACAACCTCGCCCAGTCTCGATAAAACTGCGTGAATCAGATTAAAAAAAAAAAAGGATACCTTGTAACATCTGTCGAATCCAGGTGACGGCAGGTCCTTGGCAACAACGCACTCACACTGATTCCTCTGCTCGTGATGCTGCCTGGAGACCTCGAGGTAATGGGACGCGAGTGGACTGGAGGGACAGCCCTTGGATATCGTGGACATTCCGACGCCGCTGTTGCCAATCTCGATGGTGATGACACTTTTGCTCGCGGGCTGTAGCTGCTTGCCGTTGGCATAGTGTAGCGGCGGCAGCGACTCCGAGGTCGACAGATCCAGCACACCTACCTGTTCGTGATGAAAGTCCTCGCGGAACGAATTTCCGGAGCAGTCTGTGCTCTCCTGAGGAACAAATAATAAGACTTTGTCAAGTTGGGCGAGCATACGTGTCTCATTACTTTTGCGAGCGCACCTCGGCATAGACGAAGGACTCGGCTGCGCTAGCAGGGTAAACTGTCGGGTAAACGCTGCTGTTTGTGGACGTGTACTTGGGTCTAATGTAAGTGGATGGAGCGGAGAGATGGACGAGTCACTATACGCACGGTTACGTTAGCTAATGGACAAACGCTGCTTAATTATATTTATTGTGGGATGACTTTGTTTCTGGTGTGGGATGAATCGTGTTCACGGGATAAGACATAAAAAGTTTAAAATGTATTTTTAGGTAGATTCATTTAGTAAAAATTTCTATTATTGATTATATAAAAATATTATTGACTAATAATGAGGACATTTTCAAATGTTTATGAAATATATTTCAGGCTTTTGTGAAATAGAAACAATTCGACAATTCGGATAATTTAACAAATATTACAACTACTGCATTAAATTCAATAAATTATAGTGTTTAATTATCCGTTTTAATCGGAGCCAAAATCAGGAGCAATAATCATTTCTCATTTTGAGAAATTAGAATTATAAAAAAACGTACGTTACATAAGAAAATTATGCATAATCTGATGGATAGATAGATAGATAGTAGCGTCTTATGTAAGTACGCCTTCCGTTATTCAAATCCTTGCAGAGACTGTAACTTTGTTCATCTATTATCCAGTAAAAAATTTTCATTCCGGTAAACTTTTCTTTCGCACATTTAAAAAACAAACTTTTCTAAGGCCACGCAAATGAAAATTCTGAAAATATTCAGATTTACTCTACTTTCTGATAAAAATAAAGTACAACTATTCCGATAAAGGAACCGCAATCCTCCAAACACATTCTGACCAAAAAGCTTTACCACAAACCTTGTGAACTTGCAAAAAGTATGAGCACGATAAAATTTCAAAATCATTCACATGTTACAATAAGTGATGCATAAACTTTTGAAATATGCGAATGAGTTGATGGTAATAAATGTATAGTTCCAAAATCATTAACATAATATCACAATAAGTGATAGATAAACTTTTGAAATATGCGAATGACTTTTGAGGGTAATAAGCGTATAGTGGTAAGTTTCTACTAAGTAGTTCCAACTTCAAATGTCCTCACCTGTGCCAATCCAGTGCCTGCACTGAGGGCCGTGGTCCTGGAAGGGTAGGGTCCGGGATGGCGCTGCTGTGAGCGCGACAGGGACGAATAGGAACGACGCTCCCGCTGCTTCACGAACCGTGACAGTCGGCAGCTTCTCGCCAATGTCTCCTGAAAGTAACGACAGCTACGTCAGGGATGTGCCTGCACTCTCCTCGACTCGTTGAATTATTCAAACCGATTACGCTGCCGGCGATATTCCCTCGGCTCCCGTAATCCCGAGCGGAAATAGCTTGCCTGCTTACGCATTGCTCCGAGCTTTACGGATTTTGGGAAAGTTTTTGCGGCCCATTCGGAGACACCGTACTGAATAAGTATGCGCGAATCTCCCGGGTATTTATAAACACTGCATATGGTGGGGCACGCAGCTGGCCCCTTTGTAATTATAAAATTAGCTGGGCTGTTGAATGCGAGATTAGAGGATTTACGATTTAATCAAGCTACTGATTGGATGGAATCTTCGCAAAGAGGGATGCATTCGTTATTGATGGCTGTAGAACTTTGTTGAATGATATAGATTTCAGAAGTAATTTGTATGAATTCGATGAATTCCGTTTTATTTTATTCAGAAAAAATACGTTATTTTGGTTGGTTCCATTTAAATTACTTAAATCCCCATGTCATTTATTACTTTACAATTATTTTTATAAATACTTGAAAAGCTAGATTTTACAGCTATTGATTTCCACAAATGAATTTATTATTCGCTATACTTGACTATTGGATTTCCAGTCGGAAAGAATAAATCACAAAATTTTAACTCACCATGAAAGCTTCGCGGAACTTGTTTGACATTATGTTGTAGAGAATAGGATTAACCGTCGTGGAGAAATAGTAGAACACGCCGGATACGTAGGTGAAAATCGAGTACAGCAACTCTATCCATTTGTTGCTCTCAGACGAGTAAGGGTCTTTGTTGCTGTAAATGGCAATCAGCCGCTGCATATGAAATGGAGCCCAGCATATGAAGAAGGCTACCACTACCGCAACTGCAATGATAATAAAGAAATAATATTTTTTACTTTTATGGTACTCGATAGGATAAATCAATTATTACTGCACTTTAAATAATTTTATTATACTATTGATCTTCTTGAAATGTATAAATAAGTCATTTATCATTGTACCTTGTAATAACGTACTTATTTGCTTTGTCATTGCATAATCGAGAAGCTCTTAATATCTGAAAAAGAAGTGCTTTCTCGGTGTATTAAAATTAGCTAGAATAATAATTATCCTATTGTGAAAAATTACTTAAAGGGGAACCAAACAACACTTCATTAATTGCATTTCATTTAGAATCAATAATTCTTCTTTATTCGATTAATTTGCATTTGATTGACGTAATATGCACCGAGTAAATTTTTATTTTTAACTGACAGAAAAAAGTCGCTAATGAAAACGGTATGTTAAGTAAGGTCCTACGACTTTTCGCCTATAAACAAGAGCTTCTCTCTTAAAGACAATTTTTACGTAGGCGCAGGGAGTGATTGGTGGTATTAAACATCCAGGTTACAATTAAAGCTTTCAATTAAGAAATATTTATTTTATTAAAGTATCTTTAAATTGATCTATTGACAGGAAATTTTATTGTACGAAATGCAAGCCAACCATTCCTATAAATTACGATTTCTGAAAGAATCAAAAAATTAATGCGTTAATTACGTCGGTTCGCACGAATCAGATTGCGAAATCAGCTTCGAATAATAAATTTTACCATCTGTTTACGTACATTTCAAAAATACCTCGTCTATGATTTAGTTTCAATCGCCTTAGTCTGCTGTTTGTCTCGTCGCCGACGCATTGCGCCGGCAACTTAAAATGCAGCGTACATTGATACATCCGGCGAGCTTATGCCTCACTAAATTACAGTGCTTCTACCAATTAAAAGTCAGGTTCCCATCCTCATTAAAAAAAAAAAAAAAAACACTAGTCGTGACTTTGGCTCCATACTACACTGAGAGACTTTCTGAGTGTCATCTACACCGGTACAGGAGTGACAGCAGCGCCACGCATACGAGCAGGCGGTCCTCCGACCAGCGCAGTCAGTAGGTCAGTACTCTGAAAATGAGCTACTTCGTAGCTACTCCAGAATTAGTCTCTCAGTGTAGTTAATTTCGTTCGAGCGACAGGGCAACAAGGAAACGCTGTCAGCTGCCTCCAACCGCTCCAACCTTTGAAGCGGACCTTCTCCGAGTTGTTCCCTTGAACGGAAAAGTCCTGCGAATCAAATGATGGAAGGATCAGGCGAAACCTTACGAGAATATTAAGAAACTAATGCATATTTAATGCCGTTGGTACTTAATGAGGTAGTCGGTGATGCCGAATGAACCAATCCATCATTGTAGTGCAACTGCGATGCAAGCAAAGTTTGAGAAAAAAAAGTCTAGACTTAACGGATGAAGGTAAACAATGTTTTCAAGGACGATGCAAAGCACCTCCGACTTGATACTACGACTAGTGACTAGCCAACAGACCAGCGGGCTCTCGTGACAGTTTGAAAGTGGACGTACCCATTGTGACATAATGATTGCTAAATTGTAATGCACGATTTTCAATCTTTATACTGATAATACCATAATTCGCATTTTTCAGCTTGTTTTGTAACCTACTGAAGTTTTGAAAGAAAACTAATTTATATCCCAGGCTATCATCGTTAATTAAGCACGATTCACTCTCAATTGATCAATTAAATGATTAAATAAAAATGATCTAATAAAAAGCTGTATATGTAACATTGAATAAGAACATCGTGTACGATTATTTAACGAAGTGTAATAATTCCCATAAGAAACCTTATGACTTTGCTGACTAGTTAAGTTTATATTACGATCACGTGCTGGTGGTTTGCATAAATCCAAAATTTGTGAGCACGTGCATGTGAGAACAAAATTTGATATATGTATCACGGTTTTTTAATCTTTGTAATTTCTAAACTTGAAATTTTCAGAAAAGATATTAAAAAAAAATTATTATTAAAATATAAAAAAAGGAATTCTAAAATTATTTTTGAGGAAGCTAAGTGCTATCACCATACTAAGTTTTTCCGAATAAACTTTCGAAAATTCCTTA
Organism: Sycophila texana; assembly: GCA_035582955.1. Taxonomy (NCBI): domain Eukaryota; kingdom Metazoa; phylum Arthropoda; class Insecta; order Hymenoptera; family Eurytomidae; genus Sycophila; species Sycophila texana. Next base: position 10,003,616 of record JAWWEN010000020.1, on the reverse strand, counting down.
ACGAAATATCAATTTCTCGGAAAACATAGAGTTGGGTAGACAGTGTTGAAACTGATATTTATAGAGATCAAACATAAAGAATTAAATGGCTTTTAAATAGAATGTATAAAATATGTAACGAATTTACATGGAAAAACTTTAGCTCAGATGCACATATTTCAAATACCAGTCAATAATCCATATCGCTTTTTGCAAAGTCCACTTTTTTACGCACTTTAATGTGTTACACAGTTTACTTGTCTGTCATCGATCCAATTAAATAGTCTATAATTTACTCAGCGAAAAAATAAATGGATATTAATTTGAAAAAAGGAAGATTCCATTCGTAATTCATCCAAGAAAAAAGAACGAAAATCAGTTCAATTACCGCATTGATCTTAAAGAAAAGAAAGCAAATGACCGGACATTGTACTTTCGAGAGCGTTCACGGTTTTCACGAGGAGGGCGGAGAAACGTGTCAAGTGCCTCCTGCATAAAGGTTTACCTATCGTACCACGTGTGCACACGTTTCGTCTGGTCGGATCCAGCGAGTTGCGGTGTTGAGCCTGCGGAAAATTGCCGGTCGCAGCGTAATTTACGACAATCAAGTGAGAAAACATCTTTGGTCTCTATAGTTCACCGCGAAGAATGTGCACGGACAAAATGAGGGACAATGCGCGCGCTCTCGAGATTCTCCACTATTGCTTTATGTAATAATTTACATCGGCAACCAGCCGTGGAAAAATATCCGATTTTATGGCGGTAGTCACTTTCTTGAAAGACGATTGCCTTGTTTATGGCTGGACAGGCAATCCTATTTTGCACGTGCGTTTCCTTAATGGTTCTGCCTTGTCCGGTGACATTTTTTTTTTGTTTTTGTTTTTGTGTAGACACACCGGCGCGACGAATTTTTTACTGGACTTTAGACTTTAGAATTGACAACTATTTTATAAGTTTAGTATTTACTTCTTATTTAGTTCTTTTTCGAGAGTGGAGCTGTTCCTTCTCGAAATTTCGAGCGAAAGAGTTGTTATTCCTTTGCTTATCCTTGATTTTGTGAATAATCATAACACTATGATATGCATGTATACTTTTTATGTATTTTCCTTCGCAGTGACTGAGCGACAGAAGACTATGATTGATTCTTTTTTATAGAGTAATCGGCACTGGCTTGCAATGTAAAGTACAAAAGTGATTTTTAAGAAGCGTTTCGATAAGATTGCCAGTTCTGCGTTGCATAATATTAAGTAATAGGCGAATATGTTCATATCAAATTAAATATTTTTTATATTTTTTTATCTCTTCCAAAAGTGCAAACCAGTATAAACCTGGAATTACTAAAAAGGAATGCCCTTAATTTAAATAATGTCTACTCTAATAGTTATTTCTATCTAATTATAATTGCGTATGTTAATATTTCAATCGATCGTCGATTGAAAACACGAATGACTAATCTAGGAATTTGAAAGATTTATTAGCAATTCTTGATTTGATTCTTCAAAGAAATTGATTTCAACATCATAAATACCCTATCAAATGAATTCACAAGCGATAATCAAAAAACCACAAGCCATAAGTCAATAAACCTTATCGTTTGCTTAATTCATTTTAATTTTAAATTATCAAATTTATGGAAAATGCAAAGTTAAAAAGAGTGTTACAGAATTGAAAGTTACTCTAAACTTTTAAGATTATAAGGTGATACAAATAATAGCAGTGTATTACATTTTTTCTACTAGCCTAGAAAAAAAAGTGACATAAAAAGTTATCGCAATATCTGAGAGAAATGATATCCATTACGAATTTCGCGAATTGTAATAATGATAAAATATTTAAATCGTGAAAATACTTTATAAAAAGATTCAGCTAATGCGTAAATAATGACAATTATTTCATTAAAATGTTGAAATATTAAAAAAAATTATATAACAAGTATTTTTATTAACCAGTATTTTTATTAAATCTGCATTAAAGAAACTATACAAAACTGTATAAAAATTCTACAATCGCATGACACTTCGAACATTGGATTTTGAAAAACATTGTACTTAATTAATTATATCCTTCCCGAAAAAAATGGAAATAGACTAACGATATTGAAAAAAAGGCAGAATTATATATGAAGTATAATAATAAAGATCGCGTAAATTGCTGCACTAAACGGCAGCGATCAAATAATTTTCCTGACACTCAATTAATTGGATCCAATTACATAGTCAATGATTAAGTAAAATTATATTTATTAAGTTTATTACTAATCAACGAACATAACAAACTGACTTAGAAATTCATTAGAGAAGAATTTTTTGTTTCTCCGTATTCTTTGAATACTTTTATTCAGTTACTGGACTTTTAGTATTTAACAATTGTTATACCGCATTGTGAATATCTATTCAATCGTTACAATTTTGGTTCTAACAGTCTAGCTTTATATATTATTTATATTATTTGTTTTCAGTAAAGTTTTAAAAAGTATTAACTATATAAAAGATGAATATCGTCAACCTTATAATTTATTCTTTACAGCACTCACTTGACTTTTCCGTTATAGGTATTGGAAGGCCGTAAAATCGATCCAACACGCCACAAGTTTACGGGATTTTATGTCTTTCAATTGAAATTCTGCATATTTAAAATAACCGTTATATAGATTTTTAAACATTTCATTTGCTTGCCAATACATTAGTTTCTTTAAAACTGTAAGAAATCTATTAAAATTGTAATTTATAAAGTCATAAACATTTTTTAAGCTGCGTAAAAATTTAACTGCTAATTTAGCTGAAGGCATCTTCGCAGACGATATTGTCCTTACAATTATTGAGCGGTTGAAAGTTTCAGTCCCCAAAGTGTTGTCAAGTTTCTTCAAGTTACATGCAAAATATCGCATTTCCTTCCAAGATACTCGTAATTTGAAAACCGAATCTCGTAAAAGATTAAACTTGAGAGAAACGATATATCCAGCCGAAGTGCTATATAAGATAAGTTTCGTATTTTTAGTCAAGGTTGTTATCCACTGCAATTTAGGTTCAGCATAAATAATTAAATAAATATTAAATTATACCCGTAGGGGTAAACCATACAGTGATTGGAATACCTATATAGGTATATACACTTATGGAAATACAAACAATCACTATCACTGGTGGCCAATGACTGGGCCAACAACTGTGTCATTTATCTCTAATGTTTCTAAAAATATTACAGTTTATTTGTATTTGTCCCTTTTTTACATTAAAGTACAATTTAATAATTCAATACAATACTGTTTAATTTGTGCACTACTAATATTCAGTGAGTGATTAAAAAATCATAAAGTGCTCTCATAAATACTCATATTTAATTAACAATTACATTCAACGAGAACATTTATTTCATTACATAAAAGGCACAAAAACAATAAAAAGTCAATCGTATTGGAATGTTTATCATAAAATAAGAGAAATTGTCTGGAACTCTCAGTATTCATGGAATCTTAAAAAGGGCTGAGAGATTTTATCTTCACGTAGATGACGTAGATACCGTTGAGACTTCTTTGAGATCAACGTCAGATAAACAAGGAGGCAAGTTCATTCGGAGTCGATGACACATAAAGCACTGACTCAATTAGACGCGAACTTTTTTAAACTCTAATCGCTATTTACCACTCGTCTCACTCTTTGTTATAAACATTCTGCGTTCTGTTTTCCTAACAAATAATTCTTTCATAAAAATCACGCGACCTAAGTTCACGGCCTTGGATCCCCGCCGCGAATAGCAGGTGCCTGTTACAAAAACTGTAGATTTGTTGGAAGATTCATAAATGATGGAGACCAGTTTAACTAGTCTCCAGCAGCGAGGACGCAATTGGCGGAAATTGAACAGACGTGGAAAAATTTTGGCAATTGTCGCTTATACACCTGCGTGCGTGCGCGCATTAATGTTCTGTTTACGAAAGAAAGGCTCGAATAATGCTGCTTACTTAGTCGGAGTGAATGATGAGAAAATTGCTTTTGCGAAGACGGGAGGTGCATTTCAAATTGTTTACTCCAAAAAATGCTTCTTATACTGGAAAGATTTCGGCTATAATGGTGGCTTGGGCTTTGAGTGTTTTAAATAAAAACGGGTTACCCACTGCTGTTCTTATTTTTGTTTTATTTCTTCTTCTTCTTCTTCTTCTTCTACTTCTTAAAATAAATTTGAAGAATGAAACGATTAATTTAATAAAGTAGATACAGTAAGTTCATTTATTAAGATTTCAAAAATTTTATGTTTTCGTTGAAGTAAAAGATTTATAAATAAGAATTTTAAGCAATATTGTTTATAGTTATATTATGAGAAATGTATTTGAAAACAAAATTTGTTGATCCATTAATTTCTAGTAAATTAATTTCACAATAGTTCTAAGTTTCTTTGACATTGATTTTTAAATTTTATCAAAATTTGTTAAAGTCTTTATTAATAACATTTTGTAGAAGAACAATTAAATAAAAGCAAATAAAACTTTTCCATCGATAGTTTTTTACAGTATTTAAAAAGAAAAGTTTTTTTCTTTTTATACGTATTAGTAGAATGAGAGCATTAAGTTTTTACACCGATACGTCAACTTAATGGAGTAAAAATAATTAGAGGCCGATTTAGAAGATAAATGGCTCTCTAAAATGTTGTACGAATAAACTAAATTGATTTATTATTCAAGCTACAATGTTATCTAGTCAGTGCAGTTCAGTAACACCATTGTCAAGGCAAACAAAAAGTTGAACTCATTCCAGTTTAGTTTAAAGTATCAGTATACCAAGCAGTGATGTAACTCGATTATTTATGCAAATCGAATTCCAGTAAAGCGATGAAACAAACGAATCAACGCATCATTCGTGTTTAAGAAAGATATACGGTTCAATCGCACATAATTTAGTATACCTTCAGTATTTGCATAAATTCACAATTATTGAACCGTCGCAAAGCCACGTTCTGTTGGCACTTAATTAACTTTCAGTTTAGATCGTCCGGACACTCGATTCTACATCCGTGGCAATTGAAAAATAATACGTGGTTATTTATCGACATTTTTCTGGGTATATAAATCGTCCTAAATTTTAGATTATCAAAACAGTAATATATTTAATTTTTTTTTTTAGATTTTTTTATGGTAGAAAGTGTGGCAATTTTTAGATATATAAAATTGTTTTATATAATATGTCATTTGTATGAGAAAATTAATTTTCAGAATTCTTTTATAATTAACTAATGGAATAATTGAATTTTATTTAAACTGCCAGAAGAATTTTAAGCCCTTGTCAATCAAATTTCTAGTATGTCGAATGCTATTTTTAACTAACGTGTTGAATTGATTGACTTAGGACAGAGAGCCTATATCCGATGATCGAACTCAAGGTTAACTAAAAATAGTGGATCATTGTACATAATTAACAATCGAACTGAAACTAATGAAATTTACAAGATCTTGTGGTAGCGCCAAGGCTTATATTCCTATTAAAATTACTTCTTTAACGATATTTAAAACTGATTGATAAATATTACGAATATGAAATCTTAATATTTTTTACTGTAAATAAAAATTGTATTTTACACGCTTTACATTTGCGCAATGGTTTTAACATTACACTTGCAAGTCATGGTTCACATCATTGATTCATATCGAACGATGAGAATCAAGTACCAGTATCAATATATCGTTATTCAATTTACGCTACATCCTCAAGTCTCACAAAAGGGTAGATAATACGTAGGCTGTTAATAAAATCTGCTATCTCAATCATGTTCACGCAGCATCTACATGTAACAATCATTTGATAAGTGAAGATTGTTTAATCTATTCTGTAAATAAATACACTGAGAGAAATGTTTAGTAAAAATTACTATACTAAATGGTATACGAAAGGGTTACAGACTGCTATTATAAAAAATGACCATACTTTAGAGTAAATTTTGTCAGGCGGTATTGTAATTTTTACTGTACTTATGGCAAATTTTACTATAAAGTATAGTAATATTTACTAAACATTTCTCTCAGTTCATCATTGATTGTGAAGATATCACAGTTTTTATGATGCGCAGAAGACAGTTTTTTGTATGCCGACAAGATATAATAAAATTACTGGATAAAACTTAATGATTAACTAGCGAAGTTGCAATCCCATCTTTGATGAACGAGTCGAGCGTGAACCGGAATGAAAATACGTCTTTCGCTTCTAAATGTCAAACTTGCATGGAACGCAGTGTAATATGCGACAGCCAGATAATTTAAGGTAGTAACGCAGACCTGAGAATTACCGTTCAGAATTGACTGAAACTGAACACATAGGTAGATTTTAGTGTAGAACTTATTCAGTTAAATTTTTGTGTATCTAGGATAACTGAGAAAAAAGTTATTAATATTTTCTTTCCCGGGCGTTTAACGTTGAGACTTATGGAGAAATACGATCTTTACAAAATTATGAAAAAACTACCGTTCAGATTTGAATGAAATTATATTACTTTATAAGCTAAAGAATATTTTGAATGTTTAAACGCAGTCATTCGGTACTTATAAGCTGAGTAGTTAATTAATTTATATAAAAAACCCAAGACGTGGCAACGATGATTATGTTAGCGCGCCGTGAATTCTAATGTATATAGGTATACAATACATACGCGACGTTGCCACATGTAAACGTCACACTAGTCAAATGCGGGAATTACCTCATTTGACTTCATGAGTTTCTGCGTTATTACCTTAACGCTGCTGGTCTATAATTATTCAAAAAGCGACACGCGCGAAGGTGTGCGGCAGCTAATGAAAATATCTTTTATAGCCCGATCGGCCGACTGATCAGACTGATCGTGTAAAGGTTATCGAACCTCAAATTTTTTCGAAGGTCCCCTCTCTTTTGTCTCCGACGAGTTTATTTTATCTCGTGCTTTTTTATCATCCGGATCAGTAATAGCAATTTTAATGATCATTCATTTGGAATTTATATTTTCTATTAAATATTCTAGAAATATGTTATATTCCTGACAAAATTAAAAAACTACTTATTTTTCTTCATTTTTATGAAATTTCTTAAATTTATGTAGTTTTTAATTTGTTCAACTCTTTAATCAAATAATTCTAACTCATACAACTCTTCAGCCCTAAATTATCTAAATTATCAAAAATTAAGCCCTGTCTCATCAAAATTGATGTACCGATGGAACCTGTAGGTTACGCCAAAGCAAAATTTTTGAAACTATCA
>JAWWEN010000020.1:9959760-9996326 GCA_035582955.1 Sycophila texana | reverse complement strand
CCATTTTTTTTCTACATTATATAACATATAGTTTAAGAAAAAACTTCGAAAATAGGTGAACTCACACTTTTTTTTCTCAATTTTTTGAACTCGCTAACGGGATTTTTTTTATAGAATTCCTCATCTACTTTTGAATTCTATATTTTCCGTAAATCGGTTAAAACGTCTGTGGAGTACTGTACCTCATAACATTTCATCTGTTAGCCCTATTGGATCGTTTAAAAACTCATTTGGTTCCTGCATCATCAGATTTTAGTTTTAATTATTAGCTTTAATCTTATAATTACTTAATTCATTGATTTAATTATTTAAAGACTTTATAGTCCGTTGATTTATTAAATGAATAAGTAAATTTAAAAAATAAATAACGATAATTTTTACACTCATATAGTTTAATAAAAGAAACACGATCCTAATATCTCTTCGTATCATTGAGTACCTCGTACTTACTGAAATCAGTAACAATCTATTTCATTGTAATTATAAACAATACATCCTTATCGCAATACTGCTCTCATTAAAACCCTACAGTACCTACTTCACAGAGACCGATACATCCGGTTAGCCGGTCGTTCGATCTCCCGTAATCTCATTTTGCAATAACTTCCATCGAACGCTGATGGGAAAGCCGTGTCTCCTGGAAATCTACAGCCGATCCAGTGATCGGGAGGGACAGAAAAAAAAACAATCAAGATAATCTGCTACTCCCACCCAACATGATATTTAATAATATCCGGAATTGCAAAGATCGACCTTGCCTTTCTCGATCGACGCTTACCTTTCGTCATTTTTCGTTGCGCAAAAATTGTCTATGGGGGTCTGCGCGCGATTTGATGCTCAGGTTTTTGAAAAATAAACGCGCTTAAAAACATAGAAGGAAAAAGGAAGCGCGCAGAGGATTGGAATTGGCGAATGTGGAGAAGTGAATCTGCTTACCGGCTCGACCTTCCCGGTGGTGTGGTTGAAGAAGGTGGCCTTCTGCTTCGGCATGTCGACAAAGCGGTGGACAACGCGGACCGGTCCTTTCACCTCCGTCGCAATGCCACTCCCCCAGAGCCTCTGAAATAAAATTCATGATGCTACCGTTAGTCGTTGAATAACAGATAAATTCATTTAGCAAACATTGGAAGATTCTGCGATGATATTTAAAAGAGAATTACTTTTGAATACAATCTAATAAGCTTTGGTGTACCAAAATTAGTGAATCAAAATTAATTAATACATAGATCTGGACTATTTTATGAAAAAAAGTGAATGTCCGAACGCTGCGTAAAACGTTAATTAACGAAAAGCGTGTAACCTTCCTCGAAATGCTCTCTTTACTTATGCTCGATAGGATCGGCTAACTTTATTAATTAAGCCCTCTGAAACAGTAATTTCCTCCGCGGGGGTGCCAACGGATCGCACGGTGCTGATTAGCATCGACCAGCTTGTCCGCTCGACTTTTCAGCTCCTCATTTAAATGCGCATAGAGGACTATATGCGCTTCGCGCGCGAAAAAAAACGACGCAACTCCCGAAGACTGCAAATTTGCATAGTAAAGGGATCGGCCGCGTTTTCTTGTCTCAGAGGGCTATGCGTCGACCAAAGGAGATATGCGACATAATTCCCGGACCCACGGCAGAGTCAATGTTTAGTTCGTTTCGAAATAAACGAGGCGCTGCCTTATGAATGCATGAATGAGCGAACCGATAAATGCGCGCGAAGATTTATATTTCATTCTTGGGAATTTTTCATCTTCTTTTCGCCTTGTTTTACCACTCGTAAACAAAATTGGCCGGGGGTGTGATGCATCGGGCGCTTATTGCCGCGAGGCGGGGCAGTCGTTTATATGCGTTTGCAGCTAAAGTAGGTCATTTAGCAATGTTGTGATTGGCTTACCGGCGGCTAGTAATAATTGAAACGTTACTGTTTTAGAAGCCTTTCACTGTATTACGCACTTTTTTGCTTTCAATTTAAGTGCGGAACGCAATGCTTTTGCAAATGAACGTATAAAGTAAAAAGTTAGCGCTTTATGAAAATACTTTTATCGCGAGGGAATATCAAGCATATTTTGCCTTATATTAAATTTTCTCTAAATTATTGCTTTTCATTTCCAGGGCAAATTTAACGAGATAAATTTCTGCTAAAGTTGCATAATCGAATTATGAAATTTACGCTTTTGAATATTAATCAGCGGAAGAACAATCGAGGACCCTTGTGTATTATCGCATAATCACCGCCAGTTAAGTAGAAAAGGTCCGAGCGTGGTAAGACATACATAATAGTATATTACAATACAAGTGCGGTAAAGTAGATTCTTGTCTCGTATGCCGTACTGTATTTTATAGGCGCCCGCGTGCTTAAAATCGGCGTTTTTGGCACCGAGTGCTATAAAAATGTTTTTAACCCATTAATATCTTGTATTTTTTAACGACTTCTCAGTCTAATCTTGTAAATGAATCATAAGTAACTGACAATAATTATTAATTAATATTATTCAAATAAATAATCGTATCTTAAGTAGAAAAAGGACGAGTATAAGGTAATACATACGTACTTTTTTAACTCTTTAATTTTTTTGTATTTTTAACGACTTCTCAGTGTATTCTTCTATAAATTAATATAAGAACAGTAATAATAAAAATTCATAATATTTAAATTAATAATCTTATGGAAGTTAAAAAAGAAGCTTTAAAAAAATATTACAATATTGGTAGAAATATTATAGAAAACGTATGATTCGCAGCTTTAACAACTAATATAGGTCCGAAACGAGCTGCGCCGCAGTGTATTATAATACCACAAAATCTCGCTCGAAGCGTCAATCCACCTCGGGACGAGCGAAAGCTTCCCGAGTAAAAAAAAAAAATAAATTAAATATTTAAAAACTAATATAGGTCCGAAACGAGCTGCGCCGCAGTGTATAATATCACAGAATATCGCTCGAAGCGTCAATCCACCTCGGGACGAGCGAAAGCTTCCCGAGTAAAAAAAAAAATAAATAAATAAATAAATAAAAATAATAAGAGCGAAGCGTCAGCAAACCGAGCCGGTGCGACTGTACCTCGATCATTAGAAATATTGAGGAAAGTGCAAACAGAACTGCGCGCCACATGCCGTCGCTAATCGATCGCTTTCCTCGGAGCTTTCCCCGAGGGGCGCGCGCAATGGGGAATACGGCGCAGGACTATATACGCGTTACGAGTTTTCCGCGGTCGATCGCGCCGCTCCGTCGCGGCGAAAGTGACGGAAGGTACGAGCCGCACAACTACCCACAACAGTGTGCGCACACTTGGACGTGTCTGGAGGGTTACATGGACGGGTGCGCTCCCCATGTAATCGGGACCAGATTTAACGGCATCTTACATATGAGAACTTCCGCGAATTCGCGCGCACAATGCCACGGATTAAACTATTTCGACGAATGTTACGTGCGCCTCTTGGGCTGTCTCTTACACACGGTGAAATTGCACGGCGTGACTTTTTATTAAACTTTCTTTAGATTGTTTTATTTATATATACATATGAATTTTTTATTATAACCTTCGCTTGGAGACGGGAATTCGAATGAATTTTGAAACTACCTTGAAATCAAGATCTGCTGGTAAGTAGTTTCAGGAGTCTGGTGCATTTTGTAAAACGTGATCTTGTATTAATGCACGTGAATCTCTAAATTACCCTTTAAGCATGAATAAGTGAAATCCTCTGATTCCAAGGTGAGATTAGTGTGCAGTCGCTAAATTTAAAATAAAGTTAATTCGCTTATTTCGTGCGAATTCAACGGAGATTTCTTGGGGGTCCTTAATTCTTTACATTTTCAAAATGTTAAAGGACGGTACAGGAAATGAGAGATTATATTTAAAAAAAAAGGAAGATATAATTGAAATGAAAATCGAATGCTGTCGACATGACATTACAAAATTGTTTACATATTAGGAGTTCTAAAATAAATTGCACTACGAGTCGATCGATAAATTGTTTCTTCACCAGCATGGGTAACTGAAACTAGAGCAATACAAATTTTTTAGTTGAGTAACTTTAAAATTTAAATTTGATATCGTAAGATACACGTGCTACGTTTATTTCGCCAATACCGTAACAGAATAACACATTTGAGAGATGATTCCGCTTAATTTATTGGGTTCCAATCGTCAAACGAGATGATTGTAAACAAAATGGAATAAATTTTTTGCCAAATCAATTATTCCAGTGATTGATTCCTCCAAAACACTGCGGCTTTAAACGATTTTCAACAAGACGATATCCATACCATTAGGAGGTACCTACGTTACTCCAGAAAATAAAAACAAGTCGGGGAAAGAAATCCATTATCGTAAAAAGGTCATTATCGTAAAAAAAAAGTAAGTACAAACATACCTCAAAATATCGAAATAAGTGCATCAATCCGACAAAAAGTTTAATAACGCATCCAGTAAGAAAAAACTTCTGCCAGTATCGCGTCGTTGCCAATGGCAATTTTTGTACGTAAAAAATCAACAATGCGCCTCGCTCCTCAGGGCCCATTACGCAGTGTGCAGAGCTAACGACATCCAGGTGATGTAGTCGCCGCTCGCGTGCATTCTCTTTTCTCTCTATTCTCGGGCGGATACAGCGTGCGAACTCCGGCAAAATCCATGGTCTAGCGAGGGCGGCTCTCCCGTCTTCGTCGCGCGGATTAACGCGAATCTCGCAAGGATCCTTTATTTATGCGTGAAATTAAACCAACTATATGCATATGTAATCTTCCCTTCTCTTCTGTACTTCCCTACTGTTTCTTTCTTTTTCTTTTAATAAGGGAAGCTTGCTAAAACTGCAACCGAGATTAGAAGAGTCATGAGTAAATTCAGAGTGAGGCCACAGGGTGGCTGGCTACATTGTAATGGAATTCCCCGCGCTGCTCTGTTGCGTGTTTTATTTGGCAGAATTGGGAGCTGATGTAAATCATTTGCATTATACGTATCGTTATGAAGTAACTGCGAATTCATATAAGATCGAAGAAGATTATGCATTGTACGCGAAAAACGTACTTAATATTTTTCATTTTAAATGCAAATAAATAAGGATTACATGAATAATTTAGAAAATATAAATAATTATAGTCGAATTTATACGTATATAAAAAAAACTGTTATTCTATGTAAATTGAAATTTATTAAATACAAAATAATTGTATTTACATGTAATCACTTTGAATTGAGATATTCTAAAAGGAGAAATAAACTTGAATTTAAAATGCTAAAAAAAAAATAATTCATTGTTCGTTAAAAAATAGCAGAACAATGAACTATATAATTCAAGTGTACAAAAAGCAAAAAAAGACTATATTCTACGATATTACCAGCTTACCCAAAAAAAAGTGACGAAGCACCAGTTTGAAAAAATATTCGAAGGAACATCGCGAAATGGCAATTAAATCATAATTACAAAGTACAGGGAGGGGGGATAGGACTTCAATAGGTCGATTGCGTAAAGCTGATTGTCGAAACAATAACCGCACCCCCGTCCATTTGGGGTTTCACAATTGGGCAAACACACAGGCGGCGCAGTCGACATTATCGCGTCGCTTATCGCCGGGAATTTCAGGCCGCCCAGTCGAAATTGCCGGGATTAGACGCGACAGGCTGGACACGCGCGAGCGCGACTGTCGTTGCGCAAACTGGAGGCTCGATCGCGCCCCGCGCGCAGGCGATAACTTTCCCGGCGCTTCCGCGGAGGACGCACGTACGCGGAAGAGTGCAGTTTCGCAAGTGCGAATGGATCCGAACGTACGCGCGACGAATGAGGAGCAGCGTCTGGCGCCGTTTTTTTTTTACTCCTCGAGTGTCGAGGAAGTCGGTAATGAAGTCCTGGAGCGATGGCATCTTTTCTTGAAAAAAGGCAGATGCACGAGAGTCATTTACTTTCTATGTAATTGAATTTTAATTGATTATAGATATTAGTGGAACTTGTATTAGTAACTAGTAGTTACAAATTTCAATTATATGTTTATTAATTATTAGAGCAGCTGGCAATCTTTGGAAAATAAATTTTTTATTTTTTATTAAATGAATTACAATTTTGCATTGTAATAATTTAATTCTGAAATTTTTCCTTTGTGTTTTAATCAGTGGGATAAACATTGAGGACTCTTGTGTATTATTGTGTCGAGGTCACTTGAGTAGAAAAGGGGTGAGTTTGGTAAGACGCGCATACAATTTTTTAACCAATTAATTTCTTGTACTTTTTAACTAATTTTCAGTGTAATCTTGTAAATTAATAGAAACTAAGTATCAACAACAATATTTAAAATTAGTAATATTTAAACTAATAATTTAATAAAAATGAAAAAAAGCTGAAAAAACAACTGAAAGGTATAGTTTTTGAAAATAAAATGTTTACTTTTGATTAAATTAATAAAAAGACTGTAATATCGACTTATTAGTAATGTATAAATAAATATTAATTAATAAATTAAAGCAGAGTAAAATAATTTTTTTTTTTAAATTAAAAATTAAAATATGTCGCGGTATTCCGTTATATTTCACTTTCCCTTTCTGGTACAGTATAAACACTCATTTAAATAGTTATATTATACGAATATTTAATGCATTACAATTTCATTATAATATTCGTGAAGACAATCTTACGTGATTACGCCGTGTTTATTCCGCAAATGTTTTTTGTTCCTTGTAACCATCTAACCATCTCTAACCATTTGTCATAAACTTTCAACAGGTGCAAGTGAAATCTAAGCGTAAAACTTTTTACGGTTCTTGAATACATCGTCGGATATTTAAATGATTTTGATTCGAACATAAATAATTCTAAACAAATCTAAAAAGAAAAAGAGAAACTATATTCATTTCATATGCAACTTGCTACTGTAACTTATCAAACAATTTACGAGGAAAATTTTAAGTTTCTCAGGGCTTGCTACAGTTTGTTTTTAGAATACTTAACTAACCAGGAAATGATTTTTAAATAAATATTCAATTCATTATATAAATAGATTCTAATATCATCTTAAATTCCGATCTTTTTCGCAGACAAAATTTTCTAGGGCCGTTCCCATTTCATCCAGTCTAACAAAAAAACTTTTCATGAGATTTTTTCTTTTTTCAAAGTGAATATATCATCCGCAAAATCTTATCCAATTAAACGAATCCTACGCTATGAATATATACATCGAAATATTCAAGAAGGTAAACAAAGAGCGAGTCCCGCGAGCACCGCTGTGTAACTGCTCACGTAATCAAAGAGGGGAGAACCTTCTCATGGCCAAACCTTACCTATATCTTTCTTGATCTTCAGTCCAAACACAAATACAAATGGAAATGGGAGTTTGCCCTCGGCTCGCGATCCACTGAATCAATCGGCCGGCGAGATCAATACCAAGTCTTTCAACCCGTTCGCGGCATGATGTTGATAAGAAGGATAGAAGAATTAAGCAGAAAACTTCTGTCTTCAAGGATGCATAGGTAACCCAGTCTTGTTCACCGGGGAATAATGCAACCGAGAGGTTTGGAATGTTCATTCTTGCATGTGATTCCAGTGAAATCAGTTTTGTATATATCGATTTATTTGGATTTATTTCAGTAGAATTTTGTTTATTTTTACTTAATTTAGATTGGACGTACGTTAAGATTTATGAGGAAGGGTAAAGGATTCTCTGAATTGTAATTGAGACGTTAACTATAGTCCTTTCGTTTTTATGAGGCAATTATTAAATCAATATTTACTTAGTATACTATTTCTTAAAATGTTTCCTCTCGCAAGTAACATATAGTATCTTATAAAATCAATGTGACCTAAATAAACAATCAGTAAATGGCATTGTATTATATTAGTTCAATTATTTTCCAGAAAGTTGACAGAGTAAGTAAAAAAGTTCAAAAACTTTATTTGTGAAGATTATCCACTTTTAAACTTTGATAACGAGCTGCTGTCTAATTAAAAATAACACTTTAATGCTTTCTCACAAAGAGATCACTGAAGTCCGAAACTCCTAGTTAAAATAAAACGGTTCTAATCAATTTTGACTAAATCGAGCTGTTCAATCTAAAAATTAAAAAAATTATCATTTATTATTTCATTCCACACTTTAACAGTTAAAATAAAAGCTCTACACCAGCAGGATTAAAACTCCTAATTCCCCTTTTAACTACGCAATTACCCGAAGAGCAAGACTTCCCACACCGAGCCCTTCCACGACCGCCTACGTAATTCCGATAACGCGCTGGAAAAAAAAAACTTCCCAGCAAAATCGCCAGAATAAAAAGCACACGATTGCATATACGGTTTTTCGGCTGCACCAGTTATCGGGAAGAGAATCGCGCTCACGTCGATCTTGTCTCGTGTGTTCGTGTTCGCGAGTCTCCTCCGAGGTGTATGCACACGTTTATTACGTAGGAGAACTCGTTCGCTTGGAGAGAAATGCGCATTCCGTTAATTCATGCCCGAGCGCCGCGGCGCATGTGCATTTCGACACGTGTCTTCACGTGAATTCACGATTCTCCTTTTTCTCCAGCGGCCGCTCGTTTTTCTTCCGCGACTTTGAATATCCCGGTGCACGTGTGTAAGATTATACGCGCAGCCGGTGCAGTTGTTTACTCCGTGTTATGTGTGTATATATGTAGGAAATGCGAGTAAAACGTCATCTTTTACGGATACTAGAATCCATATGCATTTTGCGTGGTTAATTTTTTGAGGTTGGTAATTTTATTCAATCAAGCCATTTAAAATTATTCATGCATAAGAAACTTAATGATCGATTATTTAAGAAATCTGTTAGTGAAATTTAACAAACGCATACTTCGTTGATTACTTAAATTGAAATATGTTAAATGCTTCGCAACATCCTGTCATAGTTTTTTAAGAGAGAATTGTCGGGATCCTAAATTCAGTTTGTTCGTACAAATTTTTCCTCAAGGCTTCGAGTACACTGGTAAACTAACAAGGAGATGTTACGAAGCCTACCTTTAATTAGCGAGAAAAATTCGTCGAAATAATCGTAGAGTACAAATGGTAATAGTTCCACGTGGAATGCACATGAGACCGCTGCGTGAATGTAGAGAGCTGCATTCACACTTTTTTTCCAATGGATGCGAGCATCGGTAAAATTTGAATGCCATAAACAGGCACGAGGTGAATGTTCTAATTGACCTGGAGTGCATCGAGCGCAAGTGGATGTCGTCGGGATGCCGATGGATGGAGATAAAATAGCTCGATGAAAAAACAAACAAATAACACCTTCATCTGCTCGTAAATATATATTGCAGCCACTTGAATTCAATGAAAGTAACATTTCGCAATTGGCCGTGCAACGTCTCGCTTTCTCGGCGCTCTCCATGTGCACCACGTCCTTTAATATGACTCGTCGGGGTATAAACAGCCCCGATACCGTACAGCACCCGGTGCGTCGATTACGTCGTAAAACTTTCGGCGAAGTATAAAAAAAAAAAAAAAAAAAAAAACAGGGAGTAGGTATACAACCACGGAAGTCGTCGTACTTTTTGCGGGGCGGTAAACAATCGGCGTGGATCGATGAAATACCTCTCATCGTGATAAGCGCGCGTCTGGGAAGCCGACAACTAGGGTCGTAGTCCCTCCGAAAAAAGAAGTGTATACCACATCGAGGTATCGAGGTTTATACCTCGGTGGGAGAGGAGAGAAGCTCGCGCCGAGGGGGTCCTATCGATCGCGCGTATATAAATCCTATCGGGTCCTAATCGCGCGGCCGATATAATTGTGCACACTGGGAGCAAACAGCGGCACCAGTTCACACGAGGGTCGAGAGCGCTAAGGCGACGTGTCGACGGCGAATGTGGGCCGCTCGTCGTCGCGGAACCCCGCTACCGTCCCGCGAAATACCTATAAACTTTGCTAATTTCAGAGGCACAATGGGATCTGTGGAGCGTGGCTCAAAACGCGGATTCGAATATGCGCGTTTTGTATCCCTGCCCAAGCTGCCAGCGGCCGCTCTGTTGGATGTTTGACTTTTGGCTGACTCCTGCGGGGTCTTATACATCGAGAGATTAACAAAGGCACGTAAACTCGGAGTTGCGGTGTGTATCAGGCACGATTTCCGTTGCGACTTGTTAAAATTCTCATTGGTATTAAACCGTGTTTTTTTTTAGAAATTATTTAATTTTGCAAAAGCCCTTTTTCCGAATGGCGAGAGGGTATTGTACCGGAGCAACTGGGGATATGTAAGCAAAAAATTGTACGTGAGAATTCGATGCTATCCCTTCTTAAGGAAAGGCCTTTAAAAGCTCCCTTAGGTTTATGTTTTATCTTGGATGTCGAGAGGGAATATTATATTGAATGTAAATAAGAGAATTAGGATATACTTTTTTTACACAAAAAAATAAATAAATAAGTACTAGAATATGTTGTATACGTACAGTCGCCCAAATAAATTCGGCTGTATATATAGTAATAATTTATAAATTATTTTATTTCTCTTTAATTATAACTCATTAAGAAGGGACACCCGTAAATTCACTACTTATTTCCTACAGTTACACATACACAAAAAATATATTTATTTTGCTCAGGCTACCAGCGGCGTTAATTATACATTTGATCTTTGACTTTTTAATTACTTTTATAAATTAGCGGGTGATTAACAATAGAAAACAAGTTTAAAGATGCGTTATATTTTGTATTATTTTTTATACACGGAAACAGTAATTAAACCAAAATATTATACAGAACCTGACACTCACCTCAGACGAGTCTAGAGGATTAAAAAATGCAATATTGTTGTATATCAATGTCAATTTTGTAATAATTTTGACTTGAAAATAAGAAAAAAAATTTTTCCGCAAAAAAGGTTACGTTAAAAAGAGATTCTTCCTACAGACAGACTGTAACACACGAAGAAAAAAACAGTCGCTTTCATTAAGTAATACAATCTTTATCAATCTACTTATACCAGTTTTACCAGTAGCTTATGATCGATACAGATGTTACAGTAAGTCGATACAATTATGCGCAAGTATCTATTATACTAAAAGAAAAAAAAAGAAAAAATTGAAATATCATCGAGTAGTCGAATCATCGTAGAAGAATTCCCCTTCGCCTACATTCGAGCATCCTCAGGGGGCCCGAGGTACCCCGCGAAACACAAGAACCGAACAAGGCACTCTGACAACCCGCCGCGATTCTCTATATTCGTATCCGTCGCTGCACGAGTAGCTCCCGTTAGCAGCGGTTCGCGAGCGATTGACGGAGACAAGCCGCGGCCGGGTAATTAATCGACGGGGCCGCCTGCATGCCGCACGAAAAATCGCGGCGGCTGAGCGCCTAATGAAGCCGGCTCCTCTTTTCATAAAAGCAGGGCCATCTCCCGCCGATCGATCGCGCTGCACGCGATCGGGCCTCACGAGGTGCGACGCACTAAACGAGAGCCACGCTTTTCACCATTATGATCGCTAGCGCTCCTCTCCGGTTTTCCGTGTGTGGGTGCAATGAGCGATGTGGCGCAATCGGCCCGCGAAAGGAGCCTGTACGCGACGGTAGCTCCGGCGAATGTGAAAATTAATTATTGGAGCGCGGGCTTGAGAACTCATTTATGGATTTGACTCGGGATTTTACGAGACTTAAGCGGTAGTAAAAGGATTTATGGCAAAAAAGAAAAAAGAAACAGGGATGAATTTTATCGCAGTAGCTTGATGAGGGTAAAATAAACGCGTGACTTTCCGATCCGAACTTTTATATCGCTTTCGCTAGACTTGTTAAAAGTTGGTGATCGATAAAAATTTGTATAAGTATGAAAAATGATTGTTTTTTTTCATAGATTGAAAAAAATAGACGCTATGAAAAGATGCTCAATGTAAATAATTATTCGGTGAAGGTCGCATTTAATTTGACGCCAGAGTAAAAAAGCGTTTCAGTGTCTGGAATGGTTTTGATGACCCAGTGCCTTCCCTCCCCATTCGATAGCCCATTCGAAAAGCTCTCTCATTTCACGGTAGATCGGCTTTCTTCGTGGAAACGAAAACAATTAACGCTACCGGCAAAGGATGTGTTCTCCCACGCAGAACTGCATCCTACCGCTACATCGGCGAAATGACCGGGTCATTTAAAATCGATCTGCATAAATCAATTGCCATCCCCCTTTTAAAATTTCACCTCGTTGCATAATTTGAGTCGAGACATGCCACGAGCAGTTGAGAAACTGAGGATGCAATCATAGCACTGTTAATTTTTTTTCTTCTTGATCCTCCTTGATTGGATAAAAATAGCGCGCTGAATGGAAATTGGAAAGCACTATATAAGTATATGCACTCCATCGGTGTCGTTTAAATGCGCATCGCGACAAATGAGTCGGTGCCTCGGGTCAGCCTCAATTTCCCGGGAAATGCCTGCCTTCGACGGTCGAGAACGGCGATCCCGAAGAAATGCGAAAAACGACGCTTGGGCAGCTTCCACAATGCTACTCACAAGAAGATCCAAGCCACCCACGCGCTATCCGAACGCCCAATTATCGTCGTAATTATGATCACCGTTACTTACTGGGAATTATTGACATTCTTTCGTTGACGTTCAATTTCATTTTATGGGGATCAAGATTTATACATTAGCATTGCGTATTAATGAACTATTTATGGAAAAACGGTATAAATAATCAATTTTAATATTTTTTTATCTGATCACTATATCAGATAAAAATAGAAAACAATAAAACTTGAGTAGAACTAATAATTTTGGCGTATTCAATCAAACCATAAATTAATATTTATTCCTGTACCTAAAGTAATTATTAGTCTTTAGAATAAATTAAGGTATTTTTATTTCTAAAATTGTAAACTTTTTATCTCCAATCATTTATTTTGTTCAAAATGAATTTTCTTTTTAACGCCCCACTGTTTTTTCTGATACCTTGCAGTGCTGCAGATCATTTTTCAAAGACCGTTTAATGTTCATTTGTACTTTTTTTCTTAATATATTCCGTCTCCTGACGGAACTGCGTTTTCCATTTGCACGTGTTATCTATCAATCAAGGATCAGGTGGATCCATGCCCACCGAAAATAGCGAACTTTATACGTGACTTCGTCACTTGATTGATTGTGAATGATTCGAAAAAAAAATTCTCCCTCCACAAAACAGCTTAAGAATATTTTTCATAAATAAATAAAAAAAAAGAAGGAATGCGTATCAACGATTCGACGAGTGATTTCGAGTGTGAAAATGAGGAAAAAGCAGACCGTCAGTCAGATATAAATTAACCGCGTAACGCTGCGGTAGACTGCGCCTCATAAATCTACCCGATAAAAATATGCTGTCAGAAAAAAGTTAGTCGCGCTTCGTTGAAGACGTTGAAGGTACACCTTCTGAAGATCCCGCGATGCGCGATAATTATGCAAATGAAAAAGCGACGCCCCAATTGCTCGACGAGTCTTTGTCCACTGAGTGAATAAAGCCTCGTGTCACTTCTTCTCTTCCCTCACCAGCCGCAAAAAATAAATCGTTTGTCGGTCAAAGATCGTGCGAATCTCGCGCATATCCCAAACTCCCCGCACGCCCATCCACGAACAAGGAAAAAAGCTTTATAAAGCCTGGGGTCACAAATGCCCAAGTCGATGACAAGAAGACGAATCGCACTGGCTGCTGAATGATCATTATCTCAATAGCGAATTGGGAATGTTTTTTTCCTTTAACACGTGTGCCTCTGTAGGCACGTGCTAGGCTTGTTGAGGAAAAATCATCTCCTGTGGGATGACGGAGAAGAGAGTTTAATAATGATAAAAGTGGCTCTGTGGAATTGTCTACTTTATTATGTCAGTATAGGAGAACTTCTTGCAGTGCAGGATTACTTTCTTAGATGGATTGAAAAATGATATCACGTGAATTTATTTTATTTATTAATATATTGTAAGACTATAATTTTTTTTTTTTAATTTTCATTTCCAAGTTTTAATAATCATAATGTTTTCATAAAATTTTGAATAAAAATTGTGACTGTGACAATTACTGATAAATTTTTATTACTTAATTTGCAGTAACTACATTAAGAAAAGAAAGAAATTTCCATTAAAACGTGTCTAACGTAAGGCTTAAAAAATAAAGGTGGAGTACGTCGGTTATCAATGACACGAGAAAAAGCATCGCACGTACATTATGATATTAGACGCAACGACTGAATTTCAAATGTAATGTCAGTTCCATCAGACGAAGCTTTCGCATTTTTATTTCACACCGAGGCTTTCTTCTTTTCATCTTGTCATTTATATTGACGCCTTAGTAAGCTCGCTTAATTAATTTTATTCGATTGAAAGCGGAGCTTTGATTCCTGGTCGATTCCATTATATTTTTTCCACGAGACGCGGGTATAGCTGTTAAATGATGTTTACACAAGCGAAATTATATATTTTTCTCAATAGAACGAACTGATTCAATTCATTCATAGCTTTTGGAATTCATTTGACGAATTTTCGATAAATTTGAAACAAATTTAAAAATGTGATAGGAATTGATCTTAAGACTCTACAAAATGGCACTACTGTGAATTTTCTGTTAGAATATACAGCGAATGAATGAGTTGTTTTATTCAAAGAAGAAACAAAAAACAATCATCTGATTAATTGTATATCGATATTTATTATTCCCATGCATCGTTCAAATCGAACAATGGGTACAAAAGAATTTTAATGCAGATTTTCGTCGCGCTTTTTGAATGCAAAGGAAAGGGTCATTGTTCTTCACATATGGTTAAATATCACACCTTCTTTAAAATAAAACAATTATTTTGCGATTCGATTAGTTGTTAATTTTAAATATTTTCAAAACTTATTAATTATATCTTAAAAACAGTATAAATCTACATTTTTAAATATTTTTATATAAATGTCAATGTGGATAAATGGTGATCAAATTGCAAAGCTATACTAGTAAAATTAAATAACAGATTTCTGTGTGTGGGTAAAATTTTTAAGCTCTTATCGTCTCTTACCACTAATTTCTTTTATCAATGAAAATACAAATTTCTCATGCTTTTAAATAAATCTTACCCTTATTTATTCACGACTATTCATTTCATACTTATTTGTTAACATTTATTTACTTATTTCTTTTTTTTTTAAACAAAAAAAAACCGCAACCCCTCGTATGAAAGGTATACTCATGTATGGCGCATATTTTCGAAAGCGAGTCCTGCGCCCCGAATAAATCTCCAAGACACGCCGTCTCGCCGTAGGGCGCACGTTCCCCCTGCGCTCTTTCCCTCACGACGTTTGAAGCGTGTCAATTAGCGATTCCCCGGTCCAGCAGCACCGGACCGACTGCTGAATCGTTCGTTAGGCGTGGCCGGCGCGCACATTTAGCCCGCGCCACGGCTGGGTGAGGAATTCAAGGCGGACTAGGCAGACTAGACTACACTGATTCGCAGAGCCGCATAATGCGCCCGTCATACTCTCGATCGCGCGTCGGCTTCGTGTACTCGGATCAGCCAAGAGTAAATAGCGAGCGGCGATGCGCCGGATAAAAGCGAGAAAAGGGAGCGGACGCCAAGTGGAAAGATCAATGTTTGCCCGCGGAAATTGGGAGGCGCGAGTCGATATCAAGCACGTTGTTTAATTGCTCCCCTTCCCCTGCCCTTCGAGCTTCTTCTTTGCGCAGAAAGTTTGAATTTGACACGGCAAAATTCTTCCGGGGGCTCGAGATCAGTTGTTTAAGTGTATGGAGTGTCTGATGTTAATGTTGAAGAAGTAAACGCTTGGGAAAAACAAACAATGAGATTTTACTTTAACTTCTGGTGTTCTGGTAACGCTTATAACGCGTTTCGTCATTGGCAGAGTTTGCTGATATTCCGGGGAAACAAATTTTGATTTCAAAATACTAGTGCCTTTAATGATTGAGTGCGGCTTAACTTGACTAATTAAATTTAATTGCAAGCAAATATCGATATATGACGTTTGATAATTAAAGACTATAATTATGATTTACAAATCTTTTATGTTGAAAGTCATCGCATAAATTCTCCTCGAATGTCATTAATTTAAAATTGGTTATTATTGCGATGAGGAAAAAGTATTGTAAAAATTATTATCTGTCTGTGAACGCGACCACGCATTGCTAGATATTAGATAAAAAATATCATACTCTATTTACGTAGTAAAATTTCCTATAAATTTATAGTTCGATAATAATCCTATACATACAGCGAAATTTACGATACTTCTATCTTCGAGTCCAATCTGCAGTCGTGTTTCTAGACAGATAATAATTTTTCAAAATTTTTCTCAATGGCCAGTTAAAATAATGTTTACCGTTATAAACAGAAACAGTAGTTTAACTAAAAAATTTCAAGTATATAATACCAGAATTAGGAAGAATAAGAATAGAGTAAAATTAAAAAACTAAGATTATCAACTGATATCCTAATAAACACATTCGTTTCCCATTGAAGGATCCGAACAATCGTATCTGAAATCAGCGTGGAGCAGGTGAAAAATCCGAAAAATCTCACCTCTCAAGGCGACAATCAGAAAACAGACAAAGATCTAAAGCGGCGCCTTGCAATTACAGGCGAACGAGTCGCTTTCAAAAAATTACTCTCAAAATCCATTCCGCGCCCAAGGGCTTCGGGGGCCTGCGATTGACAATAATATATTGCACCATATACGCGCGGGTAGTACTCTATATGAATTCCTTGAACTCGTGCATATTCCACAGGCATACCCGCCTGTGTCGCCTCGATGCGAAGGATGATGCGAGGTGACGGAGAGTCGCGCCTCTCCCGCGTGTACTCACAGCCACACGTTGCAGCCATGAGAAAATCGCATGTAAACGAGGTTGCGTTCTATTCGCTTTCGCGATCTTCCGAGAAAAGCGAGCCACGCCCGAAAGTCCCTGTGAGAGACCTTTGCGAATTGGTTTGAGCGTACCTCGAGGACTCGCGCGAGATTGCCGCAACGTCCGGCTGATTTTACGATTGGCCACGGCTGCTGCGCGCGGAATTCGCTTTTCAATCTGCGTAGCCCGGCAGTGCGGTATCGATTGTCTCTGCGAGCGAAAAGAGGATGAATAAATAAACTAAACAAAAAGAAGATAAAAAAAACAAAGCCGGAGCACGATCGGCGTGCATGTGTCGGACACTGAGTCGACGTGGGCGTGGGGGTAGGTCGGAGAAAATCGCGAGGTGCCGTAAATTTTATTTTCGAATTCCGCCGTCAGCGCTTCTTGGGAAAGTCTCGCGAAAAAAACGCCCGCGAACGTAGGGCCTGCTCGTGGCGGTGCCGGAATTGCTGACACAATGGCCGGGGAAATAAGGACGGTCGGGGTCCCACAAGCATCAAGACGCCACGAGATTAAAGATCGAGAGGTGAATTTCGTTGGCCTTTGCATACTTGCGTGGGTGGGTACGTGTGCATTATTAGCCTTTTTTTGGCTGAGAATGAAGGAGTTCACTTTAATCTCTTCCTGTGCGAATTGTTTTTCTTTTAGAAAAAAAACCGCTTAATTTTTTTTTTTTTTACGAATGAGATTGAACCATACGAAGTAGGTCGAAAGAAACGTAGGCAGTAGTCTCACTGACTATATATCTTCTTATTTTGGCGAATGAGCATGGATGAAAAAACAACAAAAAAAGGCTTAAAGTAAACGAGGTTAAAGGTATTACTTCACTGTATCGATATATAAATGAAATTAAGTGTCTAAAAGACGACTTACGTAGGAAGCACACTTTTCAAGAATAGCCATCACCAATGTTACTCACCTAAAACATAAAAAAATAACATGTTTATTATACACCATACGCAAAAGATATTGAAAGAGAACTTGGGATCACAATACAGCTCTTTACTAGCTGCGTAGATGGCAATATCAAATATTGGGTTAATATCATTTATGTAATAGAAATATATTTCTGAAACACTCCATATTTTGTACTATTTTTTTCCTGTATTTACAAAAGATCAAAATTGTAAACGACGAAAAGATATAAAATTTGACTGAAACCTATAATTAGCTCCAGAAACTGTTCTATGAGTTTGGAATCCGTAGAAAGTGGACCTGATCACAAGAAGTCGATCATCGCTGCCTCGTAAACGCAAGAAGCTCCTTATATTTCAAGAAGACTCCCTTCTGGTCCACTGTCCTTGTCCATCTCTCGCGTCAACGAAAAACATCCCGAACACACTGTCCCCACCTAACTTAGGCATGTAGCGGATTCTACTCCGTATTACGCAAGGTCGTATGTGTCTCCCTGTCCTTTAGATTTTGCACGTGGAATAAGTGACTATTCACTTATTTTAGTCAAATTTCACTTATTTATATTTACAGAGACTATTCGGAAAAAAAACAAGCAGTCAAAGAAGAGTATCGCTCCGCGACCGCTAGTCCTATTCTATATTATAAAATAATTCATTTACTTGTCGTTTGTAACAGCTGAACGCATGCTTCCGGCGTGCTATATTCTTGCGTCTGATTTTGACTGAACGCGAGTTCGAATAATCTGTACCTCGCTTGTAAATATCAACGAAACAAATCTGCTTACAAAATATACTTATATTTATTGACCCAAGAAATGCGCTTTAATTTCTCGATTAAATTCCCTTCCCAACCTCACGATTAAAGTATCTTAGAGGCACTTCCTCCGACGTTCCTCCCGCATAACTCGACGCCCCTCAAAAATGGAGCACGTCAGACTCCGTCGGGAACAAAGCTCAAGTATCAGCTCCGACATACAAGGAAGTGGGTCAGAGCCTTTGGGGCAGCCTGGCGCTTACACGTCGATCGTGAGCTCGCCGCCGATGAAAAGTTGCGGGCCTGCCGTAGAATAAAGAAAAAAATAAAAGAAAAAAAAGGAGCGAAGCAGGGCGACAACGCGGCGAGTGGATTGCGGCATTAGATATTCCGTAATGAGTGAGATATTTTTGCGATTGCTCGAGCGGGTCGCCTACGTGTAGGCGCTGCTCCCCGCGTGGGAACGCAGCCCGGAGAATCGTGACGAGTCCTATTTTCTCTCGCCGCGCCAATATATACCGTACGTGTCTTCGCGGACGACCCATATAACCCCTTCCCCCGGCCTGTCTGGATCGGAAACCTCTCTCCGAGCGAACGCAAGCCTCCTCCTCTTTCACATGCATATATAACAAGCGCAGGGCGCATAATGGATTATCTGCTCGCCGGCCCGACGATCCTCCGATGGTGCGTCATACGCCGAACTGAGGGAAGAGGCTTGCAAAGTGGACCGGGTGATCGCTCTCCCAAGGGGCTGGATTTAGTGCGTAACGTGTAGTCGATATGCTATTCCTCTTGGCCAAGTTTGAGAGTAGGCGAATCGTAAATCAAGTTTCACCTCATCGATTTAAAAGCTGAATTCAATTTTTTACCGGGGGTTAATGGAACGAGGGTCGCTAACCCACGGCATGTTTTTTTTAGGGGAGGCGGGGGAGTTTAGATTATTCAGTCGCTAGAACAATTTTTCAAAATTTTCGACGAGTAAGTCTCGGGGTTAGAGGATATTTTGGTAGACGATCGGCCGTTGAACTTGAACTTCTGCGTATTTTGATGAATGAAAGGCTAACGAAGTAATATGTTTACTACGATTTCGGGTGTCCCTAAATTTTGGATGATCAAATGTCACTTTAACTGAGACTCGAGATAAACGCAGCCTCCCACGTAATGATGTGAATTCACGTGAAATGAAACATTCGAATAATATGTCTAATTACCTGAATTGTGGTGTGATAAGATTTAGATTTATTTGTAATGTAGAAGTTTATTTTTATTTACCTCTGCATCCGTAAATTTACGATTTATTAAATAATTGTCAACGTTGTGCCGTATAAACGATATAATACAGTAAAAAAAAAATATGTTTGTCAACAAAATATTATTGCAATATATTAAATTTATTAAATTAAACATATAATTATTAAATAAGTGTCCAGCAGTGTCATTTAAGTTGATTATGGCTCCGACAAACGTCATCAAAAAATATCTGTCGAAGATAACAAACGAGTTGACGTTTGTAAAAGGGCATCGCATAATATTTATCGATACCGTCTTATGCTCAAAGACACTAATTGTTTGTTCTATTTATAGCTACAAACAACACCGCCGTAAATAACCCACATTTCCGGTACACCGCAAAAATATATCAGCTTCCACAACATATACACGTCGGTCTTATCATCCTATATCAGCCACCGCCCTACCGCTGACGCTGCACTTCCTCTGAGTAACAGTATTTTTTTTTGTTTTCACCAGAGCTACGCCGATCCTAATCTGCCATTGCCCTGGAAGGACCCTCTTACCTTTATTTTTATTATTTTACTAGTCCGACTGCAATCAGAGAAGGTGGGCGCAACGTAACAAGCGCGACAATTGATGCTCCAATTTTCGTAAGTTGTAGAAAAAATAGGGTACACCAGGGCACATAAAAGATTACTGGCCCGGTGCGCAGTATCATCTTTGGAGGACTCGAGGGGAGAGGAATTTGCGTAATAATGACCTGGACTTGCAAAAAGGCCGTGGGGATAAATAAATATGAAAAGCTATCTTACGATGTTATCAATGAATGAAATGACTGAAACGAGTAAATATTAAACTCGAGGCGAAATGGTAATAAAAGCTTTCTATTTATAGATTTTCATCAGGTGGAATCCCTTATTCTCAAAGTCACTCGGGTCATGAACTGACGTGTTTACTGCTCCCATTATTTTGCTTTTTACATTCAGCTCATAAAATAATTAGTATGTGAAATAATATTTTGGACTGGAATTTCTGGACGCAGTTAAGTCGAATGCTGTATGATGTAAATCGTAAATTATATTGGCAATTAATATTTTTTCAAAAAATTGGGACTCGAGGATGATTGAAAGGTGCAGAAGATTAAATTGATATTGATTTGCAGTAAATAACGCTTATAAAATGGAGCAATCCTGTAATAATTTGATTTATGAAGAATTTATATAGATTAAGGCTGTTTTCGTAAAATCTTGCCTTATAGTTTGGAAAGACATTTATTACTTAACTATTATAATGTGTAAAAATTAACATGGATTAATTCACCAAAAATTAGAAATATTAAGAGACATTAGTACCTAAAGTTAAAATTGTTGAAAATAAGATGTCTTTTACTATTCTAAACTGATTACATAATGAGCAGTGATTTCGTAATTATTTTATTTTTTAAACTTCATCGACAATAGTAAAAGCACAAATAAGTTCAAACCCACCAGTGTATGCAGTTCTGAAAAAAATAAATTTATTGCACTTACACCACAAACGAGTTGCACTGCAGTGTCTTTTTGAAAATTAAACCAGAAACCACACACACTAAAAGCACATAGTCATTGTGCATTATTATCTCCTGCACTCCGGTCGCTTTTAATTAAGTCACTGAAAAAAGGAAAACCCGTGCAGCACACCTGCGGATCCGCGCATTCCTTGTTCACGCCGGGGTAAAAAGCGACTCCCCCCCCCCTCCAGCCAGTTTTTATGCAAATGCCCCAGAAATTACTGCAAGGCAGAGCAGCCTTACGCAAGTTCGCGCCAAGATTATCTGCGCCGATGAGATGCATCGAATTAGCCCGCGAGGAGTATCGTAGCGTTGGGCGAAAAAAGGGGGAGCGCACCGAGGAAACAGAACTCGTGCGAAACAGAGAAGGCGACCCGCATGCGAGATCGATTAATTAATCTTTGCGATCGTTCCCTAATTATTGCGCAACCCCGCGGTGGCTTCTACACATACACTAACCCGAGGGGAATGTGGAGAAAGGGCGAGGGGGAGGAGGGGAGCGAAACGAGTCCATAAAGGATTCGCTAAATTGCAACGTCGATCACGAAGGGTCATTAATTAGAGTGCAATTTGTGAGCTGTGTATATCGTTGAGTAAGAGATTGCCGGTGAAATTTTCCGCATCGTCATGTTTTACAAACAATTCGAGAGTATACGTACATCGGAGATTTTAAATTTTTTCTGATCGACTTTCTATATAGTGGTCATCTCTGCTGAGGAAGAGTTCATTTTAATTTCTGTGTGGTTCCTTAATTATGTTTTTTAGAGGATATGCGAATGTTTAAAATTTAGTGCGCGGCACACAGTGTTACATGCGATTTCTTCGATAATCTTTAATTACGATCGCTTGTAATGAAATCTCAGGCAGCGTATCGTGTCATTTACTTTAATTAAAGCAGGTAAATTTATTGATTTTTTTATTTACATAACACACCGCAGCTTCAATTATAAAAAATTCCAAATTGTTATTAAAAACACATTATTCGCGTGCTTATGTAAAACTGCGACTAGATAAGAGAACTGCACTATAAGCGATAGAAAAAAGGGCACTTCTTCGATCCACCAAAGCTTGAGCAAGACCGTCCTAGAAATCTCAGCAGTTCGCACGAATTTTCGAAACTACAAACGCTGCTGTCGTAAAAATAAAAAACTACTCCGATAAATCGTCGACGCAGCTTATCCGGGCGCTACAAAAATTTTAATTATTTTACACAAGGGATTAATTAACGACCTTCATGAGGCAGCGTGAAATGGCGCGATTGTCTCGTGAAACTAGATTCGAGGAACTGAAGTTCAAAGTAGCGTATAGTAACTCCTTGCGAAATCCATAACATTTCAACGTGAAAATTGGCCTTTCTGCGCCTTAAAAAGCCGCATTGGCTTCCCTTCGAGCAGCGTCGAGGAAAACAAGCGCACGCCCGATCCTTGCCGCTCGCTCCCCAACTCTTGAGCAACGCATTGTTTACGAGCGCCGAGATTTTAATAGAATGGCCGGGTCGAGATAGACGCACTTGGATGCGCACCTTGGGATAACATCTACTAAGATACTGTACTGCAGGGTGTCTCACTTCGGTCTTGAGGGAATTAAATAAGAAACGAGGAAAGCAGATCGAATGAACTGTGTTCTTTTACAATTTCAAAATTCAATCGGTTTCATTAAAGAAATTTTATCAGACAAATGATGAATAATTCTTTGTAAACGAGTAGCTAATATAATATTAACTAGGCTAAAAATACTTTAATGAAAAATGTCTTATTTAATCTAGAACCTGGTTTGATGGGCTTCTTTTAGAAAAAAAGAAAAATGATGTACCTGACTCAACTCTCTCGTACATATTTAATAGCTACTTCTACATTTTTCCCTATGCATCAATTACGAAGGTTATTTTTATTACTTCTCGCATTTTGTCACTTTTTATACTCTTACATATACTTATATTACCAGAGCGCTTACAATTAAAGAAAACAAATTTCGATAAAATATATTTTCGTCAACTCCCGTAAATAATTCAACAACTCGTTGCTGAAGTGTACATTATAATATTCCATGGAAGGAGTCCAATGTCAAACTTGACGGGCTGCATCCTAGAATTTGATGGGGGAGCGCGAGAGGAGCGTGGGTAGCAACGTCGTAGAAGATGTCGGAGAAGCGAGCCTTCGGTCGCTTATCCTTGGCACGTATAAACACCCGTGGAACTTCTCAGCGCGGCTTATAAGTGCGATATATATCGCGATATGAGCTCCGCTACCGCAGCCTCTTTTAGGGTGCGCCGCTACCGCTTGAGGGGAGAGTCTACGTGATTTCGCAAGATTTACCGAAGCAGCGATACATTATGCCGACCTTTTAACAGCTGTAACAGGTACTCTTTATACGGATGCGGCGTTTTCAACGTGTAATTGCGAAGCGGACTGGTTTACAGTTGGATAATTAAAATTTATGGATTTCTGAAGAGGGTATATTATGAGAATTGCTTCTGCGGAGCTGCGGTGCGATGATTAATGTACATTTTATTTTGAGTTAGTTTTTTCTTTTTCTTTTAAGATTTAAGGACGGTTGCTATTTAGCATTTAAGGTAAGCTGAAAATGTGAATTTCAGAGACACTTTTCTTTTATAATAAAATCAAAAGAAAATTAAGGGTAGAGTAAAAAAGGTTTCAGAAACGTTCTCTAATTTTTAACTCACTTTTAATAAATGTATATGTTAAAAAAATATAACATTTTTTTCTATTTTTTAAACTAACCTTTATTACTTTACCGTTAAACTATTTTTTATTGAACAATATGGTATAAATTTGCCTTAGTATTCTATAATAAATTCAATTTTTTCGTATTTTTCTTTTTGCCCGCAAAAATTAAAATAACACGAGCAAATTTGTCAAGAAACAACTCTTTTCACTGTGATTTCCAACCGGTCCATGTGGAAAGGATCCGTTATACTTTCTTTGTTCTAGCCGCCACGTGGGTTTAAGGCGATTTACACGTTGGCAAGCGGCGCGCGGTTGTTTCTCAAGAGGTGAAATTTTCGCGCAACTATGGGAAATGTCGTGCTCGGAGGAGGTGCCTGAATTTATTGAAATTGCAGCGGAGCCTCTGGGGTACATTTGAAGTTCCAGTACTAAGTGCGGTTCGAAGCGCACGCGCGCGACGCCAATTAGTGCTAACTAGTGGTTGTACGCGTTTGTATCACTCTGTTTACGCTTGGTTTACAGCTGCAATTATTAGCCTTTACAGCGAAGATTCAATGTTTGCAAATAAAGTAGATTCTGCTGTTAAGTACTCTCGGTATAAATCTAGCGATTTTTTTTCTTTAAATAAATATTTTAATAACTTTAATGCTGTTTAAATTTACTTTATTACAAAGATTTTCAAGTAGTACAGTGAAATAGTTCATGCAGTGAGTTAATAATGGAGTCTCACAAGGAGAATGTAAGGGATAAAATTTTGGGAAAGTTCCGATGTAAAAGACTTACCATTCGAACGTCTGCAAAACCTACAATTTTTGTCGGATCTTGATAAACGTATTTGCAATGTCTCCCTCTCTTCAAGATCTTGAATAAAGCTCCGAACGGATTTACTACCCAAGGCTTCGTTGGTCGGCGAATCGGCCTCGAATGTCGTCGTGCTGCGCTAGACTGGCAGCGATTTTTCCGAAATCTCATATGAATTTCGAGGCCGATTCGTCGGCGAACGAAGGGTTGGGTAGCAAATCCGTTTAGGAAATGATTTAAGATCTCGAAGAAAGGAAGACATTGCCCATAGTTTCATCAAGATCCGACAAAAATTGTAGGTTTTGCAGACATCCTAATGATTGGTCTTTTTCTCTTTTTTAATTTTCTTTTTTGGCGGACTCGGTAGACCTTATTAGGGGATGAGTTATCGTCAAATAATGAAGAATGAAGTTTTCGCGAATAAATTCATATATTTTTATTTGAAATTTATTGCAACGGCGTAGATTTCTTATCCTTTAGTCTGTTAAATATTACTTGATGGT
Organism: Sycophila texana; assembly: GCA_035582955.1. Lineage (NCBI taxonomy): Eukaryota > Metazoa > Arthropoda > Insecta > Hymenoptera > Eurytomidae > Sycophila > Sycophila texana. The sequence continues at coordinate 9,971,123 of JAWWEN010000020.1, read as the reverse complement.
GTTAAAAATAAATTAGTGTAAACGACAAGTTATTTTGCACTTTTAGTAAAACGTATGTAAAACGTTATTAATCCCTTCCTTTACATAAATCTAAATGCAACTGAATTAAGTAGGTATTACCATAAAATATGATTATTATTATAAAAATTCGTCGTAAGTCTTAGTTTAACAACATTTAAGAGAATTTCATAAACAATAAAAACTTTGTCAGCTTAAAAAAAATATATTTATTTTTCTGAATGTATTTTATGTTCTGATTGTATTTTAAAAACACGAACAATAAAAAAAGTTCTTTTTCCATTCCCTCCATCTCGAATTGATTTCCAATTCTTTCAACTATGAAGAAGGCGTAATACTTTTAAGACCGAACAAATTAAACTTTTTCTCGGTAAGTTGAACACGCTCACGCTACAGCATTTGCATCGATTAATCGATGTTCCCAACAAAGTATCATAAGAAAGCGATTAAACGTTCATTCAGAAAAGTAATTTCTCGTATTCCTGGAGTGTAATTATTTATTTCTTTATTGCTCGAGCGCAAAGAAAATAATTATTTATTTATTTCTCTTATGGATTTTACATATGAAACGTATATAGGTAAAATTCAACCTCACGGAAACAAAAATGTGGACGTCTTGCGTGGAATGCACTCTGGTCGACAAAACAATGCGAAATTGAAACAGATGCAGGAACAAAGCCAAACACCAAGAAGACAGAGGAGAGGAGCCTGTGCGCTATTGAATCAGAAGTCACTGAAACGCCCGAGCTTGCCACCTGCCCACTTCACACGAGCTGACATTATTCAAGATTCGCCAACTCCGCCTTGATGGTTTTTTTTTTTCATACGAATTCGCTTCATATATCATTTTTACATTGCATCCCTTTTGTATACACTCGAGAAACATTCTGTTCAAAATTACGACATCAATTTTTGCTTCTAATTCTCGGTGTAGTTTACCTCTTAAAATAAAAAGCTTGTAATTATATTGGTGACGAAATTTCGTATGTCATCATTAAACACTTACTAAAATTCTCCTCTCGTAATATCGCAACGTACGTAACAACATAGTGCGTCAATTTATTATCAATTGTATTTAAGCTTCGTCACGAAATATTCGAAAAACTCCCCTTCCGAAAATCTGAATTCAACAAACATCGCATCAATTTAATTCCAATTGATTCGGTCGCAGCAAGTCCTACACGCGAGATTATTCGTTAAAATCGGCGAAAAGATTATTAACCCGGTCGCACGACTCGCGAACAATAAAATACATGCACGCGCCTACAATGACGGCGCTTGTTTATCTTTTTTTCAGCTCCTCCGGCGGGAAACCTTGTTACGGACGGCCCGTTGCACGGTACGCGTGCACACGCGAATTGCGTCAGGAATCGCGTTGTCCTGACTCGCGCGGGATAATCGCGGAGAGGTGAGAGAAAGGAAGTGTCGGAGGCGTCCGCACACTCCGCGGGGCCCGTTATTATTTATGATTGCTCCGCGGTGTCAATGAATGTGTTATTGTTCGCGTGCGCAGGTGAAAAAAAAGACGAGCACGCATTTTTGTCATAACCACCTTCGTACTTGGAAGAGGTGCAAGTTCTTTAAGGCGCTTTATATAATGATGATTTCTAAATTATAGAGCTGGTGAGCGTGGTGTTTACGAGGCTCGTTCCGAGCACAGTGTATACACTCATTGGGAGAAAGGGGGAGTATTATTTGAACGCCTTTTTTAAAAAATTGAACAAGGGTGGATTGCCGCGATTTGGAATGAAAGCTTTTATTTGACGTCGGTAAAAGCTTGAGTAAGTCCTGGGTAAAAGCTTTTGAATTATAAAGAAATTTGACCTTCGATCGAAATAATATATTTTAGAAAAAGCGAGTCTTTCTTCGCAGATACTGCTTACGTCTAAGTAGTAACAGACGAGCGCCGTAAGACATTTGATTAAAACTATAATACACACATTTTTATGAATCAAATTATTTATTTTTAGTTAATGGGTTTAAAATTTAATAGAAAATTGACTTTCGATCAAAACAATCCAATTTTCGAAAAAGGCGAGTCTTGCCCTGAGATACCGTGTAGATTTAAGTAGTAATAGCCACATTATTTTTAAATTACAGCGTGCAGTTTTTTATGAATAAAATCATTTATTTACACATAAAATGATTTGAAAAATTTAAACTGAAACTTGACTTTCGATCTAAACGTTACTGCGCAGACTTTGTTATAGTAATGGACGAGTGTCGTAAGACAATACTTTTAATATACAATCTAAAGTTTTTTATGAATATTATATATTTCAGGCGCGTGCTTCGCGTGCTGAGATTCTTTTTAGAGCTTACTACCGCAAATAAACAAAAATATAAATAAATAATAAAACACAATTACCGCTTGATTAATCACAACGTGAAAAAAGTGTCAATAATGAAAAGTTCATCAATTTCTTATTAAGGGAAAATCAATTCTATCTAGGAAGTATCTGATCAAAATATGTATTTTTAATACAATTTTATATTTCCAATATTTTAAGAACACTTATATATCTCCATGCAAGCTACGATAATTGTGGAAAAAGGCAATCTGAAAGGTAAAAATTATAACACCTATTTATAAACCCCCTTAGTTTTAGCTATCCTCGCCAAAAATCAATATCAGCAAATTCCTTCTAGGCGTTCATTTTATATAACTGCTAAAAAAGAGAATTCCAGCAAACCATCAATTGCGCAACCAACAGCATTCAACTAAATTAAAATCAAATAAAACCGATAAAAGCATCCGAGTGATTACCGAAACGATCCCCTAGTTGGCGTGTATTTCCAAGAGTCTCGTTACGAATCGATTAAAAAAAAATACTTGAAACGCACTTTGCGCGGGCAGTGCAAACGGTCCGTTCGTGTGCCGGAGAAAACGTAACTCTGGCTAATCTACAATCGCTCTTCTCCTCGCCACTGCCTGGTCACGAGCAACTCTCGAACTTTTCCCGCCGGATGTACGAGCGAGTCCGAGAAAAGAGCCGCGCCGTTCGGGAGGGAGAGAAAACGAGGAGAGACGGCCCAGCAGCTATACCATCACGAGATTATGCAGCGGGGAGAACAGGATGAGGGATGACTTCCATCGAAATGATGCTGGACGTTCAATTTATTTCGTGGTTCGTTCTTTTTTTCGCGCATGATTGCTTTTTCATTCGATTCGATCTAATCGGCTGTTAAAGTATTCTGGTGTCGTTTTTGGGAAGTTAACTGGGTTATTTCCTTGCAAATTATAGGGGGAGAATTTCAGGGATTTTACCCTTTTTTTGCTTTGAAATAAATAATGCAGGTATTCACTGCTGCAAAATTCTTCAATTGCAAAAACAGTTTCGTAAAATAAAAAAAAAGTCAAAAAATAAAATAATCGAACTTTAACGTGATCTTTCGTAAGCAACTGTATAAGCGCTGCATATTTCTACTTTACACAAAAATCGTCAGAAAAAAAGAATACTTTTACTTTCGAATAACAGAAACTCTAATCCCCAACTATCCTTCAGCTACAATCGAAAATCGATGTCCTTCCGTTAGAATATTCCACCCGAATAATACGGAAAAGTTTACATTCGAGTAATATCCAGTAGAAAAACCCGATCAAAAAAAATTCCGATGTTTATATACACCCCGCTAAATAATTCCTGATAAATATCCGTGGAAATACCGACCCGAAGTATATACAATTCAGTATAGAAAAATCATCCTATCGAAAAAAATTCTGTTGTTCGCACACACCCGGCTAAATATTCCCTATACTAATAACCATCCGTGTTACCAGTCGAACGGCGCCAAAGATATTTGAGGCCACGAAGATAGGGCGAACACACGAGCGGGACACATCGAAGGGAAAGGGAGTTTGGTCTCTCTCGCGGAGTGAGCCAATCCATGATCCGCGAGCGTGTGTACAGTGCCCCGCTCCGCCGATGACATAACACCGAGCATTACGCTAAATGCAGAGCCCGAGCGAGTTCAAAACATCCGGTTCGGTCCTCCCGTGCATTTATTACGGGGCAGCTGCAGCGCCTTAAGGGCTGGTCCAGCCAAAAAGGAACAGGAACAGGAACAGGAACACTCAAAATATATTGTTTTTATGACTATATATATATCTCACAGGAACATCTCACTTTTTCCTAGAATAAATGAGATACAAAAACAATGTATTTTAAGCGTTCTTGTTCCTGTTCCTCTTCCTTTTTGGCTATACCAGTCTTAAGAGAGAAAAATTTCTCACGCTCAATAATAAATTTTTAATTACTCTTGCGTCAGGACTCCGGGTCAGACGATAGATCGGCCGCGGATGCTTCCCATCCCGTATCCCAGGTGGAAGGATTAAGATAAACACGTGGTACTGCGGAGGAATCTTTAAGAATGCTTATTTATTTGACTATTTGTGAATCGATAAAATAAATTTATATTGACTAATGCACTCACGGAAATGAAATATTTATACAGTTCGTTACAATGTTATATTTATTTTATTGATTGATTTTAACTTTCACTGAAAAGTGGAGTAGATAGAGATTTTTTTTTTATTCTACATGATATTAAACCTTCTTTATGAACACCTTTGTTTTTTTATCAGTTTTACCCGTAATTTATCACTTTAAGAGTATCAGTGTAACTTTATTTATATAAGACTACTGTGTCATCCTGATAGAAGACTGCTGAAGTGATGCTTCGCTGCGGAGCTAAGTCCACTGTCGGAGGATAAAACGCCTTTGGTTTATCGATCGCCTTGGAGTAATCCGCCGGCAGACGGTTTGGGATCGAGAAATCGCACCTTTTATTCAAGAGGTAGGTGCGATTGCTGCCTCTTGAAAAATGACTCTGATTTCAAGGATAATGTATCCTTTATCTACTAAATATATGTAGGAAGTTCATTTATTTTACTCTAAGTACTTTATAAGATAACAAGTTTATTAGGTACAATAAAATATTCATATTAACAAATAATAAATACTTTTTCGTATAAAAACAGTATTTTGTACATCTACATAAAAAAATTAAATAAAAGCTGTAAAATGTGAGTCACTATAAAATACTTTGGTTTTCCATGCGAAAGTTTCTTAATGTTTACGAAAAAGTATAAGTATAACGTTGTAAGAACAATTTAAGGAAAATGCATAAAATACTTAACGCAGCCGAGTCTCACCGCAGAAGATGCGATCAAGTGCCAACGCGGGATATTAGTTTAGTCTTCGCGCAACCACAACAGCACTAACGATTAAATAATTAAAGTATTGCGTTGCGTTTATCACTTAATTATTTAACTGCAAGTTACATAATATCAAGAGGTAGAATATATATTTTCTCCATTTTGACGTACACAGTCTCAACAAAAAAAAAAAAATCTGACAAACTACATACAAACCTTTAATCTTATCCTGAAATCGCAACTAAATTCGAATAAACCGACCCCCCATAAATATAAAAAACCGCTGTCAATAGATTGGCACGTAGCTTCCTCCAACTTAATTTGATACTTCCTTTTTTAATTTAATAATAAAATAATCTATTCCATTTAAAATTCTTTATATTCATTTTAATTTATAAAATTAAAATATAGTCTTAAAATTATCTTTTTTCTGTTTGCATTTTTATTATGACTTTTTATGCGCGTATCCCGCTCGCTTTTTTACATCTAGCCTGGTTACCCATCGTAATGTATATATTTTAAATTGCAAGACATTCAATAACACAGACACACATCCATACAGACATTTTCAAAAAAACATCATAATTTGATCCAAAACACCTTGAAACAAACTTGTAAAACTTTTTTAGAGAAACTTTTTTTTTCTATCACAAAGCTTCCTCTGGGAGGAAGCAAAAAAACTTTCTACCCCCGTTACAAAAAAGGAAGATAAAAAGTTTCTCACCCATAAAAATCAACAAAATCTCCGAACGGCTTCCTAAAGCATAAATCAAGTTCGAAAAGCCGGCAGTTCAGCAGTTGATAACTTTGTTTTGGGCGCAGCAAATGAAAATGGCAAAATCGCGGCATCGATCCGTCATTATCCTCGTTAGGCGGGCGCGACGCCGGCAACTCACGATCTTGTCGCGCGCGACCCGCGCTAAATAGCGACCTGCGCGCAGTTTCGCGAGAAACTTTGGGGAAAGCCGCGCGCGCATCAGGGCCGACCGTTCTTTTTATTTCTTCTTTTATTCACGTAACCGCGCGGGCGTTACAAGGCGCGCGCCGAGGTGCGTCCTCGGTTGCGGCGCTAATCGCGTCCTCCCCCGTGTGTCCTGCTCGCGGCGCGATTTCATTAAGCCGACCGGCCGCTGATTTCATAAGGAAGTGGCACAAGCCGGTCCGAGTCGCTTGGGCAACGGGCCGCGGAGCATCGCGATACGCGACGCTTGCACCTGGAATGGGTGCAATTGGCCGGACTTTCAATGCCTCTCTGCCTTGGTGAGCGTGAAGGGTTTTCCGAGGAGACTAAAGTGACGATGTGGGAATTGCACGTTAGGTAAACTGTGGGATATGCCGAAGTTAGCGGTTAAATATTGAGAATTTTTATGAGCTTTACCTAATTGTTTATTTATTTCATTTGATTTTATATGGTATGGTGGAAATTTTTTTAAAATATTTTGTAATTGATCATTTTTACAGATTCTAAAATATAGAGTAAATGAAGTTTGATCTTTATGTTAAGATGTCAGTTATTTTCTATACTTAACAAGTTAAATGCTTCACGGAAACACATACGTACCGTTAAAATGACCTCTATTATAACTTATATAAAAAAAATTGATATAAAAAAGTTATCTGCACTTAATTTTAGTTATAGTGTAAACGAAAGTCATTTTTGTATATATCCTGAAGGACTAACCAATGATTTTTAAAATCTTTAATTTTTTCTAATAATGTGCAAATTAAAATTCCTTGTAAAGAATTCGACGTTTTTCAACGTCAAAATTTATCTAAGACAAGAATTTGCAAGCAATACTGTATGGAGCAAAAAAACGACCTTTCAACTGAAGCTACCGCGCTCGTTGCCATCTTGTGAAAGTAACTTTTTTTGCTAGATTTCCGTTGCATGACTGACATCTGGCGTTGCGGAAATAAAATCATTGCGCAACGACACATGCACATCCAACATCACCAATTGTTATGTCAATTTTCACACTCATCAAACATCCCCCAGTAAACCATATCCTCTTTTGGCTAGTTTCCACGCTCCATCACGCACCAGTCGTGAAAATGCAAAAAAAATCACTTCCTCGTTCGATTCGAAAAGAAAAAGAAAGGAAAAAGCTCGATTTTCGAAAGGAAAGCCGATCGCTTAAGTAAACAGAGCTCGCGCCCGCGCAGGAGGTAAAAAGAAAAAAAAACGAAGAAGGAAGACGAGCCGGAGCGTGGCTCTCGTCATTTGCATCGGTCGAGTTGCGAAAGGCTCGCTCGCGCGTGTGCCATTCCGCGTGAAAAAAAGAGAAGAAGAGGGGGGTATTAGACGCGTACGAAAAATTAAAATACGAAAAGGAAGTTGTTTAGAGGCCAGTTTCCGCAGCGAGAATTCCCAAACGCGCGCGCGACGTTACGCCACGTCTCCCCCCCCCCCCGCCCCTGAGTGTACGTGTCGCGCAACGACGAGCCGGGCAACAGCCCGAGAGATCCACCACGCCTTCGTGCCTCGGCCAAGCCGACCGAAACTAGGCCGAAACGATACTCCCGACGCGTGTGCGCGCGGTTTCTCTTTCGTCACCGCTCATCTCCTCAATGAAGACTTCTCTCTGCGCGATCTTCTAATTGCGCGAGAACTTTACTCTCGTTCTTTTCTTTTGCTTGTTTTTCCATTGTAATTTCGGATGGGCGTATTTGCAATGCGCCGGACGCGGCAAACCGCGTAAAGCACGAATTTGCATAAAATCGTCCTTTTTTCGTGAAGGGAGATGCTTATCCTGTAATTGGTAATTATGCTGATGAAATAATTGTGTGTTTACTTTTCTTCAAATTGATATACGGTTTACTTTGAAGCATGTATTGCAGTTAATCTGCTTAGAGTACAAAAAATAAAAAAAATAAAAATTAGTGCCAAAGTCAAATTGTACACATAAGAATTAATTTTATTATCGTTCTCGGGCTTAATTCATTGTAAATTAAGCGCAATGGTGGCAAAAATTTGTTACACGCAACGAAATCCCTGAATAATTTTGTAGGCGCATTTTTAACTTTTACACTACAAAACGCAACATCTGATTAATAGCTCAACCTACGCCAGATTTATATATTCAAATTTAAAGATTTCTTTCAAGCGTCAAAGTAGACTATAAATCTGTTAAACAATCCGCCGTCCCAACAATAAAGAAAAATTCCCTCACGTAAAGCGACTCCCAAAGCTCGAATTAAATCTCCCAATTGCGCGCGTATACAACCGGAGCATCCGAGGCAAAATGACTAAAAACATTGCACCAATGAAAAGAAAAAATATCGAACCCTTTTGTAATGTTGTTTCCCTCAACGAGACTACGAGCCGCTCTGCCAAATCCCCGGTGCAATCGAGCTAAGAGCCAGGCGCGTGCAGCCACGGAGAGTCGGGGGAGTCGCCTGGTGGGGGCGGCGCGGCAACCAGACAGAGAAAGGAGAAACGTGGTAGGTGAACCCCGCGAGGGGGTATGCCGTCGCACCGTACCTACGGAGGTGTACCTAAGGAAAAAAAAGGAAAGGAGAGGAGAGATAATCCGCGAAGAGGAGAGAGGCACGCGGCGCTGTGAGACCTGGGGGCTCGCGAATGGTGGTAGCGCGGCCACTGAAACTCCCGGGTGGGAGATGGATATAAGCCCATCGGCCGGAGATGATGCTATCAGTGTCTTTGCGCGCTACTCTCACGTAGGAAAGCGTGTGCAACTTCATAAGTACGGTCGAGGAAGACTAGTTTGTTTTACTTTTTTTTTTTCTGTAAATACGAGTCGCCGAAGAAGCAGTCGGCCTTTTTTTGCTTGTGTTCGCGGTTGAATTTTTTTTCATTGAACCACAATGCTCCAGGTACTTAACTAATCGACTTGCTAGTATATATAGTGCGTTTGATATATATGTGTGCTTTTTTTCTGTTTCGCGTGTGACACTTTGAGATTTGCTTTGCGGATGGTATATGTTTATTTTTTCATGAGTATCTTTCGAGTTTGCGGTGGATATTTTTAGACGTCTTTAATTAGATTCAATAAATATTTTTTATTTCAACGAAGAAAATTTATTTAACGGCAGGTAAAAAAGTAGTTACTTATAGTATCGGAGTACACCTGCATTTGCAATCAATGAAAAATTTAAAATGTATTTTAATGTTTTTTTCTTTATAAACATATTCTTTTAGTTCAAAAAACTTTCGTTTTTACATTGTTATAAAAGCTTTATAGGACTATTATTGTACATCATCTGTGTACATCATCATATTTTGTTAATATGAGTTTATAATTCTTGGAACCCTTTAGACATTAAAAAACCTAAAGTGCTTTTGCAAATACATAAAAAAGTATCTAAAATTTTTTTAGTAGTTATAAAAAAATTATACATAAATTTTTATCATCATCTTTTTACCTTTTTCAAAAAAAAGTTTTAATTAACGTCGTGGAAACTCGACTAACTCTAAAGGCAGCCAATATAATAGGCGCAATATCCTGTAACAACTCTAATTCCATAATCCCTCTTACGGTCCTTTTTTAATTCTTATTACGAAAGGGGGTCGACGAGACTTAAAAGAACTCATTACTTATTATATTATTATATACTTGATATTAGGGGTGTCGTTACGAGGCCATTAACCTTCTCCGGATAATATACAGTTAAGGGAGCATTTATCGACATAATTAAAGTGTTCCTTGCTTCTGACACTCGATTACTCGCCATGTTTTTCAAAGTGCGATCTGCCGCGTGATCGGGAACACTGGCCAATTTCCTCGTAAAAATTTTAATAATTCACTCTCCCAACCTGCTCGATAAACAACGTCTTTTCAGCAATTTAGCCGTCAAAATAGACGTAAATTTCTCGAGTTCGCGGAAATTTAAATATAAATTGCAGACAATAAACAAATTCCTAATACACCATGCAGCGAGTGTCAATTAGGAAAAATTTCCATCTCGAAGTTTATATAACCCCCGGTGAATAAAGTATTGCTTTTAACGCGCGCACGTCACACGCGTCTCCTCCTCCTCGCCTTAATTCGCCGAGGCTGAACGTTTCAAGAGGAGCACCTTTTAAAAGTAAAAAGAAATTCTGTCGTCCAGCTTGTAAACTTTCAATAACTCACGCGCGGCAAAAAGAAAGCGAACCTCGCAAGTTCGAGATAAAAGGAACGACCACTTCGCGACAAAAGAATCTCTCTCCTCGCGGAAAACTCGATGCACGCACGCCTCGCCCCAGACTCCCCGTGAATGCTTAAAATCTCTCGCCGATTTGCGCGAGTCATTCGCTCTGTAAGCGATCGACTAAACGCGGATCGCGGTGGATATAGTCCCTCGATTCTTCGCGCCTCAAAGGGGAGCAGAGAGTAAAAAAATAAATAAATTAAATAAAGTGAACCGCGGGGGAAATTAACGCGCTCGAAAATTTTTAAGCGCCGCGAAGATAGGCGAGATTTATTGGCGACTTTCCCGGGGACGGGCTCGGCAGCATCCGGTGCTCGGCTACGCGTTTCCTCTCGCGCTCATTGTTGTCGCGTATAAGAAAGAAAGTGGGAGGGGGGAGGAAAACGCGCTCACGCGCGAAAGAGACGCGGGTGCGCCGAATAAATTTTGCGCCGGTGCGGCTGAGAGCGACGCGTTAAAGGGGACCCCGCTCATTGTTCGAATGCAAAAAGGGGAGACTATCGCCCGGCAAAAAGTCACACTCGTGGCTTTTAAGTGTATTGGGAAATGGGCGGGAAGCGGAAAGCTGTGAAACCCGTGCCTCGGGCTTTGAAAAGTTCTATCGCCGATAACATTATGAATGTTTTGTTAAAGACTCTGCGATCCCGCGATGGTCTCTGTACATTTCGTTGCGAAAATCTTTTATAGCTAATTAAGGTCGGATTTTTTATTTTTTTATTATTATTTTTTTTTTTTTTTAAGAAACTACTAACTTAAGGAGGCTCATACGGTCAGGGCCGTATCCCGGGGCAATATATTAGGGGTGCTTGTTTATTTATGCAAACTATTAGAAAATAATGGTGTAGAAATGTTAATAATGTATTCATATTTAATAATAATGTGCACTTTAAGTCATCTATTTCATGGTAGAAACACAAAATAAGAAAGATCACAATTTTAAAGAAGTATATATAGGTATGCTGTTTGCATAGTAAATATATAATTTTTTTTAATGAACTAATTCTTTTTCTTAAATGTCCGTCAACCCTACACTTTT
>JAWWEN010000020.1:9939451-9959660 GCA_035582955.1 Sycophila texana | reverse complement strand
GGTGTGCTTTCAAAATTTTTTTTTTATTTTTAATACCCCAGTTGTTTGTCTAAGTCCGTAGAATCGCACATATACACTCCGCCGGTATTTTACACCGCGATTTATGCGCGATGCAGAAATGCCGCGGACCCTTTTTCTCTTTCTTCGGGCAAACGGAGAACTGATCCACTGGAAATTCCGCTCGCTCGAGGCTCAGGCTCTTCCATTATTTAGAAATTATGTAACGACTCCTTGCACGTCGATCCATGGTAAAGGGACTCAGTTTGAATGCGCTGCGCTCTGTGGGACCGGATCGTGATGTGTGAATGACTCGTGAGACATTCGACTATAGGTAAATAGAATTGAAAGGAATTTTACTGGCAAGGAGAAAGTATTTCGGGAATAATGTGTCGTATCGTTACAATTAGATAATACTGGCGCGCAAAGACAATACACGTTGTGTTCTTTCATGTCGTTAGCCTTTCTTGCAGTCGCAGGTAAAGCGAATATTACGTAAATGACGATCGAATTTTTTTCTCTGAAATTAATTAACAAGGGGAGAAAATTGTTATAGTAAAGTTTCTTTATTGAAAAGAGAAAAGTTTCTTACTTAAAGTGTAGAGAAATAAATCAGCAAATTAAGATGTTACAAAATGTTATATGTTAAAAAATCTTTAATAATTTAATTTGCATCACTAACTTTTCTTTATTAATATACAAATATAGCATATAGAATAAATATAGAATTTCAAAATGTTTGTTTTGTTCTCTAGTTTCGTTTGCTTTTTTTTTAATTTTATAACAAAATGCGATATTTTAAAGAAAAACAACTTCATATGCGATTAATTGCGATGAAAATTTTTAGCCTTGAACCTTAATATTTCGATTTCCACCATATTTTATTATTTTATTTTATTTTGAAAACTTTTTTAAAAGTTTCATTTAAATACGCGTCTTAAACACGTAATATCATTATTTTAAATAAAAAAAGTTATTTTTAACAATCATAAAGCTTTTAGTAATAAAAATATTACTTTTAACAGTATTTATACTTAAAGTAATAAAAGCATGCCTTTAGCGATGATAATTCACGTGGCAAAGTTAAGTGAGCGTATTTCAAATTCAAGCAATTTCTCAATCCTTCGCGTTTACGTCGGTCATTTTTGCGTGTGCTGAAAATTTCACGAATTTTTCCCGTCGGCTCGGGCGCAGTTACGACAACTCCTGCGGTGGCGAGTGCAGCTTGTAACGCTCTCGCGCGTCATAAAATAGACACATCCGAGCCCTGAACAATCATAATCGCGGCGAGTCCGTTGAGAGGTCGCTCCGTCATTATAGCCCACGCGTTGTGTATAATATACACCGGTCAATATCGCAACGCTCCACATTAGCGTCTAGTTCGGACTTTTTTTTTTGAAGTCTCCTTGCAATGCGAGTTATTTATAACCCGAACTTTCTTCGTAATACGATGCCAGGGGAAAATCGGACTTTTCGTTTATTAGTCGCAATAATTTTTAAAGGCGTGCTGTATACACGGAAAATGTATTATTACAGGCGCACGCGGCCTTGTACGCTTTCCCTGAAGGCTTCTAGTAAACGCGGAAAAAGGTCGCCTCGCCTCCAATGGGTTGTGCTCCTCGTCAGTGCCAAGTCCTTTTGTTTTATGTCGCTGCCAAACGACTGCTTTATTGCATCATTAAGAGTGTTTAAGTTGAGACGCGTGCGAATGCAATGTTTGCGCATTTTTTCTTCTCTGCTGGGAGTTTGCGCCTACTTTTTCTCCCACTGATGATTGATGAATCGATATTTCTCATCGACGAGAGCTTAGACGATCTAAAGCTCTCGGCAAATATGAAGAAAAGAAATTCATCCACATGCACTTCAATATTCTCTAAAGCCGTTCACTTATCCAATAAGGTCACTCGAACGACTCAACGTATAAAATAAGTCAATATTCACGTATTAAACCGTATAACCCAGGAATTTGACATTCAGTTTTGAAGAGCAAGGATACTTGCCCTGTGAATAAAATTTGCGTAATATCGCAAATTCCTAAAAAGATGCTTACCCTGCGAATTAAATTTGCGAAATATCGCAAGCTCCTAAAAGAGGGAGAATATGAAATGGCCTCATTTTAATTTTATTTCCCGGAATTTCAGTCACACCCGAAGTACACGTTCAATTATGGAGTCCACGACCCTCACACTGGCGACGTGAAGACGCAACACGAGGTGAGAGATGGTGACGTGGTCCACGGCTCGTACAGCGTCAACGAGCCCGATGGCAGCGTGAGGATCGTCGAGTACACGGCCGACGACCACAACGGCTTCAACGCAGTCGTCAAAAAGGTCGGGCCTCAACTGCACCCGCACCCGGTGCCTAAATACGTGCACCACGCGCCAGAGTACTTCGGATACGAGCATCTCCCTTAAGCTGGATCCAACCGGATCGAAACCCTGTACAAATTGTACATCGAGCTTAGAAGCACACATTGGAAATCGCAATGTGAGATGTAGTAGTTGTTCGTCTGTTAAATTTTTTTCATATAGCTAAATCAATCGAGCACTTTGTTCGATGAAGTGCGTTTTGTACATTGATTATCGTACAAAGAAAACTTTTTTTTCTAATTACACGTGTAAACTATCAAAACAAGAAACGGTCAATGTAGTTGGTTGTAGAAACGATTGCCCACTTGAATGGTATTGAAGAGTTAAATATTCAATTCTACGTGGTTCCATATTCAAGTTTACATTTTTGCAAAATAATACTGATGTACACTCACCTGAAATTATTTCTTTTGGAACGTTTCGAATTCGGGTATTTTGATTGGTTATCGAGATAAAAATCTAGCAATGTCATTGTCCGAACTCAAAACATTCCAAAAGAAATAAGTTCAGGTGAGTGTACTTCGTAGCAGCTACAGTTGTTTTTAGAGAATTTTATACAGTTACCACTTTTATTTTTCGTTAGAAACAAATGAGCTGCCACGAGTGCGAAATTTGCATTTTTACAAGGAGTTCCAAGGCTCGGGGAACATTAAATTTGTGAAAGACTCGGGCAATTTGAAGTAAATTGGAGTAAAAAATTTGAAATCTCAACAGTCGACGAAAAATATTTTTGAATTGCGTCAAAAGAGCCTTGAGATGATTAAGGTAAGCAACTGTCCTGATGTGTTACGTGTTCCAATGTGTACTCCTAGGCCGGGATATGGCTAATTCGAACGGGAGGCACGCAAGCGCGAAATTACGTATAACGCGGCGCTTAGCTTGCCAATTTTCGAAAGTAACTATAAAGTATATTTCTTAACTCTTTTTTTTTGTAATCGCACACGCCGTGTGTGGGAGAATACGCGTTCTATTGTTTTTTCTTTCTCATTGATCTCCGAGGCGCGCAAAAAAGCCAATTCTTCGCTCGCTCCGAAAATTCTTTGTATCACAGGAGCGAGGATAAATTTTTCGTACTCCGCACTCTTTGAAAAGGAACCCAATGTTACTATAGAAATTTGCACTTTACGCGCCGATCGACGGCACAAGTATAGACGCGGGATTTGCAGCGCCGCGATTCAATTTAATGTTGTGCACCGTATAAACGCCGAGCGACGCTGCTCATCCTCATTTATACGGCTCCACTCACCGTCAGCGCTCTTTTATCGCGCATTTTTTATTGCTCCAGAGCATTTGCATGGATATCGCGTCGGTGCATTTATTAAATTTAATTGATATGTGACCGACTACTTGTAGGTTACGTGATTAATTTAACTTATACTTATAAATAAACGAACATAAATATAGTAAAGTTTAATTGTTTGTACTTAGGTGCACTACGTGCATGATTATATATACATTATTTTTCTACATAATACATTATATATATATTATTGAATGTTACTGATAATACTTATCAATGTATAATGCATGGTGCGCGCAATGAGCAGCTTGCGCATTGCATTTACGCTCGATCGATTCGTCAAGTTTACTGCGTAGTATGGAGTCAAAATGATTACACGCATGCTCATTTACTCATGTATTTAATGTATTTTTATAAATATATAATATAAACAAAGTGTATTAAAAAAATTATTTTTGTATCGTTGCAATATGATTGTCATGACATGTCAATAAAAAAAAATATAAATAAATAAATAAATGTATAAACTATCAATAAATAACTGTATAGGTATTCATAAATCCTTTCATCCCTTTAAAGACTCTTACAATTTATTTATTAAAATAATTAAACGTAAATTAAATATAAGAAAAATCATTTTTAATCCATTAATCTTCGTAAAATCTTCAAAATCTCACATTACTTCAATACACAGTGATGTAACCTAGCACTGATATACATTCACACTTCTTAGGAAACAGAATAAAAACAGACTTGCACGATCTTATTGCATCTGATTTATTGCAGCCAGAAAATAATTAACATAAGAAAAAAAATGTTATTCGTACAAGTGGCGATACGTAGCTTACAGATTTACCGGAATCAGAAAATAATTGACGTACAGATAACAAAAAAATGTCATTCGTACAAATGACGTTAGGTACGACCGACATCTACCAAGCAATATCTTTCTACCAAAAAGACATTTACGCTGTACTCTTAGTCTTGAATAGCCTCCTTGATTGACCGCACCAGAAAAAAACTCAATAAACGTTCGGACAAACCACGACAAAAAACAACACTGAGATTTACCTCAAAGTGTAATATATACCCACCACGGAATTGGCTGATCCGAACGTCTGTTTGTATAGAGCCGCTTTTTTTCTCGCACCGGCGGAAAAAAGTCAGCGATCCATTTCTTCGGCTGCGTTGCGAAAGTTGGAGCCCGCCCTCCGACTGATCTGCCTGCGCGGTGCGCTCGGAAGGACACACGCCGCTTTCTAAAAGGAATTCTCAAGGAGGGCGTACCAGTACTTGAGTGTCGCAGAAGGACCCCTTTTTTCCCGCGAAAAAAGAGGGGTACTTGCGTAAAGTTGGCGTAGGCGTCTACACATCTTATATATCTGTATACGTATACATGGTACTTAACGCGGCTGTGACTTTTTTTTTTGTCGGCGTTGCTGCTCCCTTTTTTCGCGGCCGCGATCGCAGAACAAAAGAAGCGGCCCCGCGACTGCTGATGCAAATGGAGCGGATTTAATTGACTCGCAAGTTTCTAGATCCCATTTCGCGTTTACGCGCCGTGTACTATAGCGCAATTAGCCGAGCGGAGTTTGTTGCGCGCGTTACGAAAGTTGAGATATTCGAGAATACTTCAAGCGAGCATCTGAGCTATTTTCTTATGAATCTCATCGTTTGCCGTGTAAACAAATAAGCTGCAGTGGTAGCTATAAATATAAATAGGCTTTGATTGAAATATTTTACAACTCTCATCCGGCGTTTGAAAATTGCGCTCTTTGTACAGACGAAGCATAAACTTCTGTAAATTTTACTAGATTCTTTAGAGTACTTTGTTCTGTAAACTCATACTTATTGTTGCGTACCTGTTACTATATTAAACTGACGATTGATGAGAATCAAGCACCATTTCTATTTTAATAATTATATTAATGAGTTTTTAATATTTTATTAATTATATTATTATGTTTTTCACTAACCAGGAGAGTGTCACACCTCCGGATCACCGATTTGGATAAAACTTTGGATACTGTTTTCTAGTAGCAAATAATGAAAGAAACCATCATTAGTTTAATCCCATATTTATTTAGTAGATATAACTAGAAAGATTATTAGCAGTGCTCATAAGCGCAATGAATGCAAAATCGTATTTATAGGTATAGCGGCAATGTTAACAAAACGAGCTATATCTGCTAATAAAGGCCTATGGGATTAAACTAATGATGGTTTCTTTCATTATTTGCTACTAGAAAACAGTATCCGAAGGTTCATCAAAATCGGTGATACGGGGGTGTGACACTTTCCTGGTAAGCCGAACTGTAGTGATACGGTTGCGGGTTTGTCACTACCTTCAGCTTACGATTGATGAAAATCAAGCACTAATTTAAGGATTCTGTGTATAATAACATTATATATATATATAATCGTTGTATACCAGTAATACCGCAATGTAACAATACAAATGCTTTAATTTAAATGAAACTTGTTAATAAATGTTTTCCACACCAAATGCAACATATTTAATGGGGTGACCCGCCCCGAGTTCACCTATAAGAAATAATTTTAGTTAGTTTAGAATATTTTGTTCAATAAATCGATTTAGTTATAACAGTTACGTACTTGTCGAACTATCGATTGATGAGAATCAAGCACCAATTCTACAAGGAAATTCTCTAAAATGCGCGCCTCAACTTTGAAGAGTAAATAGGCGATGATATACACGCGGAAAGTTATATAATTTGTCATGTAAATTTGTTATTCCGTGTAGGTAAGGAATTTTTTCCAGTTGAAAAGTCCGTACACGCGAAGCCGCAGCGGCACTTCTAACGAGGCCCTCCGTCACGACCGTAAACAGCGTTTATATATTTTCTAGACATAACCGTCTCTAGTATATTACGAGCTATTATGCAAAATGGTTACGCTGCGGAGTCATTGGATGGCGAAAAAAAAAACGAACTGTTCCAATTGCGCGACCTACATCGAATTGTTTATTTAAGTGGAAGAACCTCGGCGATGCGCGAACGGCAGCCGGCATCGATGAAAAATTATCATAACGATTAACACGTGCGTTCGAACTGCACGGGAAATCCTGTGAATGTAAAACGTGAGAAAATGCGAGGAATGAACGAAGCGCTCTATATGTACATCGTGCGCCTCGCTCAAACTTTCTTCTGAGCTTCTTTGCGTAAGCAAACGGGGAGACACCGACTCGTACATCGCGTCACGTCACTTCATAGTATGACAAAAGTTGCTTTTTTTAAAAATTAAAATTAAAAATAAAATATTATATAAGGGTTTAGAAGTGTTGCGTAATAATCGTAGGCAGTCGTTTCGAGATCGTGTCACGTATTCGGTATTTTTCTGAAGACACGCGTGAAGCCTTAAAAAAAGAGTAAGCAATTTCGCACGATAAGTCATCCGAGGTATGCGCCTTTTATATTACTGTGTGTCAGAGCGCCGCTGACATCTTTTATTATTGGCGTAAAAATTATTGGTTCGAGCATTGTGCGAGCGCATACTGATGTGATTTTAAACAATGCCTTATATTCAAATTGCAACATCTCAAAGGGAGTCGGTAACAAACTTGTAAGAGGCAAGTTCTTTATTGTTAAATGGTAATTATAAATTTGTTGTTATACGCAACTTGCTCGTTAAATATATGTAAATATTATTTATTTATCGCAAAAAATTAATATTAAAATTAATTATTATGTCTCGTAGAATTAAGAAATTCCCACGATATAATTTTGTTGTGAATAATATATGTAATATTGGTATTGAAATATAAATATCATATCTCAATCGGATACTCGAACCTTTTTTGCCAAATGTTTATTATGCACAAGAGAAATCTTCTATACTGACATTGAACGAATTTTTTCTAACGATCAAAGAGTATATAAATCACATTTACATATCCACCTATTATGTCATAACAAAACGGTCGTATCGCCCATAAACAACATGATTAAGGTAACGATTAAAATTCACGTATTTAATTATAATAAAATAACTATTTCAAGCGTCGTTAATTTAATACACACATTCTTTAAAGTAAAACGTTTAATAATAATAAAATAAACGTTTGTTTACAAAACATAAAATTACGAGAGCACCATTTACATTACGCAATTAAAAAAGAATCCCAGCGTTATAAACGCCGTTAAACTCTTACAAATAAAGTCTAATATAATCTCGAACAATCTCCGACGCCATCCGATAATAACTTAATTCAACTCGACGCGAAACAATGCGGGAGCTTCTCAAAGCGAAAGACTCGATCCTTCAGCGTTAATCGTAGCCATTGCAGCTGGCGCTGGTGGCCCTGGCGGCGTCGGCGGCTTCCGTCAAGAGGGAGATAAGCGGCGTTGGGAGTTTCTCTCCAGCCGTGACTTCGACCCTCGCCGAAGACGTCCTCTCGCCCATCGCCGTACCTGGCGGTGTCGGCAATCTGTACTCCCGCTACGACGACTTCTACGTCGACATCGATGACGATTACTACTACTACGTGAGTATAGTATACACGACACGCGCCCTTACGATCCTGATGCAAGGACGAGGAGTTGCGCTCATGAATGTAGGCACCCGGCCGGTGATTTATTGCTGGGAGCTGTCGCGGTATAGTCTCCCGATTCGGTGCTACTGCTCGATATTCCGGGTCTCTTTGAATTTCGATGAGCAGCAGCCTTCCCGCCGTCGTGTTTTCTTTAACGAGCGTTAAAAAGTTTGTTTCGTCGGTTCGACCCGGAATTTCTCGTGGAAATTAGATTTACATTAGTTCGCTCTTTCTTAGGCGCGTAATACTAGTTCGTACAATATTCGAAACGATTAGATGAGTTACGGGAGAAAAAAAAACTATCGTAAAGTGTCTAAGTATTTTCCCGTGCAATTTTTTTTCAATTACCCGCCGGCGAGTCTTCACTTGGCGCTCGTAAATCGAGACTTCAGAGCGGTCGTTAACGTTTCTTGCCAATCGCCGTTGCGGCACAAAAAAAAACGGCAGTTGTTTAAACAAAAGTGACGCGCGCGCGTAAAATCGATATCCTTAACGACGTCGTTACTATACTACATTCCGCGTTTCATTGAAAGCCGCGCAAAGCGTGAACTGCTTACACGCGGTCGACCAGTCCCTCCGACTCTTTGTGCCCCTCGGCGGCGGATTCAGAATCAAGGCCGATCAAGAGAAGTCCTTTATGCCTGCAGATATGCCGGGGTTGCGGAGCCTGGGGCCATGCGCCTGACGTCAGCGGGGAGTCGGAGGAGGTCGACGGTGACGTCGCCGAGGGCTTGTATTACGACGGGCCGTCGGTCCTAAACGGAAATCTCGGGCGCCTCGTAAGGATTCCCGGCCATCTCGACCCCGAGCACGACCCACTTGCACCAACGGCTTTCTTCGGCAGGCTCTTGGGCCACTACTACTGACGTGGGCGCAATGCCTCGGCGATTACCAACGACGACGGATGCATTGTGACGGTGCTAATGAAGAGGACCGCTACTTAAGGCTTAAGAATGCTGATCGCTCAAGATGATTAGGGCAAGAGTTAAACTCATTGTTCGCGCGGGCGGAGCTTCTGTATATATATAAGTACTGGACTGTTTGATAACTATATAACTTTTTTTTAAAGAGATTGTATTAGCGTTAATTACGGAATTGACTTTTGAATGATTTTTTATGCAATAAATCCTATTTAAATGATTTTTTATTAAAGAAATTTGATGAAACAGTCCGTTTATAATAATAAAATGGAAATAAATAGACGTCGAATTTTGAGATCCGTACGTATCTTGTAATATCGTCGGGTCATTCGAACAAAGGGACACCTCGTTTTCACATTGAAAAAAGAGACAACTAAATTTTGAAAAAGGAAAAGGTGACGTTTTGAGCTTGAAGAAGGAGACAGCTGGGTTTTAACGTGGAAAAAGGTGACACGTCGTTTTAACGTTCAAAAAAGTGACACGTCGTAGATAAATTTTAAACCGCATAAATAGTTCAAGTAAAGCGAAAAAACTGCTGCCAATATTTTTTTTTACAGATTGTAAATGTATAATGTTTAGCCATATTCACTTTGCATAATTTGTTATTTAAATTATTATAAAAACCCTACTTAATTAAAATTAATCAGAAAAAATTTATTTACGACGTGTCACTTTTTTGAACGTTAAAACGACGTGTCACCTTTTTCCACGTCAAAACCCAGCTGTCTCCTTCTTCAAGCTCAAAACGACGTGTCACCTTTTTCCACGTCAAAACCCAGCTGTCTCCTTCTTCAAGCTCAAAACGACGTGTCACCTTTTTCCACGTCAAAACCCAGCTGTCTCCTTCTTCAAGCTCAAAACGACGTGTCATCTTTTCCTTTTTCAAAATTTAGTTGTCTCTTTTTTCAATGTGAAAAGGAGGTGTCCCTTTGTTCGAATGACCCGACGATATGTGTTTGTTACAGTTTCCTTGGAAAAACGTGATCATTTGATAAAACCTACATCATTGAGGGACAGTGACGCGTTACATTCATCGCTTGCATTATTAAGCGACACGTAGAATAGATTCTGAATGATGACCTAATAAATAAACCTTGTCACATTATCATACTTTGCAGAATAAAAGGAACAAATGATTATTAATAAACTTCTTACAGAGATTCCTAAAATAAATATGATTTATTTATAAGAATTCTGACTAACCCAAGATCTGACCCATAAGATCAAACTCCATTCGAGGAAAAATCATTTCTCATGCGAATCAAGTGATTTCGATCATCCTTATAAAAATGTAATCCTCAAGATAATTCCAATACTAAATTTGTTAAAATGATACTTAAGTTGTTCGAGAAAAAAAATATAATGATTAAAAGATCGAGCACCGACACGTAAATCAGTAGTCAGGAGGTTACCAAAGCGGTAGCGAGCTTCGGTAAGGTCTGAAAGCTCGCATTGTCATGCAAGTTGACCCGCGCATTGTGCGGGCGACGCTCGTCAGTCACATGCGCGTGGACGAACGCTCGGCTTAAAAAAAAAAAATCCATTATACCCGGCTTTCTTTTCCTCGTTTCACAGGGCAAGGATTAAGGTGCTGAATATAGACTAGGAGCTCTAATAGCAGCTCTCGTTGCTTAACTTATCGACTCCTTGATTTCGGTTAGGTGACTTTTCTCTTTCTTTTTACTTTTTTTTTTCTTTTAATCAGTTTATGGGGCACTCATCGGCACGAGGTGGAAAATTCATTTATGTTTTTTTTCGGATATCATTATTACGGTAGATTTGTATACAGATTCGATTTTCCAGATGAGTTATGTAACTATTAACTTTTGTGGGGATATCGGAGATATCGGAGCCTGTCTGAATTTTCTATGGGAGATCGGTGGAGCATAAAAAGTTTATTACTTTTATTAAGTGATTATTCATTTAGCTAAGGTGTGAATTATGTAGTATCTGATCGCTGTAAACATGTTACATATACCCATCGATATTGTTTTCTCTTTTTTAATGATTTTTATTTTAACTAAAAGGGCCTTATCTATAACAGATCTACAAATTACTAACCACAGGTCGAATCCGTAACAAAAAAAAAACTCTTAATAACAAATTTAGTCCAGTCATCGGTATCACAAATCACCTATTAATTTTTACAAAAATATTTTAATCATTCAATAATAAGTGAAATTATTTTCTAAGCAATTAGGTTTACACTTATACACTGTACGAGTATCAAAATAAACTACCTTATCAAAATATCAATTAAGCAACACTTTATAAGCTCACGATTAAGTGTAATTAATCAATCCCACGAGTTGCATGTTTATATGCTTATCGCTAAAAATGTAAATAGCGTGAAATAGCGCGTCAATTAATCGCGTGGTCGAACCGATGTCTTGAGGTTGCTTCATGCTCCAATAAGAAATACTTGATGAGCCGTTAAAAATGTGCCGCTGATACGCGGCCCCTAGAATTGAATTCCCCACGAGCATCCAAGGAGAAGAACGAACGATCGGATTCGCCTCGGGGCGTTGCGTTATCGCGTGACATTCATAAAGTGCACCCGTTACCATCATCTCCCTCCAAATTGAAAACTTCACCTACATTTTTTCTCTTTTTTTTTCCTCACCTCGTCCGTTTCTTCCTCTGGAGCCCATCAATGGAGAGGATGAGAACGAGACGATTCCGCGTAGCGCCATAAATCGTTCATTCTCAACGGAGTCGTTGCGCGACCGGCGCTGGGTGTTTGTTTACAGGATGCGAAAAAAAAGGAGGCGCTTTCCAGGAACTTTGAGCGGTTAGTTGCCGAGATAAAAAGGTTTTTCCGATATTAAAATTCCATTTACGCGGTAGAGGAATCAGTTCATCTTTGCATTATAAGATGGAATGCATACTTGTGTGCTACTTTGCGTTAATAATGACGAACTTCAATGGTTTATGAAACATCCCTCTTTAACGGCGATAATTATTGCGATTTGAAATGAAGTCTCATTGTGGATACTTGCATAACGAGGTTACCTATTGTTTAATAAAATTTTCTTACGCTCCGTAGGATACATGTGTATTTTTTTCTTCTTTTTTTTCTAAAAATGAGATTTATTTTTCAAAAGGCGAAGGATAATCCGCTTGATGGAGGTAGTTATCCTGTAGATCGGTCTAATATGCAAAAGATTCAATTTTAGCTTAATCCTTCCGTTTCACTTTTTATGCAAGCATACACACGTCCTTCGGTATTTCATCGATAAAGCTCGCCTCTCCGGGCGTATATACACAAAGCTCTCGCAGCTACTCCTCTAAAATCCTTCTTTTGTCCGTAAAAGAAAATCGCTCTTTTTCGCTTGAATAAAAGAAAAAAAAATACAAACACCGTCGGCTCAACGAATGATAAATTCATGAATAATTTAAGAAACACCGGCGCCGAGGAAGAGAAGCGAGGGTAGAACGTAGCCCGAGGCCTTCCGGGCTCAAAATCACCGCAGCGTGAGAGAAAAAAAACTTGGGAGGAAAAACAGGAAGGAAAAAAAGGATGACGAGAGTCCAAAATCGCGGTCGATTCGTCCGATCGGCTGCCGATTTTGAAATCGACATGAATCCGAGGAGACATCGGCGGACCCCTGACCTAGCTCCTTGACACTCATTTTTCCGTTTTTTCCCGCCGCGGCGGTTATAGCGAACGCCATGGGCCGCGCTCTTCCCGCCTCGCCTTGCGCCTCGGATAATCGCCGGTGCGGCGCGGGGCGTCGGCGTGTCGTAAAAGCCGTTCTCAAGCCACCGCCGCGAATGCTCGAGCACTTGACTCACTCGGGCGCAAAAAGAAGCGCGATGTAAAAATAGTACAGTCCGAGGTGACTTATGGGTAACGCCTGTAATAACGACGCGATCGCCACGGATAAAAACATAATGGAGACTATTTTTTTGTTATCTCTCTCTCTCTCTCTCTCTTTCCCCGCATAATAAATGTTAGATCGCTTAAAGATCCAAAAGTGACTTTTAAAAATTATGTCATTTTTTGGTACAATTTAAGGTGAAAAATCTTTTGTAAACATTAAAAGCATTTGAGATCATTTTAAAATCTCCAGATATTGAATTTTATTGAAAATAATGATCAATTTAATGTCTACATTTTTTGTTCAGACTTAAGACAGTTAAGATGAGATTAATTTTTACTAAGGTATGTTTTAAGACAGATTGTTATAAATAATCGATTTAGAGCGTTATTTTTTTACCAAATTTTGTGTGTCAAATGTGAATTAAAAATTAATTTGAAAATTCAGGAGGTTTTGCAATCATTAGTTTTGATAAACAATTTTTTTTTTCGAAAACTTGCAACATTATTTAGAGATGCAGACATCTCTATGAGAAAGCATTGTGCCAGTGCAGTTGGCAGCGTTTTTCTCTCTTGGGTTGCAGAGTCTTAGAGGACGCGATCTCCTAGTTTTCCACGTGCGGTGAAAATCATCCTTCCGCAACCTCGGAGGGGCCGACCGCTGATATCGCTAACGAGACCATTAATTACCGGCCGACCGCGTAGTGCGCGAATTATTACATAAATGTCGAAAAAATGAAGGGGGAAGGAGGGGACAGGCGAGACCGGCTGACCGTGCGAAACCTTGTTGTATGAGATCCGTATATGAGCCTACGAAACGAGCGGTAACGAGTGTGCGCTGTTATGTGACCAGACAATCGACCGAGGAAAGAGAAATTTTTTGACAGATTTATTGCACTTTTTTGGGCAACAATGACCGGCTTTTTTTCCTTACACTCGAAAAATGCTGTACGCCGGCGATTAAGACAGCGCGAGGCATAATCATTTTGCACAATAATTCACCGGATAATTAAACGGACTATCAAATTTAGACACTTTCCAGCAATTATTATTTTCAAACTTTTTTTCGCGGAGGCGATTTATTTGGGGGCTTACTCAGGTAATTTGTCAAACGTCGAACTTTTGTGAAATACGCCCGTTTAAATGCATTTGAAGGGGGGGGGGTGATCTCATCGGACTTGCCTTGAGTTAAATTAATCTTATTAAAGTTTGAATGGGGGAATTTTAATTTTGTGTGTGAAAATGGTCAGAGAATTGGAGGCTCAGTATGAAAATTAAATAGCGTACTAAATATGCACTTTTTTTTTTTTAAATAATGATACGCTCTGGTGAATTCACACCGCGCTTTTGGCTTTTAAGATAGATTTTAAGATATCATTTTAGCAATGAAGGTTATCCTTGTAAAAACTATGGTAACCCACGATTGGCTTGCTCTAATTGAACTTGTCAATGCAATCGAGACTATATCACTTATTTTCTCAAAATTTTAAAAATCATACAATTACATTAGTCCATTAGTAAACTTCTTTAATTAATTAATTAATATAAAAATAACAAACGATACTCTAAGGTCAGTTATTAATATTACTGAGCTTAAAACTATACGATTTAATTATTCAGTATTAATTTTTAATTAAAGTTTAAGTTATATTTCAGTTAAAACTTTGCCTATAACTGTTTATTACTTTTTCTACTTATTTCAAATAAGAGTGACTTTTCTACAAAAATTTTAATAAATAAATAAATATTAAAACTTCTTAAATCAACGCAATACTGAATAAAAGAAGATATCACCGCATCCATATATAACTTGTACATATAAGTAAACCCAGTAAACCTTTTTTCTTCGTACGAGTAGCTATATCCCGCAGCAAGTAACGCATGCCCGCGCGTCTCTAAAAATTCCGATCGCGTTATTTCGGTTACATTTATCTCGGGCCTTTTTTTGCCCCCCGCTTGGTACTTCGCTCCCGTTGGTACTTTCCTCGCGGGTTCCCCGTCCTTCGTCCCAATGGAAGCCCGCGCGCCGTTTGGTAAGAAGTCCGTGCCCGCTCGCGCACACCCAGCGTATAGTTTCATTGATGAGGAAAAAAGGAGCCGCCGCCGTGGAGCGCCAGACCTTGAATTACACAACGCGCGTTTTAACGCGAACCGGACGGTGGCTGCCCCCCACGGCAAGGTGGCACCGGAGCGACCCGCCCGTGCCGCGGGACGAGCACACGCCCCGGAGTCCTCGCGTCTAGTATATAAGCCGGCCGATGCGCGTGTCAGGTTATCAGTTCGCGTTTTGCGCTAACAGCAACTAACTCGCGCTCCGAGGAACCGTAGCTCAGCTCAGAAACGTTCGAGATGTTCACCGAGGTACGCGACGCAGTGTCCGATGCATTTGAGAGCTTCTGTACTTGTGCCGCGAGCTTTTCGCAGTTTGCCGGGATGGCGATCACTAAGCTTTTTTTCATTTATTACATCACGCTGTCCGAGCTTTTTTGGTGCTTTTCGTTGTGTGTTGCTTCGAGTTTTCATTACTGAGTTCATTTCTTTTTTCGCGGCAGTTTTTATTTAACCAGTGCTTGATGATATAAGTTATATATACTTTATGACTGAAACAATTTTTAAATATTGTGTTCTTGTTTATTTTTATAGGATCTTGATTTTGTTTATTTACTTGTGCACGATGACAATTAATCTTTAAGAGTATAACAAACATTTAAGTCTTGGATTAATTTTCTCGTGAAATAATTGTTACTTTAACGAATTCGCAACGAAAGTTTAAGATACTACACTAACCCTTGTGTTTATATTCAAAAGTATTATAAAAGTAAAAAAGAAAAGCACCAATGCATTTTCGTGAAGCTTAAAATAGCAGCTTTCTTCTTCAAAAGCTCTCTAATTCTTAATCGATAACACACTCTTATTACTCATTTTAACGATGTGCGATCCTAACTCAGTTTCCTTCTTGGCATTTCATCACCGCATATTTCTTCTCCCCCGATCCTTATGTATATCCTTATGTATAACAGCATAGAGAGACCCATTCCTTTCTATTCTTTGCACCAGCTCCTTTTACCCATTTGTCTCTGTCCCTCCGAATGAAGGCAAGCAAATAACCGGATAAGTTGATTAAATCCCAACAAATAGAGCCACCCTCTTAACAAAAATCCTGAATCATACCTCCAAAATTCACCGAACATTTAAATTCACTTCAAAAGGTTAAACAAACCTAACAAAACAAATCTCCTTCAACAACAAAAGACCTTCTCACTTTCCAGTGTTTTAAAAAAAAAGTAAGTACGCGTACTAAGAGAGACTCTCGCTAATTACAGAGCGCCATCGTCGTATTCATGCTCGCGTGCGCTAGCAGCGTGTCGGCCGGAGCAGCTCCGCTGGTGCCTTACGCCGCGGCGGCCTACGACGGCGGCGTAGCATACGATGGCTATACGATCGGTCACGGCGCCCCTCTCCTGGGCAAACTCGCCTACGGCGCCCCAGTCCTCGCCTACCAGCAGCCCCTCGGCGTTTACGGAGGCTACCCCGCCGCCGCCTACGCCCACCACGACGGAGACTACGATGACGACGGCCACCACGGCGATCACCATGTGAGTACTCACTCGAGTGTCCATTGTCCCCTCTCGGCTTATTTTCGCGCTGTAAGGTCGAATTTCGAAATTCGCCGTTCCGCTAAGCGAGCTCTCGTTTTTCGTCATATCTCTGTGGGTTCTTCGGTAATATATATTTGCGACGGAGAAAGCGGGATTATTAATGCGATATTATAATTGAACAGTTGCCGGCTTTTAGATTAATCTTATAGTAAATTTCGTTTCTTTGATTATTTATCATTGGATTGATTGTTTTTTTAAACTCGCGAAGAAAGTAAAATATAATTATGTAAGAGAAAAGCAGAAGGAACTCTTATAATTCTTCGGGGTCGTTCCACGCCTGAACTAAACCGATATTTAACTTTGTCATCACATTTCATAATTTTCTCTGATAGAGATTTACATTTGCCAAGGAACATCTGCGAAATTTTTCCATATTCGTCTACCTGTTAATTATTATTTAATTCAGTTCATTTATTCAAACACTGCTTATTTTATTACCCTTTGAGATTAGCACTTTGTGGAAATAACCATTTATCTTCGTCACCCCTTTTACATCTTTGTTATCTTACTGCAGAAAAATTTTTAGACATTTTTATTAATTACTTCAATTTGAAGTTATGGTTCTCATAAGCAGGTGGTCTTTCTTACCCTTTTGCATCCCCTTATCTCAGCTAAATGATCTACAAGCTGAGGGTGGGTAAATGAGAGTTTGAAAGCACAATTATTTCCAGACCTTATTTATCTTCATTCTTTCTTCGGAATTAAGACAAAAGTATTATGCAGACTAAAAAATATGCAGCTTATAGAATTATCGAGACTCAATTTTATTAATAACTATCTACAAAAAAAACGATTCTAAAATCACTTTATCCTTTCATACTGAAAAAAAAACAAACTGAACAAAAGAATTTTGACAAAGCTACAAATCACTTGATAAAGGCTCTTCGTTATTCCGCTCCCCAATTCGTGCAAAAGTCAAGGCCTTTTCAACATCCCGCGGATAAAAGCATGAAAAAACATCGCCCGGAAAAATAATTTCCAGCCAGGAGAAAAAAAAAGTTTAGCAGCGCGTGTACCAATTTCATCCTGTCCCTCCGCACAAAAGCCCGCAATCAGTCTCCCAAAACACTCAGCCAAAATAAGCCAATAAACACGTGTTCATTCGCAGGCCTACCCGAAATACGCCTACAACTACGGCGTGAACGACCCGCACACCGGCGACGTCAAGTCGGCGTACGAGGAGCGCGACGGCGACGTCGTCAAGGGCTCTTACAGCGTCAACGAGCCCGACGGCACGATCCGCGTGGTCGAGTACACCGCCGATGACCACAACGGCTTCCAGGCCGTCGTCAAGAAGATCGGCCACGCCGTCCATCCGGCGCCGGTGCCCGTAGCCCCTGTCCACGGCTACGGTTATGGACACGGCCACGGCTACGGCTACGACAGGAAGTAAGAGCGATCCCCTCCTCGTCGAGGGGCCGATCGATCGCCTCTATTCAAGAGAGGATGGGAGACCAGCCCCTCGCCGGGCGACCCTTAGTGCCGGACACTTGCGCAAAACTCGGGCTAATCACGTCCGAAATTGAAGCCGGGCGCGGCCTCGTTGTTCGTCCAGCCAAGGCCGCGACCGAAGGCGTTGAACCTGCGGGAGAGCGACGCAACGAGATCACCACGAGTATTATTTAACGTCGGTGGCGACGGCGCTCCATCCGTTCGCCGAGACGACTGCTATTATATTTATCATTCACGTTGAATAAAATATTTTTACAGTAAATGTATAGAGTGTCTTTTTTGCTGACAGTTTATGCCTTCTCCCTTTCTTTGAATATATACATAAAATAGTTTAGACAGCGAGAGAAATGTTTATTCAAATATTTACTGCACTGTTTGGAAGAGTTGTGAGACTGACATTTAAAAAAAAATGATTATACTTTATCAATAAGTTTTACTATAAAATATAATCATTTTTGTCAGAATGTCGATCTGTAACTGCTTAATTTAATTTTTAAACAGTTAATTTTTAAGCGAACGTTTCTCTGAATGTATTAACGTTTAGTAACGTTTGTGATGGAAAACATTATTTATGTTATCTGTTAAATAGTATAACTGTGCATTGATTTTTCATTGTTAAATTATAATGACTTTAATAATGATGCGATTTCAAATTGCTTGATTGTAATCTTTTTTTAAGCATTATTTTGTCCTGATGTTATCTTAATGATAATCGAAATCTGAATCAGAACATCTACTTGATACATTGAATTTTGATAGGGGTATTATTTATAATTACTGAAACTTTCCACTATTCGAATTTTTAATTTTTAACATTTAGTCCAAATACGAATATTACTGTACCCTTAATGCAATTTGGTTGTAATACTAAGACCATTATGCGCCTAAGGCCGCGTATTCTAAGACTTAATTATGTCACACATAATATCCGATATTTACCAGGAAATTCAAGTTTGAGTGTACGTGCTCCATTGGAGTTTGAGAAATTGAAGCTGCTATGCCATTTAATTGCGTACATAAGCGCAGTGATTTCTACACTGTCAAAGTTAAATCGAATTTCCGACGCTTAGTACAAAAAATAAAAAGGATTTAGAGTAAAATAATAGATTTATCGGTAGCAGTGCGTAACACGAGACATTCAAAGTAATTGCGATTAGGAAACTTACCCATGCTTCGTCCAGAATTTTATGTGCAATTATGCTGGTACTTTCAAACATGTCCTTGCCAGGTCCAGACGCAAAACACATTTCCTTCTGACCGGGGCACGTGTACTGGGCACTGCAGGGTTTCCCAGAAAATTCGCATTTCGGTCCGCGTGTATTAGGCGAAACATCTCCCAAATTACTGGATGCGAAAGCAGCTACGAAGTCGCCCTGTATTACAACAAAAATCATTTTCATTAATTTTCTTAAAGTACAGTTAATATTTCTCATTAGTAAGAAAATTTTTATTTAACAAATTAACAAATAATAGTGGATTTAATCGTAAATAGTTAGAATAATTTATCATAACTTGATCTTGATCGTTTTTCAAAATTGAGAATATTTTTTAATATTTTTTAATTACATACGAGTTTTAATTTAGTGTTATTTTAAATTACTGAAATATTTAGATGAAAGAGATGACTCAAATAATCAGGGCGAGCATATAATCGTGGTAAAGTTATTTATTAAGTTTTCGACATTTTTGCACTTAATTTGTGCTTGCATCAGGGTTGTGTAACTAACTAATTAATGTCTACGTTTGGTCATGGTTTGAAAACATCGCATATATAACTAGGCAGACGTTCAAATTACGACTAACCATATAGACATTCATTATTTATTTACACTGCCCTAATGAAAGCATTCACACTTGTGCCGAGACCAGGAAATCTAATAAGTAAATAAAAGAAATTACAACGAAAATTATTAGTTCGTCATTCAATGCATAATTTTTTGAGTAACTTTTTTCAAATATGAAGGTTTTCGTAATCACTTCAAGTGCAAAAAATTAATGGAAAAACGTTTTATTATATAAATTGTTTAGCAGTTTTAACGAAATTTTAATTAACGATCACATTTCCTCTGATTGATTTCCCTCCTTTGTATACACTGAGAAAAAAGTTTACTAATCACAATTAGCCATTACTTGCTTTAATTAATATTTACTTGTTTCAACCAAAATTTATTTGTTTCAATCAAATATTAATTGAAACAAC
>JAWWEN010000020.1:9915508-9938178 GCA_035582955.1 Sycophila texana | reverse complement strand
TTTTAAACGTCTTTAAAACGTCTTTGAAATGTCTTTAAAACGTCTTTTAAACGTCGTTAAGACGTCTCCATAGGTTTATATAAATATTTTTTAAAAATTCCGTGGCCAAAAATGACGTTTAAACGACGTTTTCAAAACGTCTGTTTAGACATTAAAAAAAGACGTTTCTTCGTTTTTTAAAAAACGTCTTAATGACGTCTTTATAACTTTTTGTGCTAGTAGGGGGCCTTAGCGCCCTCACTTGCACTCCTTGGTTCCCGGGAATGCGACAGCCTAAGCACTGCTGCAACTCTTCTATCTAGGTGATGCTTTCAATTATAGAAATTGCTCGGCGTTGTACGGATCACACCTGATCGGTTTTGTTTGGTTTGCGTGCGTTTTAACGATTTTTTTTTCAAATTTTAATTTCACTTTCTATGGAAGCTGTATATTTTTTTTTACTTTCTTATGACTTATTACTTACTTTCTATGGATAATATATATTTTTTGATATATAATAAATAATAATTACCAAATGTACATACTACATACCTAGTAAATATTATTTTAGTTTGCTTTTAGTTTTGCATTTTATTTTTTATACTTTCATAATATTTTTAGTATTTTGTTTTTTAAAGGCTACTAACTCCACTTAATAGTTTAAAATAAATAATTTTGTACGTGGATTGTAGCTAAAGATGTAATTAATTGACCAAGGCAAAAAACAGTTGATTAAAGTCTGATATGAAGTATATTTGCTGAATGCTAGCCCTTGTAGAAAGTTAGATAAAAGAGTTGAGTAAATATTCTTTAAAATAAATTGAGAGACATAAATGATAAATTTAATCATTTGTGGAATCATTATAATAGGTTGACTTGTTGCTCATGCTGCAGAGACGTCTGCGTCATTTTCAGCATGTGCTTGCACGTGCATGCTGAAAATTCATGTGTTAATGAAGCTTTCTAAAGCGATGTAGTATATAAAAAAAATCGCAAAAAATGAATTTCTTATTCTCTTTTTTAAGACTGTAAATTTCTTTCTTTGCATTTACATATTTAAACTTTAAAGCAGCTATTCTCCTTTAATTTTTTGTTCTCGCATTCATATAAAAAACAGTTAATATTTTCAAAGACCTTCATTTATTTTTAGAACTGCACTTTTTACAAACACTGCTGCTCGCAATATCCACTTTTATAATTATGAAATTCTGCGTGCAATAAAACCTCTGATATTTCTTTTTTATAGTCTATCAAAGCAAGTCCCAGCGTAACAGTCGTACAAGAAAGCAAACGAAACTAATTGTACGAGACTTTAATCAACAATCGCGAATGAATCAATGAAAATTTAGTTACACACATCTTTCGCGCAAACAAACGATCGATCATGGCCGATCCGAGCACACGCCAGCACTGAAAGCTCCACAAATCACAGAACACCACTTACGCCCGACGAAAAGCCGTGAGTACACCAGAATCGCGAAAATTCGAAGTCAAAAAAAAAAAAAAATAAAAAAATCGCCGATATCTCGCAGTGGGTAAGTCGGCGCCGGGTAGTTTCAATGGAAGCGCCGGGTAAGGCCTCGTTCGCTCTCCTTTCTCTCATCGACTGCGGCGCGGCGCGCCGGGCCCCATCGTGGCCCCGGCTTGTGTATACACACGCAGCCGCCGGGCACGCATACACCAGCGCCGTGCCGGAGAGCCACAGGCTCCTTCCTACACACGGACCACTGACGTCAGCCCCCGCCAGATTACGGAATTGTCATTCCGATCTCCGCTCCCCCCGTGCGCTCTCACACCGGCCTCTACATCATGTGTGGGGCTCTCGCTTTCGTCGGACTGCGCCTCGCTTGGCTCCCGCTATCGTGACGCTTCGACGAATAATAATGCCGGCCGCGTATAGCCGGAAGACGAGGCGCACCGATGTATATACCAATCGGACCGGAGGATTGGACGAGGAGCTTTTGTTTAGGCAGATCAGTATGGGATGGAGCGTGATTCTGAGTTTTTGTGTAGGAGTCAGGTGGAATTTAGCTTTCTGAGTTTTGTTTGGATTATGATTTTGTAGGGTGATGATTTGGCTTGATTGTGGGTTGTAAATTGCGGTGGATGAGTTCGGAATATTTAGTGCGGTAATTAGGATGTTGCGTGGAGGAGGATTCGGTTCAGGTAGTTCATTTGAATTTAATCGTCTAATTATGGCTTGAATAATCCTATTTGAACAGCGCACGTGTTAAAATTAGAAGAAAGTGAAATCTAATCTTGAGCAAGACTTTCTTTCAGATCAGTTTCTCCTGAGGAAGTGTCAAAGCTGATAAGTGATATTTAACTAATTGGTGTAAAATTTTGATTGTAACACTTACATTCATAAGAGATTTTTCATTTATTAATATTGTTAGATCATTAAATTTACATGTATTAGATTTTATTTCTTTTTTTTTTTCTTTTTTTTTTTTTAATATTAAGCTTTAATAATCTCTCGTGATTTCATTTGTTTTCACTTTGCACTGTAAACTTGACTTTATATATAGATGTGATTCAAATGTACATACACACGAATGTAATTAGTAAATTACATGCGATAAAGATAAAAATGTAGAAACAAATAGGCTAAAATTACGAAAACTATAATAATTGCATAATGACGCAGGTACATACAATATTTAATCTAGATAAAATTAATTATACTCTCTAAAGTTAAATTAGTGACAAACCACTAATTCGTAGTGACTATGCAATAATTTGAATAGTACAAAGAGCTCCGCTATATATGAATTAGTGGAAATCTACTATTTGAAATAGTGAGTAATTATTAATTTCCACTAATACAATTAAGAAAACAATTTTTTTACTAGTTCAATTAGTGAAATTCTACTAATTGACAGTGAATTTTAGTAATTGATTAGTGGGAAATCTGTTCACTAAAAAAATTAGTGGAATTTCTACTAATTCAACTTTAGAGAATACTGTGTTCCTCTCCAAGGTACAAACAAAAAAAAACTGAGAAAGAAAATAAATTAAAAACCATATTCTTTAAAAATTTAAATGCTATAATGTGTATTATACATTTCCGTAGAACGATTATGATGCAATCATTTAAATAAGCATTTAAAGATTGCAAAATCATGAATAAACATCCTGTGATAAGAGAATGCAGCGTGGACAAAGTACAAGAATTTAATCGAAGCCGCTGGTCCGGCCGTGAGTTACTTTCACTTTTTGACAAAAAGCCACTTCGGGAAAGAAGTTCTCGAATTTCTGCGTCTTCGCCTTTATTTTCAGAGCTGTTCTTAAATTCCTGCAAGGCGTGGCTTTACCTTTCGGACTGCGGCATAAATTTACTTACTGGATTGACAGTAATACACTTGGCATTATATCGGCGTGTAAGTAAAATGCGAACTGGTTTGCTATACCTCTGAACCACGGTTTGTCAAGGTCATTGCATTATTATATACAGGTATTTACTATACTATGCTATGCAGAAACTCTTAAATTAAGTTTTAAATGAAATGCAATAAAAATGTCTTTTTTTCGAAACCAACAATATTCTGTTAGTTAAAAATACTGTGAATATTAAGATAAAATAAAAAAAACTGTTGTAAAAAGTTTAAAAAAAACATCCTTCAACTCATGACAAAACGCAATGAAACGTGGGTATCACCATCTCGATTCCTGTTCACTTCGAATTCGAAATAAAAAAAAATTGCTATCTCACCATTGTCTGGCAGCGACGTGTGCGAACACCGGATAGGAGGGAAATACAAAACACGGAAGAGCCACAGCAGTGTGCGAGCGACCCTCGCGCGTACGCCGAGCAGCTGCGCCTAGAATATGTGTTTCGTATCCCTGAGGCTAACATTCGTCGTGCAAAAATGTCACTTCCTACTTCATTTCAAATTCTGAAATGGACACTACATTACGTTTCTTCGGTTTGATAATTACGTGACCGGACTGTCGACTTCGGCCGGACAATGGACTGCAAGTCGTCGCGCTTATTTTTTCGACCTTTCGTCATTTTTGTCATCGCGCTATCCGTAAAAAGTGTAAAATGCTATTAACATTCGTACGTAAAAAGTAACTAGCAATGTTTCTCGTTTCCTTAACCACGTTTTTCTGCTCCTCTTTAAGAACAAACTTTAGTGTTTGATCAAAGGTTATTGAGATTAAAAAAATATTTTGTAAGAAAGTATAAGAAATTAAAGTTCATTGCGATTAAAAAAATATTTTAATCAATCAAATATTTTTGAGAGGTTCAAGTAAGAAATAAAAGGTATTTAAAGATGAAGAGAGAGGCTATGAAAACAAACAGAAAAGGAAATGCGGTAACTTTTTCCCGAGCACGCGTGATTGGAGACGCACTAGCGAATTGATGCGTACATTGCGATTAGAAGTCGGTATAGTACCTTTCAAACAAATAATGCAATCATCGGAAAGCGACGGTCGTTCCGCTGTCTCTGCGTCGCCGGGCATCGAACATCGCCGTTTCGCCTCCCCTTTCCCGCAGTCCATAAAACAAGCCATAATGCGCGTAACTTCCACGGCGTGTAAGACCGAAGCATTAGTGAGACTCGCATTTTTACGATGAAAGCGGACACGCGAAAATGACAGTGAGGTTATCGCCAGGATTCTCCTAACTAAAACTTTTTCTTCCGCTCTTACCACCTACTCTTCCAATTGAAACTGGCACGTGGTTATGATGATATTGAGTAAACCGATGCACATGGTGTAAGAGGCGAATTATTATTTCTCTTTTAATTCTTAACGAGGTACAGGAGCTTGAATATGTATTTTCTCTT
The DNA here is from genome assembly GCA_035582955.1 of Sycophila texana. Lineage (NCBI taxonomy): Eukaryota > Metazoa > Arthropoda > Insecta > Hymenoptera > Eurytomidae > Sycophila > Sycophila texana. The sequence continues at coordinate 9,933,406 of JAWWEN010000020.1, read as the reverse complement.
TGAAAAATTGTTTGACAAAACGTGTATTCTTTTTTGTAAAAAAGTAATGTTTTAATCATTATTGCAAATACTGGCTTTTATAAATAATGTTGAAGACACTTTCAGAAATAAAAAGAACTTTTTAGAATAATGTAAAAGGCAAGTTATATAATACAATAAGTCATTTGTATACATTCAACTTACGTTGTTCACGAAAAAATGAATAAGCAATACATTGAGTATTAATTGACTTGAAACTCCGCTCAATCGCCTTTTTTTTAATTCTCGTATCAAAACATTGTAAATTCATTCTATAAATACGAGACTTTATTGCAAATGTACAAAGAAAGTCTCAATTAAATTGAACTGCACTAAAGAACATCCCATCTTTTCAGTAATAAATTTCGTCGATAAAAAGATAAATTATGGGTAGTAGAAATGTTGGCCTTTTCTAGCAATAATTTTTATGGCCATTGCCCGCAGATGCAATTTATATTACTACAAGTTGATGCATGACTGGAATACATTTTGAAACTTGGCTGGCCAATGTGTATTGGGAAGCCTGCACTTTCGCATGTGAAATCATAGTTTTTGAAAGCATTACTTATTCTCCTAAGATGACGCAATTGGGTCAATTGCCAACATTTTTAAAACTCAAATTTTTCAGGGAATTGAAAAATGTGGTAGACTACTTTATTTAAAAATCTGCCTAAACCGGATTTTATTCATCAACAATCGTAGATTATTATCTTATTACGAGGATAAACGACTAATATCAAATCGATTGATGCTAATTTTACGAGCTATTGTCGGAGTTTATTGCACTGTTTTTATTAAATACATGTCATGTCTTATAATGAACGATGATAACACAAATATTGCACTTTGTTTCTTTGCTATATCCTTCCTTACAATTTGTAAAACACTTAAGTAATTAATAATCTTTTTTTAATGAGTCAAATGACCGCCGCGCACCTGGTAATCCAGTTTTAAACAAAAGTTGTTGTTTCCGCATTACAACACCGAGCCAGAAATAGTTCTGTAGATCGCATAGTTCGGCATAAACTTTCAAACTATAATAACTACATGGAAGCAATTAAATTGACGAAGTTTGCTTTGCGCGCGGCATACAAAGCGCCACGTGAAAGCCGCAATGAATCGAGTTGTCTAAATTAAAAAAATCGATTTTCCGCACAGCAGCGACTCTCGAGTTCAGATAATAATGATTCCACTGATCATTTGTCATACTAACCATAATAAAAGAGAAAAAGAAGCATTTCCCCTTCCCATCGGCGAGTCACTTGAAGCGTCATTCACTGCACACACTCAAGTTCCAATGCATCGCGTCGCTTCCCCTGCGAACTGTGAAATGGAGCCCGTCCACCGGCATTCCTCCGATTCTCCAAATAGATTTCACCGATTGTCCATTTCTAGCTCTGCCAACGACACTTGCGAAATGCAGCCTCTCTCCTCTCCTCGTACAAAAAATTATTCTGCACCGAATTCACTCCTTTCAAACCGCACGAAATTCATTTTAAAAAAATTAAAAAAGTGAACCAGCACTTATACCCGTAAAGAGCAGCTCGGCCGTAAATCAGTAAAGCGCGCCGCCGCGAAAATCTCGGCGAGCCGTCGTTTGCATTTTACGTAACGGGCACTTTCGAGCGTCGCGTGGAAAAAGCAGCAGCTCGGATGAACGGAGACGACGGGAAAAGGGAGGAACCGCAAGGCGCGCATTAGCCGGAGAAAACGCGCATTATCGCGCGCCGATGTTGGCCCCGCCGCGCGAAGACTGGCCCAACGCGCCGGTTGCTCGCGCGAATCGGGCCCCCCGCACTTGCTTTATCCGCCCGGGAGAAAGTGCGAGAGTGAGAGAGAAAGAAACGGGCCGCTCGGCCAATACCCATTGCACAATGGTACACAATGTCGATAAAAGGCGAGTGCGCGCGTGCTACTGCTGGCGTGCGCCTCGGTTATAGACGACAATAGGCTCGTAAAATCGCCTATGGTCGATCGATGAAAGAATGGAGCTGGGATCGATCGATCGGTTATACGATTATCGGTTCCTTAGATATTGATATTAAAGATTCTGGTCTAGGATGCGCGCGGAAAGAAATCTGCTAGTATGTTTTAAAAGGTACCATTGTAATTTTATCACAGACTGACTATGTTGGCATTTATGTAAGATTTTTGAAAATAAATTCAGAAAAACTACTATTTCCTTCCCTAGTGACACAGATACCTACTCATTCTTGGGATAATTTTTACTAAACTCAGATTTATTTTTCATACCAGTATACCAATAATTAAAAAAAGTTGAAATATTTTGTAGTGGTATAACAAGTAATTATAAAAAATTATATCAATTTTCCGTACGTGATCAAGTAGGTCACCTCATTAATAAAAAAATATGTAGTACTTTTTTCAAACTTACTTTTCTCAGCTTTGAGAAATTGTTAGTTTCCTTAAAAAAAGAACATAGATATTTAATTCGAAAAATTACAATAGTACATAGTACAATTTATTATATTCGCAATCTGTGACAAAATTACTATTGGACGTTGTAAAATTTACTATAGAATTTCTCTCCGTGTAAAAGAGAAAAATGTTTACATTCCTTGGGGGTAATTTAATAAGCGAAGAATACAATTGCTGATTGCAATGGTGTAAAATTTAATTGTGAATAATGATATTTGATCTGTGCATTTTGCAATGCTTCATTTTACATTCGTGGAATCGGATTGCCTGTATTAAACTTATGATTACAGAAGCCCTAAAATTTCATATTTAGTGAGATTCCACCGTTTGGGCTAAATGTTGGATCTAGAAAGTTTAAAAAGTTTTCCCAGATGCGATTGACTTTTTACTTTATTTTAAAATTTCTGTCAGTGAAAGTCTCGTCAAGTTATTCCGTTAATTAAAAGCAATCTTTTTTTTATTAATCTTACCTAATTGAAATGGGTATTCATTAACTTGTCAATCGATGAAGTTACGATTAATTATTCGTTACGTAATTGTATTACCACAATTAGAATTACTGTATATCTCCAATTAATTGTTTTCTTTACACAAATCTGTACAAACACTTATTTCGAGGATTGATGGTGGTTCTTTTTTTTAAGTGACATTAGGGTTTTACTATTAATCCTCCAAAACGAAAAGACGGACAGTCGCTTTAACTAAGTAGTCCCAACCATAAAATACATTTACTGAAATAAACGAGCTTAAAACTTTTCACGTATCTCAAAATAGCAACACATTAAGTTAATTTAAACTTTTATATCCCTTTTACATCGGCACCTATGAACTTTGCTAGTTTAGGAATCTAATTGAATTTCCTCAAAACTGTTGATAATAAGATAGTGTAAAAAAAAAATTTATTGCAAATTCATTTGCTAATTTTATTGGTTTATTGTACTGATTTTATATAAATAAAAAAAGAAATTACTTTTAATTTTAATGAATTATATGTTTTTGCGAATGACTTTTTCTATGTAAATTTTATATTAGTAAATAATGATGAATAAATTGTAAGCTGAACATGCACACATGAAAAATTGTAAAATGCGTACAAGGAACTACTTGCGAAATGTCACTATACGAATTTCTGTCAGACACGCACTGCTTAGAATGGCACTTTTTAATTTATAAAGTGAAAAGGAAGCATGTCATCAAAATACGCTCAGTATCCATTTAGCTGCAGAGTGATTCGCTCCATTAGTGACATTTTATTATTTAATAGAGCAAATCAATTTTCATTTTCGTGAAAAAATAAATTTGAAAATATTAATTTATTTCAATTATTTCACAATGTCACCGTTAAACAAATTCATCTGTGTAACCATGTTTTTTGTTATTGGAAACTGTTGGCTCTACGTGATGTTCATATTTGACGTTTTTAAACTCGGTAATAATTTCTCTAACAAATGCTTCGACAGTGAAAAATACAAAGTGTATAGAATCAGTGCAATATTGCGATAATACCGTATTTTTCAGATGAAGAGGCGCTGCAAATAGTGAAGCAGCGAAACAAGCAGCAAAACTTGGAAATAGATTATTCCATTCCAATACGACACCCCTACACAATTGGTTCGTTTGTCGCTCGAGTAAAGCGAGAAGCAGACGTCGATCTGGAAAAATCTTCACTTTCATCCGCTGGAGACGCGAAAAGCAGGCGGCAGACACAATTCACGACGAAACTCAGAAACGCACAAGCCTCCCCGGAATTAATCAATTTTTACCAGAGTGAGCATTGATTAAAGGCCATTTTTTAGTAAAAATCGACACCAACAGATACGCTCGAGTCATTTCCTGACCGAAAATGTAGGTCGCAAAATTCACTTTCACCCGCGTATAAGTGGAAGAGCACATTCCGTACACGTACCAAATTCAAATGACATAAAATAAAGAGTTACGACTTTTATGTCAGTGATAAAAAAAGAGTTATATGCATCCTACGGAAGTTAAAATGCTGAACGAAAAATCGTCTAAAAATATCAGCGTAGATTGGTATTTTTAAGCAATGCAATTGTTAACACAGCGCAGTTTGTAAAGATCACACGCATCTGCTAGAAAAAGCTTCGCCGAGGCATTAAATTAAATTCCTTACAGCAGCGAGTCACCAGGGGTTCAGTCCAGTCGATAGCACGCAGCTCGCGGTGGTGTCCCTTGTCCCGGCATTTTTGCCATACCAGCAGCGACAGTTTGGCAGCGCCGATACTCCGGCCGTGCAGCCGGTTTGCTTCCTGAGTCAGGGGAATCCGACGGAAGCACCGACTTTTTATTGCGCTTACATTCCAGTAATGCCGAGGTATCAGTTAGCCGAGGTGCCCGAAATCAGCCGCGCCGCCGTTGATCCCACAAACACCGGAGATAAATTCGATACCTTTTTGCAGAAAACTACTTTGAATCCTGCAAAATGGGTCAAAGGTTACACACTTGTTTTATATTTTACATTGCGAAAAATATTGTAAAAATTAATATCTCAGATAAAAAATTCAATACTCTACGGTAAAAGTTGACATAAATATTATTTAGAATTAGAACTAAAACTTTAGTCTGTGGTATAGATTACTAGACAGATAGTAATGTTTACAATACTTTTTTCTCGGTGTATCAGATAAGACTGGCTTTTTATTATTCTTATTAGTATAAGAAAATTATTTTTTAGGCAAAGCACGCGAATGTCCTTTTAATTTTATTCAATGTGAAAATGGTTCAAGATGTATACCAAGGTATCAGTGGTGTGATGGTACGGTGCACTGTCCGGATGCGAGTGATGAGACCAAATGTTCGTGCAGAGATCGAATAGGGAAGCAGAAACTCTGTGACGATTACAAGGACTGTCCACATGGGGAAGATGAGCTTGGATGTTTTGGTAAATATTTGAATTTCATAAATATTGTAAAATTTAGAATTGCAAAATTATTTCAATTCTTGAAAAAAGGTATGTAAAAGATTCATATAATGAAATTTGCACACCATAATTTGTCCACATCGAAATTATCGCTATGATACTGAGGATCCGATAAATTTATTGCGTCGTTTTATCATTTAAAAAATTTTTAATATTGACCAATGCGCAAGGCTCCACACGGTGACTATACCATATTTGCTCGGAACAAACACAGTATAAAACCTCGCAGTATACGTGTTTGATAGGCACATTATACCGTACTTAAAATTTCGGTTGATATTCAATCGATAATAAAATACTATATTTTAATACTGACAAATTAAATTCACAGTAAATTTTCTTTATTTATACATCAATATATAAATACAGAAATGCAATTATTTCAGTAATTTGGTATACTTTATTTTATCACACTTTTAGTGCAAGTAAATTATTCAGGACTATTCCCAAACAAAATTATGTAACACTTGCTTACAATAAAATAATTCGCTTCTAAATTAGCAAGGAACATATTATATTATAAGCAAGTAGTATTATTACGTAAAGATCAAAAATGCTCCGAAGTCCGTCTTTCGTTTTTTTAATATTCAGCCGGGTGCTCGATACTGTGGTTTACCTCAAAAACAATCTCGCAAGGTTTCAGATATATAAACTACATCTATACATTTGTTTGATACGTAGAGCTTATAGCTTGTACGATTGATACGCAACTTCCGTTCTGCTAGCTATATCCATCATTTTCTTATTAAATCTCGATTGGATTATGAGGCTTCGAAATTGCAATGCAATCTATCCTAATCTATTTTTCTCATAAAGATTTATCGATGTAACAGCCACAAGAAATTTTTATATACATGAAAGTTTCGTAAAAGGAAGGATATTTTATTTATCAGAAAATGTATTGGAAACTTTTTGATATCATGAAAACACTGTAAAATCCAATATACCTTGAGACAGTGTCCTTTATTTCTTTTTAAGGATGTCCAGCAAACTCTTTCAGCTGCGACCAGTCGACAATTTTGTTGGGGAACACAGTCAAGTGCATCTCACCGCGCAACCGTTGCGACGGGATCGAACAATGCAGGAGCGGAAAAGACGAAGAGAACTGTAATATCCTGACTAGAACACATAGCGTCGGAAATGAGGTGATTCTTTTAAACGCCATGCATTTTTTGTAGCGCGAGCGAATGTATACAGCGAATTATACAGATAAAACGGATTCATTTTTATAGTAATTAAAAAAAATCGTTTTATTTCAGCTATTCCCAGTTGGTTACGCTGATGGCTTTCTTCACAGAAACTACAAAGGCAAATGGTACCCAGTTTGTGGATACGCTTACACTTGGGCTAAGGAGGCGTGTATGACTGAGCTTGGCTCGCTGAGGTTTTTTTTTTCTTTCATTGTACTCTTTAATTTCGTGCAACGCCGTGTTTTTATTCGAATTTCTAAAATATCTTTATCGTTAATATCTCGGCCTTTTATTTCTTATGTCATCGAATTTCCATAGTAGCCGATAGACTTTCACTACATTTTTTGCATAATTATGTAATAATTGCACACTTTCCTTGTCAGAAGATTACCGAGAATTTGAAAAAAATTTGAATGAGAAAAATGTTGGAATTTCGGTATCAGCATGAATTATTAAGATTTCTACAGCAGAAACCGTGACTATTCCGAGTGAATAATTTTTTTGTAAATTCTTCGAATTTAAACATTTTTACATTTTTCCAGCTTGCAAATTTAACACCCATGAAGGTTTCGGTAAAAATTAATTCACATTATTAAAAATATCAACGGAATTTTTAATTTTTTATAACAAGGATTAATAATAATGTTCATAAATGGTTGAGGATTACAGATTTCGAGTTCAAATAATATAATCTCCTGAAGCTCCTTCATAATTATATATGAACAATTTATCTCTCAGTAAAATAATATACATAAATTGTATAATGCACAAAAATTAGTTGTTATATACATACTTGAAAAAAAATGCAATCTATTTAGCACTTAAATAAAATTCTACGAAATTCCGTAGCGAAGATCCACAACTGGAAATGGTGATAACGCCTAATCAACACTTGATGGGACCCTACCTAATGCAGGACGTCAGCGCAGGAAGTTTTCTAGTCCAAGAGTGCCAGAACCAGTTAACCTACGTGCATTGCACCTATCCAGGCACAGGTCAGCGAAGTATGCGACCCTGGACCAGCAATAACTCTATGGGCAAGTCGAAGGACTCGAAATCCAAAGGACCCATAGTCAGCATAGTTGGAGGACACCCGAGTCCACCCGGTGCCTGGCCCTTCATCGTTTCTATCACTAAAAACGGCGATTTTCACTGCGGCGGCGCCATCCTCAACGAGTGGTGGGTGCTCAGCGCAGCCCATTGTTTTATGGAGTAAGTGTCAAACTCGACAGGGGGGAAGGCCACGCCGGCCCATTATTCTCGCGACGAAGGATGCGCTCCTCTAGACGCGGTCGATTAATTGTCGTCTTTTTTGCGCACAATGACCGACTTCCCGTCGCGATCGACGTCTTTAATGTCTCGAAGATGATGAAGTCACTTTTATCGGACTCTGCGGGAGTAATGCGTTTGTACGAAGAAAATTTAATTCGTCACTTTTTTACTTTTGTTTCGCGGTCTGGTTCGATCTAACGACTTTAATGGAAAATCAAAGACTGTAACGACTCCGTGACTTGACTTTTATTTTCACTAGTTAGGCACACTTGATTTTTGTTCCTGGTCAATAAAATTGATAAAATTTTCTTGATAAAATTTTATAATTTTATTGAACACAAAAAAAAACGAGTATACATTATTTCTGAAAGACGAAAATAAAAAAGTGCGTTACAAAAGTTTTTCAACAGAAATTAATTAAATTAATTCTAACTACATTTACTTAATTATGAAATAGTTTCTCTCTAAATTTTCAAACAGTTCATAACAAGCTGCATTTCCTTAAATTACAAGTCACCCAAGTTAGAGGTACGCCTTGAAATAGTATATTACGCCCCTAGGGAGGAAAAACAAAGAATGTCTCAGATCGCGTGTAAACATGCGATCTGAGGCTTTCTTTATTTACTCCCGTGGTGCGTATACTATTTTTTTGCCTAGCGAGGCCGAAATGGCAATCTTCGCAAACGGGCGTCGGGGCGAAAGTTGTCACTTTCGGCCCGCTAGGCAAAAAAGTGCTTCTCTTTGTCGAAAGAAAATGAAATGTGCTTTTCTTCATTAGAAGCGACGAAATACTCCCAATAATAAATAAACTTAACGGAAACTTGCCGACTCGAGCAAAATGCAAGGCACAAGAGAATTTCTTAAAACGAAGTTTAAAATTTCCAGCCCTCAGCTTTACTACTACGAGGTGGAGGCGGGTATGCTGCGCCGCCTCTCCTTCTCGCCGACGCAGCAGACGCGCAAAGTTGTCGGGGTCGTCGTTCATCCAAACTACGACGCGTACATCCTGAAAAACGACATATCGTTGCTGGCGCTGGACGAGCCACTGCTTCTCAACAGTTGGGTCTTCCCAGCGCGGCTGCCGGACTTCGAATTCGTTCGGGAGAGGCTGCCGGAGCCCGGCAGCCTGTGCGTAGCCGTCGGCTGGGGTGCCCTCTCCGAGGGTGGCTCTGATCGTAAGAAACTTTTGTCGCTCCCATTGTGCCGACCCTCGCGACCATTTCTGCCGGGCTATTTTCGTTCCCCAAGAACCTCGCACTCTTGGGGACTCTTCACGTTCCACTTCGCGTTGTTTGTGCGACTGCCGCGTAATAGCTGTTAAGTTTGGAAATAAAAAGAAAATCGAGGGGGTTATTTGAGTGACTTTTATGTGAATTCATTCATAGCTCGTATTTTTTTATGGGGATTGGCATCGAGTGAAAAGATTTTTTATCTATAACTTTACAAAAGTTTTCGGAGTCGTTGATAGTACACTTAGAAAATTTTCTTGGAAAGGTTGTGACGAAGCTGTAGCGAAAATGTAATCGGGGGACGATTTGCAAGCAGTGAACATTTTTACGAAATAATCTCTGTAATTTTTACTTGAAGCTTTGTTAATTTTACAAGGAAAGCTCTGTAAAAATATCACAGATTTTCCCGTACAGGTTACGGTGAGGCTAGCTTCGACACAGATTTGATGTTCTGGCAAAAATTGCAGTGATTTTTCTACACAATTTTTCAATGCTTACAAGCTATCTCTCGTTTGCGGTTTTTCATGTAATTTTTACGGGAAGCTTAATTGTAAATTTTACGAGAAAATTATCTCAGTGTAACTGCTTGACTCAACGGTCAAGATAAACTGCTGAGCAAAGGAATCTGTCACTGTTACGTCCTTTTTGTATGCTTCATAAAAAAAGTTCTTTTAAGAGAGATTTTTTTATAGCCGATCATTTGCGAGAGGTGGAGGTGCCTATAGTAAGCTGCAAACATCTTGAGGATAAAAACAATGCCGAAGTTTGCGCCGGAGTGCGCCAAGGAGGAAGGGATGCGTGTCAGGGGGACAGTGGAGGTCCTTTGATGTGCAGGTACTGGATTGAGGCTATAATTAAAGAACGTAAATAAAAATACCCATTCCGTTTTATGTCTGTTTCGTCCTTAGTTTTTCAGATTCAGACTCGATTTGGTATATTGGCGGAATAGTAAGTCATGGGATTGGCTGTGGTAGGCGAAATGAGCCTGGAGCTTACACTAAAGTGTCCCACTTCATAGATTGGATTAACATGGTTATAAGTAAGTTCGTTAATCTTTTTCTATTTTTGGTTTATTGCTGTACTAAAAATAAACTGAGGAAGTAATACGGTTTAATTTGAAATATAATGTAAAGGCTTTTATCATGCAAAGAAAAAATTCATTATTGTAGATGCATTATTAACGTCTGTAGTAATTAAAATTAACAGTTTTTTCACTACGCCCGCGTCGAAAGTACCACATTCCCTCCCTGCACCGTACGGAGTATGTAGAAATTTTGACACGGTTGTAGTGAAAAATAGTACACACTACATGGAAAGTAAAAAAGAATGCCTCAAATCGCACGTTTGTCACCCTCTCGTTCGGATTGGGTGACAATTTACGTGCGAACTGAGACAATTCTTATTTTACCACCCTTGTTATGTATTACACAAAGGAAAAACTTTGGAAAATAATTTTTAAAGTTTATTTTATTAAGAACTTAAACGGCTGTATCGTATTATCTCAATTTAAAAAGATTCATACTCAAAGAGCAGACCTTGTAATGATTATTAACGAGCAGGACGGTAATACCATATTTCATGTTTAATTTTTTCTCATCATCAATCTTTTTTATCGCCTATTTTGATGAATAGTTTGACTTAAAAGATTAAGACCTGAGCTCATTCTTTTAATCAATAAAATATCCAGGAAGTATTGAAAAAAAAGTACTCATTATATAATTAAAAAAAAAGAACACAAAATTTTCAATGTTCAAGAAATACACATCACTATCCTGTCTGCGGAAGTCGCCGCCCCAGTTTCACACGCTCGTACTTCCTAACAACTCCCGTAGTAGCTCGGCTCCTTTATTTACCTCTTATCTCGCCTCGCAGATAGCAGAGAGGCTCCATTGGGTTTCCATCGACCGCGAAGCCAGTGCCCTGGCTTTAGCTGCAACCAACCGCACGCCCGGTGCATTTCCGCCAGTCGTCGTTGCGACCGAAACGCAGACTGCCTCGGGGCCGAGGACGAAATTGACTGTCCACTCTTCGGGGGTCTTCAAGGAATTCTCAGTCAACTTTTTGGATGGAGGAAGTGACTTCCCGTGGACGGATAGCATCGCCGCTCTGCGTAGTTACTCGAGATTTCTCATTGTGAGAGGTCACCTTGAATTTTATTGATCATTAAGACAATTGTATTTTCGTGTTCAAATTATTTATAAACTTTGTGATAATTGAATGGATCTTTTATACATATATTCGACGAAATGTTAGTAATTCTTACGTACTTGTTAAAAGTTGTAGAAATTTGTATAAGGCAAATTAAGGATAGTCCGGCAGGTTTGTTAAATAGTTATAGAAATAAGCGAAGATCGTTAAATTGATAAATCATTAAAAATTTATTTTTTAATGCGATCAGTTTGAATGCGAGACATTTAACCGTGAAGAAATAATTTTCATGTAAATATTTATGCAAAATCTTGTATCTATTTTTATTATAATATAAATTGTTTTTAAAAAATACAAAAATAAATTCGTTTTTATTTATTACAAAAATATATATAATTCGTTTATTAGCTTTTTAGTGACCTCTACAATATTTGCAATTTTATGGTTACCCATGGAAATAGAAATAGGAATATCCATCGTCGATAAGTTTCTACTATACCGACTTTAAAATACCAAGAAATGACATTCTCTTCGACGGATACCTGACCGACTGCAACTAATTCCTGCAATACCCGCACCCACCACATTTTATACAAAGCATATGAAAAAATAAATAAATTCCGAACGCATGTAACTTCAGTAAAGCTCCAATAAGACATTCCAAGGATAACATAAATTTTCAACTTTACTCACACAATCCCATAAATTACGAAGTCACAGATTACTCGGAAGACAGCCGCGCGCGAAAATGAAATAAGGGAATAAATACTGCGGGAAACGAGCTCACGCTCACCACTATAATATCGCCAATGCTTATTGGCCATTTGCTCCTCGGCGCGAAATAAAAATTTGCCCGCAGCAGCACGACGAAAAAACAAATCGAACAAATCAACCAGAAAAAAAAGCAAAATAAGAAGAGAGAAAAAGGAATCCCGGCGTTTTCAACGCGCCAAAAGGCCGTAAATCCTCGACGCCGTAAAGGAAAAGCCCGGGAACGCGCGCAGCATAAGGAAAGCGTCGAATCGCGTGCGTTGCTCCTCGCTCGCTGGCGTGCGCGGAGAGCCCCCAACGGCGAATTAGTAAGCAGGGAATGTGAATGGCTCGGCTAAGCATTATGGAAGAAGGCAGCCCGCGCGCGAGAGAGGCAGGTCGACAGGCGCAGCCGTTTGCCTTCAACGGCAGCGACCCCATTCGCTACATTCCTTCTTTCTCTCTCTCCCCCCGGCCCTCCGTCTCCTGCTTCTCTCCTCCTTCACCTCCTCTTCCTCGAGTCGCCCAGGCCGCGCGCGCCTTTTGCCTTTTCCACGCGCGGCGGCCCGGCCGTTCCTTCCTGATGTCACGCGCCGAGAGCGAATATAGACGCCCGGATTTTGCACGCCGCGTTACCTGCGGGACTCTGTGCGAATTGTGCGAGCTTCTCGGCTGAAAGGAGGCGGCCTCGCTCACCCGTGACTCATCGTTTCTTATTTTTACTTTTCTTTTCTCCGGTGCGTTATTAAAAATTTCCGCGCGATGGAATGGTTGATTTTTCATTTAAACTGCCGCAGCGATGACGCGCCTCTGCGAAGTATTGATTGCACTACTGCCGATTTTTTGCAGGAATGATTCAAAACATTTTTGTTGTCTTCAATGTTTAAAATAGAAATGATTTTTCGATCAAATGAAACTTGGCTGAAACTCCTGTTCGTACTACTGAAATAGCAAGTTGGCTATGTATTACAGAACTATGTACAGTAGTAAGGATTTTTTTATTGACTCGGCAGGACAATGGTCATTCATTCTACAATAATAGTTTTTCTTTTTAATTTTTATTTCTATTGTTGTCCTTTACACCGCGCATATTTCTTACCAAAAGGTACCGTGGTTCATAGAAAATTAGTGGAATTTAGTGAAAAAATAGTTTATTATATAACGGTATAACCATAGTAGCTTTTTGCCAATAAAAAAACGGATATACACCGTTAGAAAGAACAAAATATAACATTTGTGTATTCATTAATAAACTACATGAAGATTATGTTTTACTGTATAATTGCTTCAGAAAATCACACAAATACTGTAATTCAAGTATTAAACTTATACTCTTTGCGTTAAAAAAAAAAAAACGCAAAAAGTGTACATTAAACAAATATTTAAGAAATTTCATAACAATATACAAAAATTGAAAAGTCTTTAACCATGTAATTATAAATTATTTAATAATTCTTAATTCATCATAAGCACAACGAATCTCAACGCTAATAGAACTATTTAAATAAATTTCTCAAATTAAATGACACGTTAATGCATCAAAATCTATATAATCCGTTTTAATAAAACAATCGACGACGTTGATTATCTTTAAATCTCAATGCAGCGCAGCTGTGCATCGTTGGGCAACAACCAATGCATTCTTTCGATCGCGGACCCATTTAAGTTGAGCGCGCGACAAAAGGCACCGACTCTCACGATCGAAAGCAAAGTATACGAGCGTGTCCAGTCCGGCGATGTTTCAACGTCGATTTTGAATCCGATTAGCCCATCCCGAAGCGACGGCTTAAGGAGACTACTCCGCGCAGCCTCTCTCCGCTGAAAATCCACTGCAAGCCGCGCTTAATCCCACGTGAGCCGGACAGCGCGCGTAACGCCTCGGAGGCGTTGCGCCGCGACCTTTGCAGGTCCGCACCGCCCCGCAAGTAGCGATCCTCGATTTACGGCGCACACAACCTCCTTTTGTGTGTACACGCGCGGCGGAGGTGGAGATGATTAGATGAGCGGTGCTTGTGAAACGCCCGAGACCCGGGAGGCTGCGCCGCACTGAGTCACCACGAGGTAGTTGACCGCAAACACATCCTAGAATCATTGTCGCCCGCGAGTCCGTTGCAAAATCCCTTACGGTCCATTTGAATGCGCCGGAACCTTGAAAAAAAAGGAGCGAGCCGCGCGCTTGCACAAAACGGAGGGATCCCTCCCCTGCGCTGAAGAAAAACAGAGAGACCAAGAGAGACTTGCGGCAACTGCTTGCACCTACGGAGATGCAATGATCGAAACGCGAGTTGCCCAATGCATGCCAGGTGGCTGCTTTTATTTTTAAACTCAACGCAAATTGATAAGATTTTGTAAGAATGCAATTATGCGCTTCTGCGAGATTAACGAGCTGCCGCTAATAACAATTGTTTATTTCCTTAAGTGCTGCAAAATTACAAAGTTTTACTTTTCAAAATGTTATTGTAGCGTTTGTTTAGTAACTTGCAGCTCATTACGATGAGTTTCTAAACGGACTTTGAAAGAAAGAGCAGATACGTCCTCGTATGAAATAAAAATGCGCAAAAAAAAAAATGTCTCTAATCTACAGTGAGATAAGAAATTATAAAATACTCAAAACAGTGTGACGAAAAATAAAAATATACAAAAAATGCATCGCCTGCAGAGCGATCAGAACTATAAAAAGCGTGATAAGAAATAAAAATGCACAAAACAAGTTAATCGCCTACAGTGCGAGAAGAAATTATTAAACTATTTGAAAATTGAAATCCTCGGCAATAAGCGGCTCGCGGCACATTTCTGCTCTCGGAGCAATGCGGAAAAAAGTATTGCGCGAAAATCAATGCTCATTTTCCTCGTACATTAAATGATCCACACGAAGTTGAGGAATCCTTTCCGCGATCCAACCTCGTGTACATGTACATATATAATACACAGCCCCGCCGTGCAGCGTGGATGCCGGCGCGGCGGCAAAGTGGAGCCCCGTATATAGTTTCAGCCGAGCGATTTTCGTTATTAATTTCGAGCGGCCGTCCTTTGCGCAGCGTCGAAGCCAGCGAACGGGAAGACGGCCGAGTAGAAGAAGAGGAAGAAAAAAAATGGGGAGCAAGCAAGAAGAACGACGCGGAGGATAGGAGGAGGAGGAGGAGCGAGAAAATGATGACGAAGTGCGCCGGTGGCCGATAGGAAATTCCTCCGTCCGCGCGCGAAAATAAGAAGACGAGGTGCACTCCTGCACGAGGGACTCTTGGAATGGACTGCGGCGCTCGAGAGGAGGAGGTGGGCATATACACACGCCCCGTGATTGTGCAATCCGCGGTCTATAAGCGACGGGCCGCGACCGAACGCATCCCAACGCGAGTAGCGTAATTTTCGTCCCCCTCCTACCAGCGCGAAGTACCGTAAGTCCTCCGCGGCGAGCGAGTGGCTCTCCGGTGGTGCGCGCCGAGCGATCGCCGATACTCTGGTACCCACCGCTGGCTCTCGACCTTTATAATATACCCACTGTGCGGCGACGCGGTGATACGCAGGACGAACGTGGCAGTAGCGGCGGAACTCTCCAGGCATTCGCGCCCTGGGAGCACCTCATGATTAATGACCAGGAGGGGAATATGTGCCGGCTAACGAGCGGGGAATAATGGTCGGGCATTTTTCGCGAGTCCTTATATTGAAAATGCTCATCCTAGTTTTACGAGGCTCTTGCGGCGGGGCGCGGCGCGCCTCTAATCGAGATAAAAGTATAGGCTGGCCCGATGGATTGACGAGTCACGTAAATCACTGGGCTCGATGATTTAAATGATGTCGATTGCAAAAAAATTTCGTTGGCGTGTTGTAATTACAAAATTTTTTAATTTTTCGTATGGGAATAAAGCGAAGTGCTTTTTTGCGAGCGGAGGAAATTAAAAGTCCTTTGCTGTCGATCCCTTATGAATGTGTGCAACGAGAGCGATGCAAGTCATCCCGGGGAAAAATCTGAATGAAAATGTGGTCTTCGGAACTAGTCGGACGGGAGACGGATGCTGCTCTTCGCGGGTAAAGTGGAGGGGGTCGGGAGAAACAGAGCGAATGACGAAGATGAGGAGAAAGCAGGCACCTGCATCGTTCAGGAATGTGTGAAGTTCCGTTGCTTATTACGTGTGCTCGTGGCGCTGGATTACCTTAATCAAAAACGAGAAATGGTAACGCGGACGGACTTGTAATTTTCAACGACACTTGAACTTTTGTATCATTAAACTTTTTCTAAATATCCGGCTAATGAAAAGCCGAATTATGTACATTAATTATTATGCAATGACTGGCTGCCTTTTTTTAAATGTCATTTTAATTTCTTTTTTAAGCTATTTTTTCTTATTATATCGTCAACTTTATTAATAAATTTGTTTACACTATGATGTTAATGCATATAGATCATTAATAATAATAATCTATTATCTATAAGAACTGAAATCAACGAGACATTCAGAT
Source organism: Sycophila texana (assembly GCA_035582955.1). Taxonomy (NCBI): domain Eukaryota; kingdom Metazoa; phylum Arthropoda; class Insecta; order Hymenoptera; family Eurytomidae; genus Sycophila; species Sycophila texana. The sequence goes on along the minus strand of JAWWEN010000020.1, from coordinate 9,916,964 downwards.
TAATTATTTATTTATTTTCTTAAGATGAATCTGTATACTATTGATATTACTTCAATTAAAAATGAAAATAAAAACATTAAATTAATATTGCAGATCTACATATAAAAAATAGAAAATTTTTTCCGCGAAATTCTTCATGAATTGTTAAGTTTTAGTTTTCTAAGTAAGAGCGTTTAGAAATATTAGCGTGATTACGGTCTGACTCCCTTGAAGTTGCCGTACCTTTCCCTCATCATTATCGCGCATATCCTACTCTTAAGAGCAGCACTTCACACTCTGCCGCATGACGTTTCTATTGCTGCACTTAAGTCGGAACTTTTACACTTATCCAGGAATCTGACGATTGCAAATTTTCGCGTTACCTTTTTTTACCCCAACGAACTGCGCTAAAATATCTATAACATTAAATGAAGCAAAAAATCAAATTCTATATAAATCAATAATTTCGTTTATTCATAAATTTATTACACGTCTCACGTTTCTGTAACACTGACCTCGTTAGAAGCCATAATAATGTTAGCTCGAGCAAAGAGCGTAAAAATGTTTGTGTATTATGTCACTCCATTGTAGCGACGAGAAAAAGATTCGTCCTGCTTTTACCGTAGACCTCATTTTCACGAAGCCACGAAAAGTGCCTTCCATGCTCATTACCTCCGGCCTGTCACAAATAGGAAAACATGCCCTTAGCCAACGGTGCTCCTTTCCACTTCTCGGTGCCAATCTCGCCTTAATAACACCCCTTCTAGATTCATGACAGTTTTTTGAAAAAAAAAATACAATTAAATTACCAAACATCAGATGCATTTCGCGCGGTGATCCCTCATTTTTTTCGACATCGCACACTTTGTCAGCTCGGCCGAGTAAGTAAAGCAACATACGTATATATTAATAAACTCGTAAACCGTACAGCGAATCCGTTATAATTTTTAATGATACCATTTACACCTACGGGAATTTTAATTTTTCCTACGAATTCACCGCGAGCTGTGTTTACTTTTTAAAATACGCGATGATCAGCGCCTAGCGTCTATAACTGTAATCACTAATTATCACATCTGTACTGCAAGTAAATCGTTACAGTACACTTCGCAAATCGCTACATCCTTGTCGAACCCTAAATTTGCAAAAAAAAAGGTTTTAAATCCTATCAGAACGTCGGATCTATTCAATCATTCAATCCCCAACATTTATTTTTTATTTAATTATAAATTAATTTTGAGAATAAATCGGATGTTTTCTCGTCAATGCAACTACGCTGCTATAGTCAATCGTTAGTTCCCCGCAAATTTACAAAACATTTCTTAATCATTTCATAAATTAATTTTGATCATAAAAGCGTGCGAAAATCATCGAATCTATTCCTCAAGGGGACAAGCCTGTGTTAAACCTGTAAAAAACAAAAAATTATATTAACAATTAAAAATTTTAAATTTAACTGGATTTCTGTATTTGAAAG
>JAWWEN010000020.1:9887977-9915408 GCA_035582955.1 Sycophila texana | reverse complement strand
GCCTTTGCAACGACTCCGCCATAAGAGCCTGTGTATAAAATTCAAACTTTGAGAATTATTTTCTCTTAAACGGTGACCTTCAAATTTTAGTATGTTATGTATAAGTATAATATCTATCTCTGAGAATTTTTTCATAAATTTCTTAAGAAAATCGTATCATGCAATAACCCCCTTAATGCAACCGAACTGCTAATAAATCGTTAACTTCAATTTTGCTTCATTTCAATTTCCAAAATTTACAAAAACAAAAAATTCATTAATCATAACATTAATTAATTCTGAGCATAAAAGCGCTCGAAAATCGTCTAATCTATTCCTCGTTAAGGCCACTAAAGCCATAGCTCTTAAAAAGTAATTGAGCATCGGCTCGTAAGCGGTGCACGCTCGCGGATCAACGACACCGGGCTCCTCATATATGCCGATCGTCCGCGCATGAATGTGACCAGGCCGTCATACGAGGCGGTGCGAAATCTAGCGTGACCTCTAATTTGCTCGCGCTCCACGACTGACGAGGCGGCGGCGTGGATGTCTCCCCCCGCGCCGATACGCAAAGCGTCCGAGCGAAACGAAGCGACTGCACGACGGCGACGCCGGGCCGACTGGTATACCGTTAATCGCCTGCCTTGGCGCTTCCTGTCCCGCGCGGACTCGCGCATACTTTATACATACGCGTGTGTATAATGCCGATGGGGGGAAGGGGGGGAGGGGGCCTTTTTCGCTCGCGGGCCCCGCGAGAAGCATCCCCCGAGAATTCCAATTAACCCAGGCCTGACCGGATGGAGCGACGCCGAGGAAGAAGATCGAGCGGTTATCGACGCCTGAGTTTAAGTGCCGTAGGCACAGCGGCATACCAGGCGCATCGCTTCGAATCGCAAATTGACGCGTCGGATATTGCGCTGATTTCCTTTACCGGGAAGGCGATTTTTTTTTTTGTTTTTCTTCAAAGATCGCGTGATTGTTTGGCAATGCATTTGGTATTTTAATGATTGTTATTACGGTGCGTTCGATTTTCGAAAGTATGCCCGTACATGTGCTATAATGATCCGCGGGTACAGGTGGAATTAATTTTCCATTCTCATAGGTGTGCGCGCTTCAAGGCCCCGCGAATATACCGTAACTGACTTTTTAAGTATTACGCGCGATAAAGTGTATATACGTATTTTCGTATAATCAATAGCGTCATGCATATGCAAAAATCTCGGGAAACTGGTTTAGTTCGAGTGCCGCTGCTGCTACGCACCCGCGGACTCCCACTGTTTTACTATGTCGATTAAATTCCATGAGAATTTAACTACCTGTAAAAAAAATCGATACCGGCGCTACATCGATTTAATGAAAAGCTGCGTTAGTCTTCTTTTCTTTCCCTTTTTTCTCATAAAACACGCAAGTCATTTGCAAGGCTCTAATGGCAATACGAGGGAAATATCAGAATATGTCGTTTATTACCGATATAAATAGGCAGAACATGGGACATTAAATTTTCAATTAAATATATTTACAAGTAAAAATTTGTAAATTTAATTACATAGCTAAGCTTTCCTCGTTAAATACTTAGCGAAAAAAAAACCGCAAAAGTATAATATTATCTCCTTAAAAAGAACAGCAAGAGGAAAAAGAATGCGAATCAAGGTGGTACGAGCCATCCGGTTTTAAAAGCAAGCGACCGCACTTTAATCCGCAAGGTCTTTTGTAGGCCAAAAGCCGACGCGAGTTTACACGCCGAGTGTACATATACACCGCCGCGTGAGTAAGTGACTCGAATGAGTAGGTCCCGGATGAGTCTTAAGGTGACGAGAGCGAACCGATTTTGCGTATAAATCTGAACAAAAAAAAAAATGAAAAAAAGGCGCGCGTATGTACACAGGAATTCAGCTGCGAAAGCGAGCAGCGCGCGGCAAGTGCGACGGGCCCCACGGAAGGCCACATCTCGGGTCGTCGCCCCGCCGAAAAAGCACACGGGCGTAATAATCGCCGCTATGAGACCGGCCGATCGGTATGCAAGCGGCGTGTAGGCGACGCGGCGACTTTGGGATTACTGGTTTTTCGAGAGCCCGAACGTTGGGCTGGAGCTGCTCCTTTAGTGTCGATCGACCGAGCACACAGTTGGATCCACAGGGAGGTCTCCGTTTTTCTTCTTCGAGCGAACATTCGATTTTCTCTAACGATCGGGAGTTAAGTGGAATGGCCGAGCTTTTTACGTTAATGCTCATTTGCTCGATAGATTTTTTTTTAAGTGACAAACACTTATGTTAATTCATTAGATTGATTTCTTAGATCGTTATGATTATTTGATGATCACCTATTACTTCACTTAATAGTGATTTAAGGTATGTACACTCAGAAAAATGGTATCAGAAAATTTACTATGAGTTATTAAAAGTGGAGGACATATAGGTACTTGAAACTTGGAAAATGTACCGCAGAATTATTTATCAGCAATGTTTCTCTATATTTTTCTTAGTGTACATATACTATTTCAATAAAAAGACGTTTCTGGTTAATTAGGCTCAAAGTGACTATCGCAATTCTTCAGGAAATTAAAAATTTCAGTTGAAACATCTTAATTATAATTACAAACGTAAATTAAGCCTTAACCTACAGCTTAATTTTCTTCACAAAGAAGTATACTGACATCACTGAATTCAGCAATCGTTTAGCAACATGAAAAAAAAGAGGAATACTTAATTGTTCATTAACTAGAATCTCGTTGTGAATTTTTTTTACGTCACCGGCATGCAGTTTACCCGCCGCGCACCTACGAAGTCGCGAATCTCGCGTCTACATGCACGAGCCAATTGAATAAAGCGACCAGGCGCGCTCCGCGGGCAATTACAGCAGCGCGCCGCGCGCGAAAGTATGAAATTAATAGGCAGGCCGAACGCGAGGCAAGAGGACGATGATCCAACGGCGCGACGACAGTGGACTTGCGTCACACGCTTCTGCAGTGTACCTACGCGCGACGAGCGAATAAGAGCTTGGAGCTAAGAATGCTCGTGGGCCGGAGTCGGAGCCGTTGCTCCACCAGCGTCCTACTGCGATGCTGAAAATGGCGAAAACTCCGCACTTTTCCAGCTGCTCACCAAATCGTGACCCTTTTTTCTTCACTGTGTCGCTCGAGAAGGAGGCCTGCAGTCGTTATCAAGGACGAGGGGTGTGCTTTGATGTAGAGAAAAAAAATTATAGTGTTGTTGTAGATTCTTCGATGTTGATCTACTGCGAGATAAGAGTTATTTCTAGTTGAAATGTCTTCCATGGATATAATAATTGTAGAATCGAGTCATCTGTTTGGTAAAAATGTCTTGTAACAACTGTAATTTTTGTGATGTTCATGGCTTTCTTGCAAAACAGATCAAGTGACTCATTATCTAAATCAAAACCATTGAAAAATACATTGAAGAAAAGCCTATTTTAACTTACCATTTTTTCGAACTCCAAAGTAAAATATAAATTTTTCCAAAAGCTGATAAATTTAGGGTATCATACGAATGGTATTAGCTTAAGTTTACCAGGTTCTTGAAGGGTTTACTTTATTCTAGTGCTCTAAAATTGGAAAATTAAATTAAAATGTTTTTCATCGTTAAAGGCGATGATGTGATGACGGTATTTATACTTTTAAACAATTCCGAGGTTTTTCTAATGCACCCTTACCTTATATATCTTAATTATCTATCCAATGTAGTGTAGCACACTTCCATTTTTTATATAATAATTAAGTTTTTCCTCGAACTCGTTGGTTCGAGCGAAATCTATATTGAGGATCTCAAGCACGTGTATTGCGCGTAAAAAATCATTACACCCCACGCGCCGTTAGGCCAGTGCCGAACAGACACGCGGGATTTTCTAGTTTGCCGAGCAGCCTAAGGACGAGGCGAGGGCTCCTCCGATCCACGCAAGGAACGCAGTCCGCGAATCCCGACGCCAGGTTGAATGCCTTCGAGCGCAACGGACCTCGTAACTGATAACGGAAGGTGGCCAGGCTCTTGCCTCGTTAAATGCACGTATCTCTCCGTTTTTATCTTTATTAAGGTCACCAGAGTCGCCAATCTTTTTTTCTTTTACTTTTCTCTTTATTTTTAACAGGGTGCCCGCAAATAGAACGATTAGTCCGCAATCTTACCTTATAGGCTCGTAAGCTGCATTTTTTTAAGTTCGCAACTACTATCTGAAGTTGAGTAACTATCGAATTAATCTTCCATATTTGTTAAATTTCCTAAAAATGAGAAAAAAAACTGCACTATTTTGTAATTGGAGTAGTCTCGACTAATTTTAGTTTTTCACTTATTTCCCTTCAAAGGGCATCTTCCCATGTTAGTTTATCTAAAGCACGATTATATTATTATTATTTTTTTTAATTTATTTTTTTATCGATTCATTCCATTATCAAATTCTGTACCAGTAAAATAACAAAAGGTGGCGCTTAATAGATTTTCATTTATATTTATGAATGTTACGTTACGTCAGCGTAGTCTATTTTAATAAATATTTATGGGATTATCATAGTTGAATGGAACTACAATTTCGCAGGCATTATACAGTTTCAGTACTTTCAGATAAGGCAGATTTCTTAAGAGTAGCATCTCTCATAATTTTATGTAGTGCTTTCACATGGAATGGAAACTATGCAAAAATTGAATTATGCATTCCCTGAGAATTTCTTTTCTCATATAGACAGCTGCACTCGCGTCACGCGAAGAAATCGTATTTATAGACACGAACATTATTTTTTTCCCCTGTGAATTCTAATTATTTTCTGACCCGGTTTAATCCAGCCTTATTTTTTCGCCTAAAAAGAACCCAACTGTTTGCCAAACGAACGTTATTCCTCATTATACATATATATAATAAATAACATTACCAGCGCACTATGTTACCTCGCACAAAAGCCGTACTAATAACGGTAAAGCCATTTATTTTCCACTGGGCGATATAATTAAATACAAAATATAATAAATTTATTGCGCTCTTAAGAACTACATAAAACTAAAAAAGAAAAAGCCTCGCCTCTGATTTGACCCGCGGCCAAAGTAACTCGCTCTGCTTTTCCCCGAAGAGAAAAAAGAAACCAATTTGAAAGAAATTGTATAACACTCGCCGGTGCGACCACACTTTTCCGCATAAAAGTGCGGAATGAAAGAAAAAAGTGGCCCTCATCATCCGTACCACTGAACGTGAAATAGCACGCTTAGCGAAGGAGCGTCGCCGGTGCCTGCAAAATTGGCCTTTGCATCACCGCGAGCCAGGAGCTTTTCGGCCGTTTTCCAGTGCGGAACACGATAGTCACGACTCGCCGGGTGCGAAAGTGGCTTAAGTCATAGGCACATGCGCGCCGCCGGCCAGACTCGATCGACGCGTAGGTTATACTCTCTCTCGCCCGGGTGACTTCCTCCTCTCGGCGCGAGTGTGTCCCGAGACGGGATGCTTCTTTCTCCCCGTACGCGCGATCGTCACAATTCCGTGAGGGAAACAGGGTCAGCCGGCGTACTGTACATGCACACGCGAGCATTACCCAGGCCGACGATGTTGTGTTCCTTCTTCTTCTTTTCTTTTCGGACCTTCCTCTTCCTCCGCTCTCGCCATGGGAATCTCTTGATTTTTTTTTTCTTTTTTGCTTGGAGAAGGCTTTTTTTGCAGGCGCGAGGATGGTCGAGTGTACATTATGCTTTTTTGCGATTATTGCGTGCAATCTTCTGCAAATTTTAATGAGCGTGTTCCGGGATTTACGCGAGGGGGGCACGATTGATAAAAAAATTCGTTATACTTATTTAGAAGTAATTAGTAAACTTTTTTGCCTGCCGCGTGACCCTTTGTTCTTGATTTATCGAAATTGGCATTTCCGTGGGTTAAAATAAATAAGTAAAAGTGGTAGTAAATTTTTGTATATCCCAGGGTAAAAGATCACATAACATATCAGGGAATTAGGTGCACCAAATTTATTTCACGTAATATTTTACGTAAATTGTTTATGTAATTAAAATTTTCTATTTACACTGCTTATTCTGGGAAAAAGTTTCCGCATTTTAATACAAAACGTACAAAATTTAGTAACCGTTACTACTCTAATAATTTTCGTTTTCTAATAAAAATGTATTACCACGAAGAAAAAAAAAGTCAATATTATAAAGTCATACACCAAAACTAAATGAAAAAATTAAAATATATATGTAATTAAAATTTTCAATTTATATACTGCTTATTTTAGAAAAAATTTTCCACGTTTTAATACAAAAATACAAAATTTAGCAATTCTTGTCATTTTAATAATTTTCTAATCAAAATGAATTGCCAAGCTAAAAAAATGTAATAAATATAAAATCATACGTAAAACTAAATGCTGCACTGCTTATATAAAAAAGAATTCATATTTTAATACAAAAATACAAAATTTAATAATCCTTATCATTTTAATGATATGTAAGTAAAAGTAAAAATAAAGAAAATTAAAAATAAAACTAGACTCAAACGCGGAAGCATAGAAAAAATCCGGATGAGCTCTTGCAAGAAGATCATCAGCGGAATCGGCACACTCTCAGCTCCGCGGATAGTTACTCCGGCTCGCGCTGCCGCGCAATAGGCCTGGAGAGTGCGTGCGAGTGAGAAAAAGAAAAAGGGAGAGAGAGAGAGCGAAGAAGATCCACGGAGTCGCATGGCATGGCCTACTGTCCATAACCATCGCGATTCCTGCCCGGAGAAACGTACAGTCCCTGACTCGGCTCATAATGCCGCAGCCACTGTAGCAAAGCGGGGCCCGCCGCAGCGTGCACTGTAGCATTATCTCGGCGGCCGTCGCCGCGCAGGGAACCCAACTGAACAGGTAAAACCGACTGTTCCATCGGCGACTGGACGGTGCACCTCCATTTGTCGATTTGTAATCCCACTGGACTATCTTACTGATCGCACTCCTTGACGTGCACTCGATTGTTCCCTTATGCTAATGACTAACGACTGACCTACTTTTTTTTTGGAGAAGAGAAGGGACCATTAGACGGGGCACTCGATCATCCAAGGATAGTTCTAGAATTGTCTCCTATTAGAGACTGTAAGAGAAATATAAAAAATTTGTATGTGCATATGCAACTACTTCTGAAAATAGTTTGTAAATTTTTATAAAGAAACGAAATTGCAGAGCGCATTAGAATTCTAAAATTTTGAAGCGATAATTCCTCTTCGACCAAAGCCGGGGAAACTCGTGGCTGCGCGGCATTAAAGAAAGGAGGAAGGAATGAGACAGACGACGGCGAGAGGAAGGAGCAGGCAAGCGAGGAGAAAGACGGAGGGAGCGAAGAACAGGTAGGGAAAGAGGAGCGAGCGAAGGAGACGGAGCCGCACCTCTCCCTTGAGTCCCCGCTGCCTTTCTCTCTCCGTCTCTCTCGCTCCACCTCGAGCGCCAAGTCGCTGGCTCCCCCTTGCGCGGCCGGGCCCCGTTTCCGCGGGCCCGAAGTCGCGGCGCTGGCCTGGGCACCACAGTCTCGACGCGGCGGGCCGGAGGGAAGGTGCTCCGTGACCCCGGGATCACCGACAAGTTCAACCTGATGGATTGCCGCTGCTCGCCGTGCGGTCTGTGCTAACAAATTTTTACACCCGCGTTCAAAGACAACGACGATAAAAGAGAAAAGCACAAGACGAAAGATCGCGAAATAACAGTGCAGCTTCGTTTTTTTTTTCAAATAAAAAGAATAATAAAAAAAAAACGCGGACGAAGGAGAATCTCCGTATAGTACAGGGAAAATAGTGCGGTTCGATCGGCCGGGCGCTTCTTCTTTGGGAAAAGGAGGCGGGACAGCAACGAGTGGTTCCATGACTCGACGCGCGGACTCGCCCTAGCGCAAGGACCGTCGTGGGTGCATCTGCAGAGCCGTTCGTCAACAACGAAGTAATACGTGAGTGTCTCTTTTTTTTTTTTAATTTTTAATAACATAGTGAGCGAGCGGCGGTTCGCATGAGGAGGAGGACGCGTCGAGACGCGCGCGCGAGCAACGGCCGAGAAAAAAGTTCCTTGAACTCCAGCGCCGCTCCGTCTCCCTTGCTCGCGCACGTCTCTCGACGCCGATGCTGGTTCTCCTGCAGGGCGAACGAGTCTGGTAGACGCGAGCACGAGGGGCTCGACGAGAGCGACTTACCGATCTTTTTCCCGGCGGATTTCGGAGCGGAGATGAGGATATCGGTACGGGGGGCTCAGGATGAATAGGATAGTGTGTATATATATGTGTATAGGGGATTCGCTGTGCTGGAACAGCTGTGAGTGACTGAGCATTGCAGAACTGCAACTTGGCTAATTAAATTTAGGTTTGTTAACGAGCATTGCTTTGCATTTTACTGCCGAATCGGAGCACCGATCTTTCCTCTTTTAACCGATTCGGACCGGTTGCGATTCTGCAATTTCAGCGTAAGAAGCAGTGCTGCGATTAAGAAAAAGATTCTTGGGTAATTTTATTTATTTAGATCTTACGTATTAGCGACGCTTAAAATTCTTTACTCTTGAACAGTCATCAAATTTATGAAACACTACAATTACCAAAAAAAAAAAAAAAAAAAAAAAAAATCGAGAATGCGCAGAAAAATGTAAATGTGCACACGCAATCGCCGAAATATTCAATCTACGATGCTCGGAACGCAGTTAAGCTACTCCTTTTTTGTTTTGACGCTCACAAAGCGAGCTGCCCATTCCTTCGCGATCGGCTCCATAATGCAGCGAGAATAAAAAAGTAGGGGAGAGAGAAAGAGAAAAAGCGAAAGAGATAAAGGCGAAAAAACGAGGGAAAGAGAGAGAGGAGGCGGAGAGAGGAGTGCGTGGACCTTGAATTCTAAAGACGGCCGATATATATACACCTTTTCGCGTGCTGCGGCTCTCCGAGAAGGAACGGAGCGGGACGGGTTTCTTTTCTGGAGTCACGGAGGTACGCTCCTCTCTTTTTCTCTTTCTCTCTCGCCGCGAGGGACTCTCCAAGTCGCGTGTTGAAAGAGAAAGACGAAGGAGAAAAAAAACGTGTACTTGGGGGAGAGGGAAGCTTATGGAAATATCAATAGTAGGGGTGCTCCGGCGAGCGCAAGGTGCAGCCGAGTGTGCCAGGGAACGATTGTTGATTTCCTCAACGGACCCTTTCTTTTATTATCTTCGTTTTCACCTGTGCGTCACTTTATTGTGCCACGCTCTCGAAACTACGAAACTCTTGAACCTGTGAACGCGGATCGTTTAGAAGATAAATGCCTGCCTATGTAACCACTTCGCCCGTAATGCCGGTTTTATTTTTCACTGCGGGGACAAAATGCTATTTAAAGTCGCTCGAATGTTTATTATATGCTCGCTCGCTGGGAGCACGCGAGGCGTTTAAATTTACAGCTGATTGAACAATTGGCGGTGAGATAACGAAACGCATTTTCCAGCGTTAATGAATGTTTCGAGGGGCTAGTTTATCTATATACATCAAGATACTTTCTCAGAGATTTCACTTTGCCAGTTTGGTAGATTGCAACTATTACCGAAACTAATAACTTTATGGCGTATCGCTAATTGCTATTCTGTACTAATGCACCTTTAATTACAGATGCATTTGCACGTTCCCCGATCGATCTCGGGCTCTTTGTTATATTTAAACTCGACGAATTAGGAAAATTTATTCGCGATTCAATGGACTCGAATGAAACTCGTTTCGACGTTATATAAATTACCTTGGCAATGCAATTTGTAATTGCGTTACGTAAAGAAATTCGAGATGTGTGCACAATTTTTTTTAATAATATTTAAAGTGCGAATTGTGCGTACAAATTGATCGTTTAAAAGCAAGATTTAACTCACTCGCATTACGTATGTTTCATTAAAGATTATAATTAAAATAAAATTAAAATACTAAAGTTTATAGTTTAAACTGGTTATGGATTTAACACTCAAAAATTTAACATTCAACACAGAAATGACTTACTTTATTATAAATAACTGCACATATAGAACGGTTTAGGTGTTTGTACATAACTAAAACACCTAAACTTTCTATATACATCAAAGTAGCATATTTAGCCGCGATAATTCACCGTTGCTTTGCGTACAACAATAACAGGGCGTGAACCCAGATACGCGAATTCCTTGCATTCTTATGCGCGCGCCTCGACTAATCACCGCCTCGGATTAATCATCACCTCAACCCATAAGCGATTTGCAAATCCCGCGGATCAATCAATCCGAATAACTCTCAACTAAGTCGGCAAAATATCTGCGTTCAAAAGAAAAAAAAAATCGGCTATGCGGCGCTAACCGATTCGCGCGCAGCTCGAGCGAATGAATAAAATAGGAGCGCGCGTGCAGGCCGGGGTGAATATAAGAGAAAAATGAATCTCGCTGGCAACGAACTACCGTTTGAAGGAGGATATTTCCGCGGTGCGTATATAGTAAAACCGGTCGAGCGACGAGCGTCGCGCTATGGGATCCCGGCGAGGTTCGATTTCCCGATGCTCCGAGAAAAAGGGAGATACTGTAGAGTGAGAGAGGGAAGGAAGGCGCGCGCGACTTATTCCGTGAGCGGCTTCGCGTGTTTCGGTGCGCGCGATTCCAGCGATGTTTCCGGTCTTATCCGAGCTGCCCGCGCGGTTTTAGATCTGTGCCGGCGCGTAATCTACCTAACGGTTTTCGCGTGTGTCGCCGCTAGCATCCGAAATTCTTTTTTTTTTAGAGCTTTTCGTGAGATTCTGGGTCGCTCCTTCGTATTTTTTTATTTTTTTTTATGTTTAGTACTGGGAATTTTGAAATTATATTGTGTGCGTTGACGTGGATGTGGGTCAAGTTCGATTGAATCATGCGAGACAATCGGTGGGACGAAAAAGTTAATTGCTTAGGGGAGTTATTATTGTATTTTCGAAACGATGACAAACGGTCCGACCTTTAGTTACCGTAGAAGCAAAAAAAGAACATGTACCGATGCCACCGATTCCGTTTATGAATTTCAAGGCTTTCAACGTTTAATTGGATAATTAGATATTTTAATTTTAATTCTTAGTCTACGAAAAGTAGAAAGATTGGCTTTACTAAAATGAAATATAGTCAATTTTATATGACAATTATTTTGAATACTAGAAAAAAGTTTTTTGAGAGTAGCTTAAATGTAGTTTACGGTTAAGGAGCCATCAAAAAGTCGCAGCTCATTTTCTAGTGATGTTGGAGAGAAAGTCTATTAAAAATCACTGAACTTTCCCGACGCTAAAGCCTCGGTATAAAAGTTCTGTCGGGTTTTTGAGGAAAGGCCTTATATTGTACGCAACCATTCAAGCATCTCATATAGGGACAGCTTTTTAAATCCACAATTCAGTACAGAATAAGCGACTTAACGATCAATAATAAAAAAAAAATTTAAACATTTAATCTTTTGTCAATATCTTCACGGTCGGTTTCGTCGACTACTTGATGATAATGGAAAAATCAGTCCAGCGGTCGAAGATGCTCGTACACAAAAAACCGATGTTTATACTCCTAATCGTTGAACAAAGAAATTTAAGAAATTTTTAATGCAAAGATAAATTGAAAGATAAAACCATCCACTTATCCTCCCGTATCAATATAAAACATTTTCCCCTCAATCTAATAATAGCCTCCTTTTTTAATTTTCCAAAGCACTCACATGTTTTGACCGCATCCAGTCGCCGCCTCGGTATTAATTAATCACGCGTGCTCTTGAAAGCATCCGAGTCAGATAGTCAACTTTAGAAAGTCAATTTGAGAGATAAAGAAAAAAAAATGAAAACACCGCGTTTAATTCCCCGTGCGTCCGAAGAAATTCCGGACTATTCAATCGCGGAGCCCACGGGCGGCGAGAAAATAAACCTTCCGCACAAAAATCTCTAATTATTGACTTTCTAACGAGCGTCCGCTTCACCGCGTCCCTCTCCTTATACACTTCGTGGCGCGCGACACGCCGGACGATTGTCCGGGGGGGAAATTTTCCCGCGCGAGTGCTTTCGATCTCGGCGCTCGACCGACCACCAATAAACACACATAAATTTCTTCGAGGCGAGATGCGCCGCGCGCTCGAAAGCGCGGCCCTTTACGTAACCTGCACGATCGCCGGCGCCGGCAAAAGTAAAAGTAGCCGTGGGAGCCTCGATCGCCTCCGAACGTATTATCGCTTTATTTCCTCTTTTTTTTTATCCCCTCCTCGAGGTTTTCTTCCCTTTCGTCCCCCTCCTCGATTATCGCGTCGTGAAGTATCACCTTTGCGGATTCAATTAGTCGCGTAGGAATTCTGAAAAGTTCGAGTATATACGACTCGACAGGGTGTCGTCGTGCTGGCAATTTTTAAGGAGTCACGAAAATTCAGGATCAAAACTATTATACTTGGCTCGGGGAGAGGCTGCCTGATAGCGACCTCGCGGCAGTATGCCGATCGTTTCGTAATAGGGGCCGGAGCGTATATAAAGGAGAATATATAAGGACAGTGGTGTGTATAGGCAGATTGGATTTGATCCTGTAACTTATCATTCCGGCGTATATAAACTCGCTTGGCTCGGATGCTTCGAGTTTCTGGTTCGTTATAATTGCCCTTATTTAAGATTATGTCTGCTTTCCGATTTTTTTTTTATTCGAGAAGATAAAGATATTTATATCGGTACGATATAACCGTAAATTAAGGGCGATTAATACGCTGCGGTTTGTGGTTTAAACTAAATGTATTTTTCGTAATAAAAATCGTCTTATCGGTTCGGATAATTTTATTAGAAATTCGAAAGTAGGATCGAGTCTGAAATTTTCACTTTAACGATAAGATTCGGTTTGAAAACTTTTACGAATTAAAATGAATTCAGTCTGTTCTGTTTCTCGAAGAACCGTTGCTACTCTTAATGCAAGCTCATGTTTCACGACAATGGATACGTGCGTGCGAGAAAATTTCAAGGTTAACATTTTTTAAGTCTACTTTATAAGGATTCGATGTAAAATATCCCCTCCACATTTCAGCAGCATAGTCTTTGAATTCACATTGTAACACAATATAAATCGCTATCACTTTTTTTCCTCAATTTTTTTACAACATTGGCTTCCATTCGACACTTTTTTGAAACGCTCGTTGATTCAAAAGAAAGGCACATAATAACAAACATAGAAGATCGATCCGAAATGAAAAAAAAGAGCCGATTCAATTTCGAAAGGTACCCTTTGGGAGCGTAGAGGAAAGACAATATCTCGCGGCGCACGAACAGGGGCACCGCTCGTCCGAGCGCTCGAAGATTTCGTATCCGCCTCGCGCGATGTGCCGTTACGGTACCAGGACATCGGTGCGCGCGTTGCGCAGGAAAACGTCGCGGCGCTCTAAAAAAAAAAACGAAACAACAAAGTCGCGCCTCGCGCGCCAACAGATTCAAGGCACGCGCGAGTTCCCTTCCCGACATCGATAACGCGGCGAACGACTGCAGGAATCATAATTAACGGAGCATCCGAACGGCCGACTTACAGTTATACCTAGAACGAGAGAGAGAGAGAGAGGGAGAGAGAGAGAGAGAGAGAGAGAGAGAGAGAGACGGCGGTGGCGGTTATTGTACCGATACCGCGGGGGTGGGGGGAGTACGCCGATAGAGTGAGAAATTATTAAAGGTAATACCAGGGTGGGGGTTAGTACAGTGCCTCCAGAATAGGTTTGCATAATTACGAGAGGCATTTAGCTTAATGGTGGACAGTTAGCATCGATGACGACTCGAGCAATTAACGGACGGTAATAAACCACGTGGGATCGCCCACTCTACTCTTCTGCCTTTCGTTCTGCAGTCAACGAGGATATACACTCGGCAAGTGCGTAATGGAGTTCGAGCGACGTATCGGAAGGAGCGATCTTTTGCAAAGTGCACTCGTAATAAGCCGTGGCATGACGGAATTTAGCGATTCGGACTGATACGAATGGCTTTTTAAGTTACCGATTTTTTTTAGCGATACCGTGAATCAGAATTGACGTCGACGTTCGAGAGGCGTCTTTTCTAAATCCGACCCTCTAAAAATGTAATTAACCTCGGCAAATTGGATAATTAGATCGCGAAAGAGTCTCTCTAATGACGCGAGCGTCGGCTAATAAATTTCGTTCGATCTGGAGTTTCTGAGAAGGAAGGAGGTGACCCGGGGAATCGGCAGTTTTCGATAATTGCGCTCGCATGGCCTGCGGCAGTTCTCGTGCGGCGGCTCCTCCTTGCGCGTTTCACCGGCGCATATATAGGAAGTTCGCTCGGTGCACACTCCGCGCGGACGCTGCACCCGGTGGTCAACGATCGTATCGACTTTCGTGTATCGGCTCCGCAGCCGTGAGCTGCTTCTTCCGCGCCGCCGAGGCGTCGGGAGTATCGCACTCTCGTCGCTCCCGGAAAATAATATAGAGATCCCTCCGACAATCTTCCACGTTTAAAGGCACGTATGTATGATACATTTGACCCAGGAATTTTATTTTCGAAAATTCATTTTAAATTTTAAATTTTTTAATCGGAATAAGACGTGAAGGTTGATTTGAATTAAAATTGACGATTGTTCAAATTTATAGACGGCAATAAATTTCCACCTAACCGTTTACGTTTAAAGACATGTAAATTATACATTTGACCCAGGAATTTTATTTTCGAAAATTCATTTTATTTATTTATAATTTTTTAATCGGAAGATCAAGTAGATCGATATACATTAAAGTTAACGATTGTTCAAATCTATAAACAGCAATGGCAACTAATTTTACTCGCATACTCTCGGGTATAATAGTCGATAGTCAAAGCGACCTGTGCTACTTAGCTTAGAATCTTCCGCCAGAAAAACGGTACTGAACACACTTATGGCGTGCCTAAAGCAGCCGAAACAATGCGACACTGTCCCAGTCCGCGGAGCTTCAAATATTTACTAAACTAAAAAAAAAGCGAGTGAGTCCATTGACCGCGTGGTGAAGACGTATACGACCTCCATGTTTATTCAGGCGACGACTGTCAAGGCGCAAAAAAAAAGTAGGCTGCCAAATAAGGATTCGGCGCGGCGCGGGCTTAACGTAACTAGAGTCACGAAACGCCGGGTGAGTACCGTAAGGCCATTGTCTAATCGTCGCTTCCGTCGGGCGTCTTAGTCGGAGCTTCCCGGCGATGCGTCCTGCTTCCGGTCATCGACTCGCGGTCCGCGTGCATCGCGGCTCGTCTCGTTATAGCCGATCGTTACGACACGCACCGGTCGGCCTGCGCGCGACGCGATGTAAAAGGAGATACGGACGCGTCGGTTCGCTCGCGCTTGACATTGAATCGCGACGACTAATTCAATTAGACTCGACGATTGGAATACATTTCAATGAAATTAAACGGCGCCGTGACGAATCGGTCGTTTTATTAATTTTTTTCTTCTTACTATAGTACGTATACATATACGAATGGGACGTGTATAGCGGTACACGCTTTAGGAGCTTTTAACGGTGTTCACCTTTTGGAGCGTTGCATAATTAAAGCGTCCCGTCGATTCGCGGCGATTATAAAATTGTAAGTGCCATTAAGCGGGTCGTTTAAAAGGAGAGCGAGCAACCGCTCGGAGAGTGATGTTGCGTGTTGAGAGTTTCTTTTGTACTTATTGTATCGGTTTTATGGGACGCACGAGAGGACAATGATCGGCGCTGCGTTGTGCATATGCTAATGGCGTAAAATAATTCAGCATCCTAAACTGAACTTTCACCGCGCGCCTTTTGAAATGCTTACACTTACATGCGTCAAATTACGATAATTTCATTCCTTTTATTTCTTCATTTCCGTGAGATACATTTTTTTGCAGGGCGTACGTATATCGCATAATGCTTCGAGCACCGCATAAACTTAAGTTTACGTATGGCCGTTTCCGAATAGTTACACACAGACCTTTTTTTGTTTAAACCACGAGCGCAGGCGGTTCATTAATGCGTTGCGTAAAGGCACGCGTGTATGAAGTGCCTTTCAGTGCACTGCTTACAAAATCAGGCTCGGACTCGCCTGAGAGGAAAATTATGGAGAACGATCGGCGAGAGAGGAACGATCCAATCCCGCCGATGGAATCCTTGTGAAAGTGTAAGGTTTTAGTTGGACACCCATTGTGAGTGTACAATGGCGCGCTCCCGATCCCTCGGTCTTCGCGATATACTCCGATCCTTTTGTGCACCGGACAAAATGGGCGGAGCGGATCGAGGACCTCGCGAGGATGAGCACATCGACGAGCCACGAGGTTCAAGGTCTGCGGTGCCGACCCGGCGTACCCCCGCGCTGCGGCACGTCCAATGGTTTTTGCGCCGCGTCGAAATTCCGGTGGGCCTGTATATACCTGCGGCGCCACTTCCGCCGCGGGGTCCTTTCAGAGGGGCTCGCGAGCGGGGAATTTAAAAGGCGCCGCGTGAAACCAACCCGTAATCTGCGACTCCTCGCGGCTGCACGTGGTTTTCTCCGAACGAGCCAGTGGGATTGTTTTGACGTGGGCCGGTTTTTTTTTTCTTCTCGAACCGTGGAATCCGTCTTGGGGTGGTGCGGGATAAGCACTGGTTGAGATTGCGTGTTTGTTTTTCTAGGAATGAAGGTTCGTACGGAGGGCAAGTTGTTAGCTTTACGTGAGCAATTAGCGTAAAGTGTGTTTATTCTATTTTTCAAATTTTACGTGCGAGTGTATATTTTAAAATGTAACATAAACTTCATGTATTACTAATAAATTTTACAATTATATTGAAACGTGAAGAATGTGAAACGAACGCACGAAATTCGTGTAATTATAAAGTTATAATAATTTTAAATATAAAAAAAAAGAAAGAATAGTAAAAAAAATTTCATGTTTTTTTTTTAAACATTGAAAGTGAAATAAAACTGTAATCACAGTATATATAAAGGAAAGTAATAAGCTAATTTCCTATAAAAACGGCACTCAGTAGGAGAAAAAGAAACTCGTCCGAGTGAAGTGCGGTGTAAGTCACACCATGGGTGTTTAAATTAATTGCAGATAACAAACATAGAAAGCGCCTTAATTTTCGTAAACAGCGCCGATAAAAGTTCAGACGTATCATCAGCATGCCACTTTCGAGTATCTAAGCGTGAAACACCTCAACTCAAGTTTTCTGCCGTGGGAAAATGTGCGTAAGAGCGCAGTCGTGCGTAAGTTAGCAGCCGCTACGAAAATCGCCGCCACAAAGGAACTCGCCTCTCCCTCCGTCTTTGCCACGGCTAATGATTCCTTTTTATGACCAATTATGCTGTCTTAAATTATAATAATGAAATCTTGATATTTCGCTTTTTACAACAAAGCTGCTCACTCAATTTCGCAGCGTGAAATTGTCAGAGGTACAGCTATCGTCGTTATAGGGTCGTATTGCACTTTTCTCTCTAAATTTCTTGCAGTAGAAAATTCGCTTATTTTTAAAACAGTTGTACGCTTATCACTGTACGTTAGACAACATTCCCTACTTTACGTCGGTATAGGCCTGCAAAAATTCTGACATTAATTAACTTTTTATTGGGAGAAACTTAATGGCTTCAAAAACATGATTAATCTATATAAACCTCATCATCTTCAATGTCGCATCTGTTAAATTTGTTTTCCATACAACTTTTTATGGTCAAAATATTTATAATTTAAAAAAAGGAAGGCGTAGTAGAACGTGAAAACATTTCTGGACTCGCCGAGCGTCACGCACTCGTAGGACCGTGCGGGTTCGTCGCGTAGAACGCGCGTTGCATGGGCGTACATTTTTCGCGCGGGTTAAGTACCGGTGCGGCGCAGTCGCGACGCACGTCGCCCGGGACACCGTTAACCCCGCGGCGTTTAACTGATATGCCCGCACTCGCGTCGAACGCGACACACCCGAATGGTATACGCATCGCAGCGCGCGACTTTCTCGACGCGCGGAAAACGAAATCGACTTTTTATGTTCCGAAGAGTCTTTCCTTTTTTTCTTCAAAAGATCGTCGAAAAACGAAATCGACTTTTACAACGAGTCTGTCTTTTTTTTCTTTACGACGAGTCTGTCCTTTTCTTTAAAAGATTTAAAATCGTAAAATTTTGTTATTATATATGCAATTCGAATGATAAAAAATTAGTTTAGTGGTACTTTTCATAGAGAGTATGGTGCACAATAAAAACGTACACGGAGAAAAATTCTCTACTAAAAATGCAATATTTAGTGTCTTTACAGTAAAACTTACTAATACAGTTTCTTTTAAAGTTTACTGTAGTATATTTTGTTGTAGCTTATAGCCTCTGTAAATTTTATCAGAAACTATTTTTTCAATGATATTAGTCTAGGACATCATTAAAATAGCCTATTACAATTTTTAGTAGATCTTTTCTCATCGTACATGATAAAGTATCTACATGAACATACAGAGAAAAGGCACTTAAGAAAATTACAAATTACAAGTAAAGCCGCAATTGGCACTACGCTTACGCTAATTCAATCTTGATAATCCACTCTAAAGCGAGATATTTTTCTCCCAGCATGGAAAATTAGCCATCGCGCCGCAACAAAGAAGCTAATCTTCATTTTTCTAAAAAAAAAAAGAAGAAAAAAAGTTTAAAGCCGAGTAGCTCGCGGCGTGTCGGCGCCGGCATCGGGTGTTTAACTCGGCAAGCGTCCCCTGGCTTTGGGCCATTGTTCCGCGCCTTTCGCACGCGTCGCTCCTTTGACGCGCGCATAAACGGGTTACCCGAATGCTTCAAAGGCGCGCATACGTTACCGACGCGAGTGCTTATTAATGTCGCGGTTTCGTGCCTCCCGCGGCCTCCTGGTCGCGTTGCGTTCGCGCTCGTCCAGCTGGAACCCACCGCTGCTCCAATTTTTCGGAACAGAACAGCCGAGCGATCGCTATCGGTGCTCGATCATTTTTCACTTTTCACTTTCAAGGTGCTTGGCTTTCGACACGGCGCCTGTGGAGCCGCGACAGGGATTGCGATTGTGTGTATATCTATCTATCCGGAGCGACTGGAGGTACAAAGTGAATTTTTAGCCTTGGAGCGGCTCTCGCTTCGATCCGTTTGACGGGAGGTTTTTACGCTTCGATTCAGGTGCTGCTACGTGGTACACGGCTTTTTCGCCGTATTTCAAACGGAAGAGTACTTTTGTGTTCGGTGAAAAAAAGTTTTCTGTGTTTGCTCGACGCCAATCGGCTCGGTGGTTCTGGTTATAAATGTTATGTATTTATTGACTTTCGTTTTTGTCCCGAGGAGATAAAATGCTTCTGGCATGTGGGTTGAAGTATTTTATGCTCGAAAGATTGTTGGAAGTAAGCAAGTTTCAGCAATTCTGAGCCAATAAAACAAATGTTCTCCGGTGTGTATATCCATCATGCGCGGATAGTAACTGTACCTTGTATACGCTCGGACTTTGAAGGCACTTTTTAGACTGTTATTTTGATACGAAACCGTTAACTCTCTCAGAATTAGGAAAAATTAAAAAGTTGTATCTTTTGAAACGAAAAATCGCAAAAAGTTACCTTTTAAAATACCTTTTAAATATCTTTTTAATAGTTTTTTTAATTTTAGAATAAAATGACTACTTGAAAAACCATTCTTGTGCTAAAAGGCGCGACAACAAAGGTAATATAAATAAGTAGGAGAAATTCAGAACAGTCCGTCAATGTCGACGCGCTCGACTGCGTCTCGAATTCTTAACGATGCGAGTTTTAAAGAAATCTGTCGGACTAAAATTTGAAACGCACGTGCACTCACTTTCTCATCTCAAAAGTTTTTCCAGCGGGCAGCAAGCAAGTGGCAACGAGTTTTCTCAGATCGAGGTGTTCCATTCGAGTAAGACGTAAAAATAAAATCGAGAAATCTATTCCGCTCAAAGATAGTACTTACCTCGTAAACGTTAAGATCCCTTGTGCAATCCAAGTCGTAAAATTTTTTTTTAAACATCGCAGCAAAATTATTTAAAAAAAAAGGAACACCTACAAACCATAATTATCCAGAAAAAAGCGCTGGCAACAAAAGTTTTAAGCGAATAAAAAAAAAAATTTTTTAAACAAGTTCTTTTACACTTTCTTTGAAGCCATGCCATGGTTAACTGTAAAACGTTAATGGTACCTTCAAAACCAAAGCCGGTTTGTTAGTCATCGGCACAGCGCACAGCGACCCGTTAATCGGCACGCGTAATTTCAGTTATGCCGCTATTATTGCGGCGTTTGCTGAAAAACTGCCTACTTTAAGACCCACGCACTTCTGCACGCGCGAGTAAACAAATACTCCGAAAGGAGCCTCCTCCGGACCCTAATACCAGCTCCGTCTTCTCGAAATCACGCCACTTTCTAAGCAACCCAAGACGACCGTTAATAAAACGTCTTTTTCCCAACGATTTCCGCGTGCGTATGCCCCGCGATAAAACCAGCGCAGTAAACCGAACTACATCTCGGGCTTATCTCTCGGACACGTAGGAAGCGTATAAATAAAATTGATTTCTCCGCTCTGCCGCTTTTTGAATCGGGATCCGGCGAATCGGTCGATCCAAATGGAAACACGCGACTTTATACCGGTTTCTAGGCGCTCGATGGACTTATGGGCGTCGTGGGTCGCACGTGCGCGTCGCCTCCAATTGTCGCGCTTCGAAAGCGTCGCCCGAACGCGTCGCTGCGGCTTTTAGAAAGGTGAGAACTATCGGCGCCCCGAGCGAACTACTGCGACCCTGAATCCACAATTACCCGACGAGCTCACTTCGTGGACTTTGCTGCTTTTTTTCTGCTCTTTCCTCGCGGCCGCTGACTGCGCAGGTTCAAAATAGAGTAATTTTGCGGCGATCAGTAATCTTTGCTGAAATTACTCGAATTGCCTCCTTTGTTGTGCGTGAAAAAGCAAACTGCTGTGTTTTATAAGCGTTTTCGGTATCGCATAGGAATTTAATAACGAAAACGAAACTGAGGAAGGTAATTTTGAAAATTCAATACGAATGTTAAAACCGTGAGAAAATTCTCAGCTCAGCTCTTGTTCGAGTCACGCGGTCGTAGAGTTGCATAAATTTCCATAAAAATCTATGCTTAAAATTTAGTTAATCAAAGATCCTCCTACTCTTTATAAAGTGTATATCTCACCCGCCCCAAACATCTAATTACCGAAATTTTCTACAGCGTATATAAACCAGAGTATCATCCTCATCATTAGTCACACCTCGCCAGGCCTAAAAATCATTTTTACCTAATAACAAGTGCTATATGGAGAAAATTTTGCATT
Source organism: Sycophila texana (assembly GCA_035582955.1). NCBI lineage: Eukaryota > Metazoa > Arthropoda > Insecta > Hymenoptera > Eurytomidae > Sycophila > Sycophila texana. The sequence goes on along the minus strand of JAWWEN010000020.1, from coordinate 9,894,266 downwards.
AAAAAGTACTATAGTATTTACTAAAACAAGGGCAAATCAGTGGCTAGTAAAATTTAAAATACTTAAATAAACTGTTACCACAATTGAATAGTGAAATTTGTACGTATAATTTTTTTTATTTTTCGAGTTTGTCCTTGTTTTAGCAAAGACTACAGGAATTTTTTAAATAACATTTTTCCGTGTGCATTATCAAAAAAAAAAAATCACACTTATCTACGTACATACCTCGCCAGAAGTACAAATCCTCTTCTCCTAAGAAAAAGTGTAGTATTATCCAGTAAAATACAATTCTTATCCACGTGTACACACCTCGACAAGCCTAAAAATTCATTTCTTCTGAATTTTCCCAAGTATATATTTTATCGCGAAACGTTAGTCGGTCAAAGATCAGTTATGGTCGAACATTAGCAGACGGGCGCGATATCGGCGTCTCACCGTTAGGATGCTCCGCGGCTCTCAGCAGTTTATGCAATCGCGCGTTCTCACTGACGATCGGCGTCGGCATTGTCCCCGCTCGCATCATCTCCCGGCGTAACTGGAGCGAATTACATGAGACTGCAGATCTCATTGTGCCGCTCCCGATTTGCAATGTTGATGCGCTGCGAGCAGCGCTCAGTGGCGCGGCTAATTAATTGCCCGGCAATTAGTGCCGCATCCTATGAAATTCGATGTTTCGCGCCTTCCTTTTTTGCGTGAGAGAGCATCGGCTAAACGCGCGGCTCGTTAATTCCATTACCGCAAACTGGGTTAATGTGATCGTTCAATTAAGTATCCTAAACTTGTTCGCTGGTCGAATAATCTGTGCAACAGTTGCTTTTCTTTATTTATTTCATATAATGTAAACTGTGCAATTAAAAATGATGAGTGTAATGTATGAATGTACAAAGGTTCTAGAACCAATTATCGGGTATTAATTTTAATTTAGTAAAAAAAAAGACGTTTAGGCGGTACCCAATATTCCTCGGAGCTAGCAGATAAGAGATCATTTGAACGCTATCTGATAGAAGGACCTTAAAAGCTGAAAGGCACCTGCGAACAAAAGTATAATCGTGAGAAGTAGTATAAACCGTCACAGCTCAGCTGCCTTCTTCCAATTTAGACCTAAGAGGAAGTCGTAAAATTTTAAAATTGCAATATGGCACTATGTTGTTAATCGCAGTGAGAATATTTCGATTTCCTCCAAAATCTTTCAAAATTAGTGACTAGTGACCCTAAAATTTTTTTAATATACTACATTAGAATCTAACTCAAAATTTGGTACTGGACAACAGATTTTTTTTTGATATCTGATACATTTTTCAGCAGAAAACAATAAGATGACGTAAAAAAAATGTAAAGATCTTCTAAAAATTGCAATATTCAATTTTAATATCCTAACGATCAATTTTTAATATACAGAATTTTTCTCCGCATAAAACTTCTTAAAAAATAGATCAAAGATATATAACATAAAACCCACTATTCAACGGCATTATCTCTGACCCAATCGCATTTCCGATTAATTAAAAAAATAGAATCCAGATCCCCAGGGTCGAAGTCAATCTCCGCTTCCCAGCGAGTAAACAGACGAGCGCTTTATCGACGCCGGCCACCCGCGAATATTCGCGCAATTAGCTCCGGTCCCGCGAGTCCCTGATGGCATTTAAATGGCGCGCGCTCGTCTTGAACGCCATTATAAGCTCTCGGTGTGCTCCTCTCGCGATAATTGCGCCCATTTGCACCGGGCCGCTGTTATAATCCCCGCGCGAGCGGCTCTTGCCGCTCCAACAGGTGTAACGGTTCTTCTCGCGTCGCGCACAGCCGCTCACGTAGGCGCTCCCGGGATATCTATCCCCACTCCCCCCTCCATTATAAATCGCTCGCATTTTTCCCTGCGACCCTTCTTTTCCGACTTCGACGTCGCGCTCGGCTTAAAAAACGAGAAAAAAAATATACCCAGAGCGGCCGGGATTTCTCCCGTCGTCGCGCTGCCCACGAGCTTTATCTCCCGGGTGTAACGGATATAGGCTTTCCTCGGCGGAATACGCTCTGGTTCGTTTTTTTTTCTCGCCGTTCACGAGGGAAACCAGGGCAAGCCCCGATGTATTCTAATTTAATGGTAATCCTATATAGGAGGCGATTTACAGTTAGTACGCGGGGGTAATTATTTCCAACGATCGCTGATAAGATTCTTCGGATGTTTGCTTTCTGTGGTTCTCACCGCGAGCAGCTATGAAATCTCGACGGGGTTGTACGATTCGCGCCAGATTTTCGACATTAGCACCAGTTACGAAATAATTCATTGCGGGAGATCGTTACGTTTTAAAGCTACAAAAGATTTCCGTGTAGAAATTGCTGTTCATATTTACGCACATCATTAACAGTATTTTGGGACTGGACAATTTTCTTAGTTACGTTTGTACATGAACGATGAAAATAAAAGTTGAGTAAGAAGAAAAAATTCCGGAGGGCAGTGGGGAATCCAGCGGCAAAGTATCTCTATAAATAAATCGACGTATCTCTCTCGTACGGTACATATCGGAAGATTAATCAGAGAAAAAAGAGCGATGTTAAACGTTTTTCTCTATACCGCAGCATCCCCGGTGGGAAAAGAAACGGGTTTGTGACGTAAATCACGTAAATAAAGTGTCGATCCTCTAACTGTACATAACTCCGTCACACGCCCATATACCTGCCTCCCTCGTTTAAAAAGAAATTCACTAAAATAGCGCAAAGCGCCGGGAAAGAGAACTGAGTCTCCATGCAAACGTCAGTTGCCAAGTAAATTCACTCCCTGAATTTCTTTATATTCAGCACTACATGTATATATGATACGCTTGCGCAAAAAAAGCACGCCTTCGCGCAACTACTCGTCATTCTCTCGAACGAGCGGCGCCGCACAATCGAGCGCGATTCGCGCGCTTTCCTTTTTTTTTTATTCACCAACGCGAGGCGCAACGCGGAATTCGGAAATTCGCGAGCTCTTCCCATGCGGCACGACACCTGTTGCGTCATTGCCGCGCGCAATCGGGATGCCGCGCTGAGTATGGGAACCCGAGATGAGGCGCGCGCTTGTGACGGAGTCGGGGCTAATTCAGGCGAGTCGCGCGTTAGCCGATTTTCTACGGCAGCCGCTGGAATTTCGAGTGCAATCGGATTATTGTACTCTCGGTGCGGATGATGATGAACTTGTTATTCTCTTGGGCTCCGCACACGTGTGAAAGGTTTTTAGCACGAACAAGTGCTGCTCGGTGAGTTGCGTTGCTGCGCATGAGCCAGAGTTTATTATAACTTACGCAAGCTGCTTCGTATAATTTTTTTTATTATCACTCGATCCGAGATTCTTTGACATTAAATAATATAGATAAGTAGTAAAACTTTGAACAATTTAGATTAAATTCTTTAATATTGAGTGGTAGTAGTAAAACTTGTTTTTCAAAGTTCGCTCCAAAAATTGTATTTCACTTTCAAAAAATAAATTTATGCAGTCAAATTTTCATGCTTATATTCATCTTTTTTAGCCTTACAAGTGATAGCAGTGAAACTTATTTTTAAAAAATATTTGAAATTGTTTAATATTTACTTACTTTGATATTACTCTATAGTGTTATGACTTACTTTTTAGTATTATTTATTTAAGCAATTGACTGTGATATCACATAACCGCAATCTATTTTATAGTAATTTTAAAGTGGCCGTGAAATCAGTACTTTATACTTGTATGTAATCGCTTTAATTTAATAACTGTTTTATTTTTACACCTAAGATTTGTACAAAGATTATTTTATATTAATTGTAAATAATGCGATTTACATTAAACGACTATTAATAGTCGTATAGAATCTTATAGAATTCTATATCCTACTCTATGTATTCTATAATAATACTAGTGATAGTACAGTAAAGCTTGTATTTCAAATTTCGCGCCAAAAATTTCAATTTATCTGCATTCAAATATAAAATAAACAAAAATATCTCTGATGGGCTTTTCAAAAATATTCAAATTTATTAATGATAAAGAAAAGGAAGAAGCGGAAGAAAACGTAGCGATTTCAGTCGATAATAATCGCGATGCTAGCGATGATCGCAGGTGCGCGCGCAGTTTGAATCGAGAGGCGAAGATACTCTCACGCCTTGCGGTGTGAATGGGATCTCGCGCGCAACCACCCACAATGTGGAATGAGTTAACGAGCTACGCTTTGACTAACGGCCGTTACCTTTAATTATGTCATCTATTGTCTTGCGCGCCGACGCCGGGTTTTCTCAGAGGAAGAAAGCTCCGCGTCGATCCGCGCGCATTGATAAAAGTGTCCCGGGCGCAGCGACGGCTTTACGATTTTTTAATTAATGCGCCGATCCCCCCGACGACTACGACGGCTTTATTATCAAAACAGTTGTCTTTTATCGCCCACTTGGCGTCCTTGTACAGTTACCATCCTCTTTACCTCGACTCCTCCGACCGTAGCCGTGAAAAATAATACCGCCTCGTTTGCAACAATCCTACAAGAATGTTGCAAATTGCAAAAAATTCGGCTTAAAATTATGCTAAGTAGGTGGAAAGCGCATGATTACTCTCAGACTAACAGGAACGGTTTTTTTTTGCAGAAAATGCTGATAAGGAAATTGGCGGCCGTGTGGCTCGCCGTCCTCTTGTGCCATCTTCGACTAACGGAGTCTCAGGTGAGTTACTTCCACTTCTCGTTTCGATTGTGCGCGCGTATATATACCCGCATACCGACACGGCGAGTCGCTTCGCGCGGCCCGCGCCGAGCGAGGCTTCGCTCGCGCGCGAGGCCGACCTCAAAAACAGGTTTTCGCTATTTTTTCGCTCGCGTTATCCTGGCCCGAGCGACGCTGCGCGCGTTGTAGCTTCGCCGAGCAAAATAGCCTGCCCGCCTGCATCGCAACGAACGTTTGGTGAAAGTCGGGGAGCGCGGAAAATTTGAGCTTTTTACTTTTCGTCTTTTAGAGAAATTAATATTGCAACGTGATATCGTTTAAATCGGTTATAAATTGTAACCGAATCTTTTTTTTTTTAAATGAAATGTAGTATCATTTGCCTAATGCGATAGAACTTTAAGAGCGAATTGTATATTGATAGACGATAAAGTTGATCGTAATTGGGGAGAAAAAAATTCGAACTATCAGCACAAAGCGCTCGAAAGGTATATTCATTGAAACCTACAATTTTGATCTTTACTAATATCACTTAAATCACGAGAATTGTTTTCCAGTAAAATATAATCAATAAGTGACAGTAATATTGTAAAAGATGAATTGCATTAAAAAAGCTCGTAAAATTCTTTCTTGTCTAAAAGTCAGAACTACTTTACTCTCGACCTAAGAACACTTGAGTGTTTTGACTTAAAACCTAAAATTTCACTAAAACATGACGTAAGCATCGAGACACTCTGGATATCGATTTACTCGTTTTACTATTGTAGACTTTGAGCGAAACAAAGTCATAAAATTAACCACGTCCTCAATGAAACGTTTCAAAAGTGAAATTCACGAAGCAAATGACCCGTGACGTTACCCAGCGCCAATTGCATTATTACCTAACAAATCATAATTCTCTCTTTACCACCTTGTAAACAAAGTAAATACTCAGTGCGTTCATACTCGACATGGTCCTGTCTGCACCGTGAGACAATCACCGCGTTACTAACTCGAAAAGCAGCTGACTCTCCCAACAGCAGATCGAAAAAATAAAAATAAAATCTCGCCTCAATGGTGCAACCATCCAGATTAATTCGCAAATCGGCCCGCAAAGACCGGAAGCTCTTATTAAGCGGCCGATCGGCACAGTGGCGTTGCAAAAGCGTGAGCTGCAGCAACAGCAGCCTTCTCTTCGAGATCTCGCGAAACGGCGCGATCGATCGGTGCTTGCGCAAAGCGATCCGTGAGCCGCAACAGGTACATATATATACAGACGCCGAGCCCCTCTGACGCGGACAATGCGCGGATAATTCGAGGCGACTCTCCGGCGTCTCTTGGTACCATCATACACTTTCGCCCGATGCGACACCAAGAGCTGTTATGGCGTTTTTCATTAGGAGCACGCCCATGCCGATGGAGTAGAAAGCGAGGCGCGAGCTTTGTTTTTTCAATTAGTCGACGAGCCTATCGACGAGTTGCGACGTCATTCGGATCTGCTTCGGGAGAGCCTCCGGAGGCTACTGGAGTCGTAGGGATGACTTCTTCTGTTTTTTTAGGGATTCAGAGGATTGGTTTTTTACTTACTAGGAGAGTACCTGACCTCCGGATCACGGAATTTGTTGAAACTTTGAGGGCTGATTTCTTATATGAA
>JAWWEN010000020.1:9846105-9887877 GCA_035582955.1 Sycophila texana | reverse complement strand
TTTTCATATAAGAAATCAGCCCTCAAAGTTTCAACAAATTCCGTGATCCGGAGGTCAGGTACTCTCCTAGTTAGACTTTCTTTGGAGTTAATGACGCGGAAAGGTCTATTCTGTATTGACAACGTGAAATTTTATGGAATTGTTTTTTGTTAAACAGTCTAATGGGAGGCTATACAAGCTGTATGATGTGATTTTTGCTCATCAATCTGGGATTTTTAATACTCGGTTTAGGCACGGCAAGAAAGCGAGATATATAATACAATAACATTTTCACATCGTTTTGATCTTGTTGAAAGTAGCAAAAACGGCGACTTGCCCGGCAAAACCGATCTTAGGCATGTAATTAAGTTACTGGGTGATAATAACACAGACATATCCCCATGCGTCAGCAAAATTAGCACCTACAGTTTTGCCAGCTGAACTCCGTTCACACGAAGTTATTGACGTTAAAAACGGGAGGAAAAATCATTGTCAAGTTACACAGTACATGTAAATATGAAATCGTAAGTAGCAGTCTGATATAACAAGTGTTATCCACTTCACTCGAGTTTAACGTACTTTCATTTACCTTTTTTATTTAAAAAATTCACCATTTCTAAAAAAAATTGTAAATATCTCCAAATAATTGCTTTGATGGACTTTTAGTTCGTTAAATTATTAAATAAATAAATACTAAATAGTGCCACAACAAAGTTGAACTTCTTGTACAACAATTAAAACAAAAAAAAAACTAAACTCATCTTTAACCAAAATAATTTATTTGAATTTTCCAGACAAACAGAACCAAAAAGTCATCTAAAAAAACAATCACCGCACAATAAACAATAGCCACCGAGCATCAGCTTCATAAATATTAAACGGTCGCGGATATGCATCTGAAAATAAAAACATTAACACAGCGTCAATTCTAAAATTAAAAATATCTCCAAATAATGCCACAATAAAGTTAAACTTCTTGTACAACAATTAAATTTGTCCATGAAAATCATTTCGATAAAAATATACAAAAAAAGCGCATCATTAACCAAAATTATTTGTTTGCACTTTCCAGCCAAACAGAACCAAACAGAACCAAAAAGTTAACTAAAGAAAAAACAATCAGCGCACAATAAACAATAGCCACCGAGCATCAGCTCCATAAATATTTAACGGGCGCGGATAAGCATCTGAAAATGAAAACATTAAAACCGCGTCAATTCTAAAAGCTGTGCGCGCTCCAGCGAAGCGTCGATAGGCCCGTTCGTTGGAGCGCGTCGGCGCCTCGTTATTTCCGAACAATCGAGGCGACAGCGCGAGCGGGGCCCGGCTCGGCTCGCCAGGCATCCGCGAAATGGCCGATCCGCGCCTATGCAGTCGCCTCTCAGCCTAACCCACGGGTGTACACAGAGCGAGTCGCGGTGAAAGTGCATTCTGCAGGCCGCGCGGCTACACGCACCCGGAGAGGGACCATCTGAGAACTCGCCCCACCGGCCGAGGAGAAAATCGGACCGACGTAGCTTCGGGCGTCGCGCGCTTTTATATCGCGCGCGAATATCCGCGCTGTGATTAATTGGGTATCGATTTTTACGTCGACGGGGTTTAGAGAGTTCGAGGCACTTTGCGCAACGAATCGAATCACAAAGCTCAAAGAGATGTAGGATATACATTTTATTTTTATTTTTATTATTTTTTTTTTTATAGACGTGATTAACAATGGTACACGCACGTGCGTGAGCTTATGTAAGCTGTTGAGATGGCGGAGAGAGTTTGCTAATTTGTCGGAACGCTTTAATCTTGTTCATGCGGAAAAAATTGCACACTGGTGTATATGTAATGACAGATTTTTTTGAATAATTGCGTTTGAGGATAGTCGGCCTTTTTTTTAAACGAGACTCGCGGGTGTCTTTAACGGCTCCTGACGTGGATTCTAATTAGATTCTTTCACTTTTTGCATCCTGAATGACGGATTAGTTAATTGTTGCGCAATTCGTTTTTATATACAGCGGGGGTAGCATTAAAAGCGTTTCATAAACGATTAAATTGTCAGTCAGGAATAAAGTACTCGAAAATCTAGCATTATTCGAAAATTTGCCACTGGAGGACAAAAAAAAATTCTCAGTCTCGCAATTCTCGCGCGAAGGAATTTACTTTTTTTTTAAAACTTGGATAAAAGACAGAAATGAGGCAGTTCCGCATGAATGACACGATAAACTGTGCAGCCTTACTATACCACACACGTAAATTGACCTGACAAAATTTCACGTGCACAAAAAAAACAAACAAAAGTTCCTTTTTTTTTTAAAGTAATATAAGCATCTCCTTTTCATTTTGTTTTTAAAAAATAATATAAGCACCTTCAAGTTTCATTTTTTTTTTTTTTTAAATAATATAAGCACCTCCTTTAATAGTTCTACTCGACACTAAGCATCGGGACAGTACCGATAAAGTCCTCACTTATTAACATTTATTTACTAAATATTAGACGATCAGAAATCGACGATTCAGTGAAAAAAAATGTCAATTAAAATTTGGCACTTAACAACCAAAATTTCAATCGACACGTTTTTCGAGCATAATACGAATTAATAACTTCTTCAAGCAAAATCTTAAATGACGCCTTTTTCCATCGTTCCGTAGTAATTTGCCTTTTAAAAAGGAATTAAAAGAAAAGTAGCGCAAAGATGCAAAAATAAAAACATAAATAAAATAGATATATAATTAACAATTTGATAAAAGAAAAAGTAAAAGATCTTATAGCACTATTATAAATTCACCTACAGACGCAATAGTCGTAAATCTCCTCCGAACAGTATTCCACTATCATCTGAGTCTACCAATAGCTGAATAAAAATCTATATGAAATTATTTATACGCCGTTCTTAGATACTTCTAAAATTCCATAAAGCTATAATGGAGAGCTCTACATATCGAAGGAAAATTCCCTGGGCGCTTAGCGCACACACCCAGGCGAGAATCCAACGGACGCCTATAGCGGCACCGTCGGCGTACATCTCCCCGACCCGCTGTTTACGCATTCGGCGCGCGCTTATAATACACGCGGTCATCGGAGCGGCTCCGCCGGGGGGATATACATTTCCGCGTCCAGCGGCGGCGCCGTGGTCCAGTAGACACGTGGCTGGTCGTCGTGGGGCCGCTCGTAAATTAACATCTCCACGTAGGCGCGGGACCGGCGCGGAATGCGCGCGGGCGCGGGCACCGCGCGATCGCCCCGATGGAATGCGATAACCCGTTATGTCATTTACGAGTCCGCCGCGGGAGAGGAGCCGGACGCGAACCTCCGCCGAATGCGCGACGAGCCGAGGATTACCGGGGACGAGCGTGCGAACTCCGCTGGGGAATATTTTTCTCCACCTTTTTCCTCTTCTTTTTTTTCCTTCTGTATATGACGCTGCTTTTCTTCGGTTCTCGAGTTTTCCGTTGCCGCGGCTGGTTATGTCGGAGAGATTGGGGCTTAATTTATTTCGCGTTTGAATTAGTGTGTGTTGGTGATTGATGGCACGGGTTTCGGTGTGATTTGATAGCTGCTTTCTTGAAAAAGTTTGGTTTAGATAGCGGAGGAAGTACACGTGTCATTGGAATTATTTTTTATTATTTTATTTTATGTAAGAGATTAATTGATATGGAAGTAATGATTTATGACTTTAATCAATCTCGAGGGATAATAATTTAGAAGTTTATTTAAAATTCAAAGTTTGTATATTTACGCCCGAGAATAACGGTGTCCGTGTGCTATCTTTTACAGATTATAAATTCTGTTTAGGATACTAGTTGTACACGCCTGTAAAATGCAGCATATTATCACCTAAACGCAATGTTAATTCATCATCTTGTTTAATAAATAATTTTTGGGTCATTAAAAAATTGTTTATCCGCTAAACCGTAATTTCAATCATAATAAAGAAGCATTCAAATTAAGAACAAACAAACTTTTGAAATTTATTTTTTTATTAAACCTCCACAGCTATAAATTTCATTCCCTCGTCAAAAAGAAAACAGAAAAGAAAAAGAAAGGATCCTCTCTACGCGATCTCTAAAACCAGTCGCCTCGGCAGAGATACTCAACGCGCCTCACGAAGCGAGAAAATCTTAGCTAAAATGACAACGACAAAGCAGTGAATTGTGCAAGTGTAAGCAGCGGGGAATGCAAATCCCCGGCCGATCCCTCCGAAACCGCGGCATACCTCAGCATCGGCTACGCGCGTCCAATACAAATGCCTATTTGTATACTCATACCCATACGTACACAGCTAAACCTCGAGTATTACACGCGCAACTCGGAAAAGCCCTCGGACCCGCAGGCTCCGCGGTGCGATCCTTGAGCACTTTCACTTCGCGCTCGCCGCGATCCCGGTTTCGCGAACAAACGGCCGAAGGCGCAAGCGCGCAGCGCTGGAAAACGCGCTGGAATGCCGCGCACTCGGCGACTCTTTTTTTACTCCACGTGCGCCGGCGGTGACCGTTCGGGGTTCATTCAGCGACCGCGAGATAAAGAGAGGACGGGGGACCATTCACCGCCGCGCGGAGAAATCGCAGCGGCCGCGGCGGGTTTTACAAATCGGCGTAAGGAGCGAGGGCCATAATCGGCGCGACCGGTGTCGCCGTGAGGCTTATTTCGTCGCTTTTGGGAAAGCCGGGGAGCCGGCGCTGTCTTGATCTTGGGCGGCGGCTTAGCGAACCGACGACGCGAGTTTTAGAGCGATCGAAAGCTGGACTGGGTTATTTTATAGAATGTAGTCGATAAATTTCTCTTCGATTTTGTTTTTATTTTCTTCAGCCTTGATGTTGAGTTTCTATTAATCAATTTTTTATTTTAAATCGGTAGATATCAAGTTTAAGGTTGGTAATTAACATGCTTTACTATTTATCTTTCTTGAAAAATTTATTAATATTTGTAAAGATTTAATTCTTTAAAACACAACCTAATAGAGCATCAGAAAATTCTACTCTTATATAAAAAAACACGTGTAAAAAAATAACTTTGTATTTATGAATACATAGTATCTAAAAAAACATATAGTAAACATAACAGAAAAAGTTTTGATGTAAATTAGTTGTTATATTATACATTTCCTGTCTAATTAAGGCTTATACACCGCAAATGCATGACTCAAAACAAATTAAAAATTATGGCACTGCAACCATCCTATACGGGGCATTGAAATCCGGCATACATTAACCAAAAATTTATTCGGGAAATTTCAAAACATCCCGCGCCAACCGAGATGATATTACCCAAACCGCACGCTTTCAATTTCTCCAGCACTAAAGTTTTTCACAATCCCCTCTTCATCAAATCGCCATCTCCGATCCACCGCAAAAAAATCCCCAACGCACTTACACACATCTACATCCAAATGCTTATGCACAAGCACGTGCACCTGCACTTGAGTTTGTACAATCGAATCCACCCTTGAAAAAGAAAGCGGAACTCGCGCGTAAAGTGCTTGCGCAACGCGGCGTCAACAAGTCGATCCCCCAGGCACAAACATTTCCGCGCGGAGGGAACAGCAGCTCCGCCGATGGTTATATCATCGAGTGGCGTTTTCACGCCGGCGGACCACATCAGGAGAAAGCCGAGAGCCGCGACACTCCGACAGTATCGCGCGTGCGGCCAGTCGCTGTGACGACCGCGGCAATTCGGTAATATGTCCAGCCATTGTCCGCGTAGGGGCGCGTGAAAGTGGACTCCGAGCGCCGGTCGACGCGAACCGAAATTATGCATCGAGGCTATCTTCCGCGGCAGGCTGCACCGCTGAAACCGCGGGATGCGGCTTGAGCTGTAGCGCGCCTAGTGTAACTGATTTTTTCTTTACGGTGGATTTTTCAACTGGTTGATACGGTCTATGATTTTTTATGGACCGCGCCGGTTCAGATGAAAATATTCGTTGTCTCGGGGCTTTGAAGGGAATCGCTTTAGTGTTATTTATTTATGATTTTTGTAAGGAGAACTAAATAATTGGAAAGTTTTTATCAGATTGTAGGTAGGTATATCAGCGATTTGAAATCAATGTGTAATTGGATATTCGTTTGTGCGCTTAAATGGAACGGTTTCAATTTTAATCTTTAATAATTTAGTCTCTTAAGATTGCGAAAGATCCATTAACGTAATCTATTTCATGCTATTATAGGTACAGTTGAATCTAACGATCAATGTGACATAATAGCAATATAAAGTATTATGAAATTTTTATATTCAAAGACCGTAATTGACTGACTAACTGTTACTCTTGCCATTTCCGCCAGTAGCGCATTTCCATGAAACTACTTCACTGTCTCCCTCAAGTAATTATAATGCAGAAATGAACAGTATCCAACTATTTTCTTTTCTTTTTTTTCATCCTCCGTGTCAAATGGTTTTCGAGCGTTATTTATTTATTTTGCATTTGTATCCGCCATTAAAGTAACGATTTCAGAATATAAAAAAAAATTGTTTACCTACGCTCTTAGCACGTGCATTTTCCAACCGGCAATTGTGTAAATAATAATTTTTAAATAATAATTTTTCTAACGGCCGTGAGTCGTTGAAATTACTACTGACCGAGATACACACTCCCTGGTAAAATTCTCGCTGCTCGGGCGACGAAAAAAAAGTCCGAGTCACTTTTTTTCCAGTGCACACTTGCATTTCTTTTCTCCCCGCCGCTCAAGCGCCAGAAGAATTATTGCTCAACTTGACCGTAGACACAATCCGCGCAATATAGATCCAAATGCCGCTTTAACGCTATTACACAATTTTTTCCCCCGACACACTCGCCCCGAAAGGAAAAATACCTGAATGAAATACCGATTACGTTCTTAGAAAAGTCGAAGGAGGAAAAAACGACCGGCGAAACTCTCACGCGGCCGTCGGTCGTAAAAGAAGCGTGCATCTGTCAAAGGCAACGAATTTAACGCACTTCGTCTTCTGTTGCAGGTCCCGACCACGAGCGTCTTTACCTGCCCGAACGGTGAGTACCAAATCCTCCTAAGTCCATCTCTTTCTTTTCTCCTCTGCTCGAGAAGTTAAGCCGAGAGGCGCCAGCTCAGGTAGAAGCTCTGCCAGGAGCCCGAGGGATAAATTGGCTCTAGCGACTTGAAAAGCCGAAAACTTCACGGGGAGAATGAAACGACGTTTTTTCATTTGTCGGCGAGATGCTACCTGCTGGGTCACGAGCTGCAGCTCGGGAGAGCAGTAGACGTCGCTTTGGAAGCGATTTTTCAGGATGCTTATTTTTAATGATAAATCGCCGTTTAACTTAATGTAAATACAGGGTAGAAAAGTGAAATCGTTATTAATGCTCTGCTCATTAATTTAAAGTAATTTGGAAAATCTAGTGCAGTTTGAATGATGACCTTTCGTGATTTCAAATAATTTTCAAAGTAAAAGTTTTTTTTAACATGAAAATTTTTGGCAAAGATTCAGTTGTTACGTAATTAAGGAATTTCGTCGGAAACGTGTATCTTTTAAAGTGTTTAATTTCACGCATTTATCCGGAAAAAGATGGGAGTCGTTAAGAGAAAGGCCCTTTTTCCATTGGAAATATCATAAAATTTGATAAGCTCCGAACAACGAAAAAGACTTTCTAAAATCTCGAAAGAAAATCTCCAGAATCTCTGAGACATCTTAGAGCCTTTGAACTTCCGGTGATAATTCTCCAATTTTTGTATTTAATCACATAACATTTTTAATTTTCTAAATTTCACAACGGAAGAAACAGAGTATATTAATATATAACTTTAAACTTTTACATAATAACATAATCATATGCAAACTTTCGAAAAAAAATCCATAAAATTCAAATAATATAACAACACACCCTTCTCATCTAAAATTCATTCGAAAGCAGCCGAAGACAAAGTATATTATTTACAAGCCCTAAAAACGTACAGCAATTTAACTTCATTTATATAAAGCAACGTATACGTTAATTTTAGATTGCGAGTTAACCCACAACGTACCCTCCCACTTAATCACCTACTGAACAATAATTTTCAAACCCAAGAAACTCTAAGCAGATGAATTGATAACCGCGCGAAAGCCTCTACATACATAAACATTGGAAAGTAAAGCCGAAGCGCCTTGTACGTACGTCAAACCATGAGTGTGCACACGCGCGACGCGCTGTAGCTTCAATTAAACGCGTGACGCCGCGCAAAAAAGTCCCTAAAATCGTTGCCCGCGAAAGCGATCGGCCGGCGATTAATTAGCCGCGAGCCCAGCGCGCGGCTCTCTCGGGGTTAACGGCACCGCGAGAGAGAAGAGATCCCCGACGGGTACACACCGGCAACCTACATAATTGCGCGCCGCGCAAAAGTGGAACGAGGCGCGAGTCGGCGCTTAACGAATGCTCGGATTCCCCCGGCGTTTCCGCGTTCGGCCTCGCGCGCCTTCATCCTCCGTTTCCTCGCCCCCGATCTTCTTTTTTTGCCGTTGGCGAGCGACTGCTCCTCGACACTTTCGTCCGGTGGTCTCCGCTTAGTTCGCGGCATCTTTACTGATGGTGGGAAACTGCTCTTGAAGGGATCATTCATGAAAAATGTAGGAGAAACGTGATTATTGTAATTTTTTTAACGAAGAAATTTTTTTAAATCTAAAATTTGATTTTACTGAAGCGCGAAATTTTTAGTCGTAAAGGCTACTTTGTGATTCATAATGAATGAGAAGGGAGAGGGAATCATTTTTTTTATGTAAATCAATGTCATTGATAAAAGTTTAATTCAAGGTAGCACATCATGACAGCATTCTTAAGAGTCGTGAACACGTTCACGCGTATCTTTCATCAGTTATCTACTGAAGGATATTTTTAAATTCTATAAATAGAGCTACACGAAATTGGTTTTTATTCAAATCCGTATATATGCTGACGTATTTTATCGAAATTACGAAGGGTAACATTTTCTAATTTCTCTATTTTTTTAATACGAATTTTAATAGTATAGAACAATATTGCTCTTTAATTTTAACGAATTTCATCGGTCTTTAATTTTTCTCGAATTTCTTCATATCGTTCTTATTCCTATAAATCAAGAAAATTAAACTCTCGAAATAAATAAAAAAAAGAAAATGCTTTTCCATTTCATCCGCTCTAATATCTGCAAAAATAAATCCCAACTCACACACCAATAGGAAATCACATATCTTAAATCTCAAGGCTTTGATTAGTCGTAAAAAATATTTTACGCCCCTCGCGCAGACCAGCAACTTCGACTGCTCAAACATAATATCAAGTTGAGCAAGCTCAAGGAATGCATAAATGACTGAACATCTAAAAATTACGTAAGTGTCATCTCATCCGTCGCTGCAACGTTTAAAAAAGAAAAAAAAGAAGGAGATACTCCTCGAAAAGTGGTCACACCGGCATCGCCAGCAGAGGTCGATCACCTTGACTCTCTTCCAGAATCACCGGCAGTCCCCTCCTCCTTATAATTCCGAAGGATTCAGGTGACACGGATCAGGTTCTCGGAAGACAGTCGGCATTTTGCGCGAAGAAAGAGACCCGGCGGAAAAAGAGGAGAGCGCGCGAAAAGAGAGAGCCGCCAACCAGTTTCCGCGGCGATTCGGAATGGAGCCTCGCGGATGCTGTCGCGAGGACGAGACGATCGCCGGTGCACGCGGAGACTTCAACGCCGGTGAAAGAAGCGATCGACGCCGGCAGATACGATTCAGCCGGCGGTCGGCCTACATTTCCGGACGTCGCCTGTGGAAACCGCGCAGTGGCATTGTCAATTGAAATCGCCGGCTGTTTATGATCGATCGCAGTGGACGCGGCCACCAGATGAGATGCACAGATCACCGGAGTCGTCTTAGACTATAGTCAAACTAAGCTTCTCGGACGCAGCGAAGCAATTTAATTGGTCATATGCGCGTCGTGAAACGTTTAATGGCATCGGTCGGCAATTAATAAATGATTTATGAGGATGTTGCGGTTAAAAAATGTTACTCCTCTTTTACGAGGAGAATTATTTCATTAGAGAAGAACAGCCACAAACTGCACGGTGTTTCGTGAATTAATGGGCTTTAATGAGAACTGCAATAATAAAATATGTGTAGTCACATTTTACGGGACTAAGAAAACGTTTAGTAAAAATATTATTATAGATTTCGAAGTTAAAAGCGTGTATATAATTATTTTTATTGCCAAATAAATTAGGTTACCTGGACAGGAATTGAAAGCAATTAAACTTTTTCCAAATCACCAGCATGAAAGTTTATTCTTAATCACATCCTTAGACCATTAAACCGACGCACGTGTCCATCTCTCGGTACTCGCGGATAAAAATCTATAAAAGACGTTATGTTCGAGCACATCGAATTTACAGGAACAACGCCTTTGCTAAACTCCTTCATTTGCATGTCAATCAAGATGAATCAGAAAGATTGTGACCACGTCATTCTATTACGGTGACTCCATCGAGAGGCAAAGATCCCAGTCACATATATATGCACACACCCACATCCCTCGTCGACAAAGGGAAAAGAGAACACACTCGGAGAAAGCAAGAGCGAGATAAATAAAATCGCGACTCCAATAAAGTGCATTCCAGAGCGAATGCGCTAACCTTCCTGGGGGCTCTCTCTCTTTTTTCTTGCTCAGGCGCGTAACTACATACGTACACGCGGCGCACTAGAAAAGATCGAGGTCAGAGGCCCGCGGAGTCGTCCCTCGGGGCGATCGACCTCTTGCTCACAAATTTTCTTTCCCTTCGCGAGTTCCATCCCGGACAAAAGTACAGGAATCGATCAAACTGACCTCTGACTCCCACTCGGCTTTTATCCTCCCGTAATATACCCACACCTGAACGATTTGGCACGTACTGCTGAAATCTCCAAGGCTCGCGAGTCTCTCGGCACTTTTTCTTCTCCAGTATCTTTCAAGAGGAGAGAAGGAAAGAAGGAAGGAAACCGACGGTCTTATACACAGAAAGAGAGAATAAATTTGTCGCTTTTTTTGTGCTTTCAGGATGGGAGCTGAGGGGCATCCACTGTTATAAATTCTTCAACATCAAGCATTCATGGGAAAAGGCAGCGGAGCTATGCAGAAGGTAATCCTCTCGGGCTATTGCCCGCCTCCCCCTCCCGGTGCATATTCAGTATTGGCATAATATTCGCATCCCGGATTCCCACGCAGCGCGTCCGTGGAAACCCCGGCGCCTATTTCCGATATCCATCCGTCAACCGGGCTCGTCCTCGGCTTTCCAATTACGCCAGTATTACTGTAATCCGGCGCCGGGGTTGGTAGCGAATCGAGCGCGTGCGTGAGCGCCATTCGCGCGTTTTCGCGCGCGCCTTAATTATCGCCGCTCGGCGAGGAAATGTTCAATTGGATCGCGCGCCACTGGGGATCTAATTGAACGTTGCCGAGGGCTGGCAGCGCGCCGAGGCGCTGGATTAAATGACTTTTCAGCCGGGGTCTATGCTAATTTCCAGGCGGTGAAAGTTATGAGGCGTTATTGTTTGAGAGCGATTTTTCAGACGAGGTGCAATGATTGCACGTCTTTCAAAGCCTGATTGATTCATTTGAATACCTAAGAGGAGAAAATGAATGTTTGATCGTTGTTTGGATGGGATCGATTACTTCTTTTTGTTGTCGAGGTGCGAATGATTTTTACGTTTACCGCAGAGCAAACTGAGAAATGGATTATTTCATCTCATATGACAATTCACTTACCTTTATATCCTTTGTCATTTTTCTTGTATATTTATGATTAGAAATGGTAAATAAAAGTATGCTAATTAGTTTTATACAAAATAGTAGAAACGTAAAAATAATCTGGTACGTTTCAACTTCAAATTTAACGAAAAATCTAACAACAAGCTTCTTATCTAATCTAAAGAACACGTGTAAATCTACAATTTTGGTACGCCACATTTTACTATATTGCTCCCTCATAGAGGAAGATTTGTAATAGTAAAATTTTCAGTTTTGTTTAAACTTCGTGGAAACATGTTTTATCGCATTTTGAGTTCGAAAAACGCGTGTGCGTGTATGTGTGCGTATACCGCTATATCTTGGATGCTACTTGACCACATTCTTTTTAATTGCCAAAAAATAGGTACGGCAGCGAACTGATGGTCATCGAGTCCTACGGCGAGAACAACGTGTCGGCCAGTATGATTGGCCGGCACTTGGACCGCTATTGGCTTGGTCTGGCCTCCCTCGACGATCTGAGGACCAACACCTTGGAGTCAGCTGCCGGCATGCTCGTTTCGCAATACGCCGGTAAGTACAATAAGCTTTAAATTACGTCACGATGTCAGATTTAATTTTGCTCTTTACAAACTACCTTGTTTAAAATTTTTTTGAAAAAATAAAAATAGAGTATCGAAAAACACGTTGCAACTTTTTGCGTTACATAAAAACTGGAATTTTGAAAATTAAAAAGGTCCTTCGATCAAAAACAGGTCGCTTACGCACAAAGAACAACATATCGAAGGTCAAAAATAATTACAGAGACGTGATATTGATAACCCGTTCGATAAATAATGTTTGTATATGGCGCATATCAAACTGGACGTTCGGAAAAATTCGGTCGAGCGAAAACCTCAAAAAGAACATAAATCCAAAATTACGGCCTCTTCGGGCAAAGCCCACATCCCGAATACATATCCGCTAAAATTTCCCAACGCGAGAAGTATCCGCAGTCGCGTAAACTTTTTACGGCGACCAGCCAATTACACTTCCCTCGTCGTTCTTTTTTTCTCTTTTTTTTTACCCACGGGAGCTTGCTCTTGCGGCGCCGCCTCGCGTAAACGCGGCGACGACGAAAATGCATAACAATTTCCCAAGATGAGATTTCGAAAAGGAAAACTTCCCGCGAGGCGCGACACCGCGCATGCCGCGCAGTTTCGTCGCGAAAGCGAAATTATAAGCGCGAGTGGATCGTTTGTCAATGAAAGTCCCCTCCTTTTTTTTTAACGACGCGCGTAAAACGTCGCTGCACTATGAGGTCCGCCACTCGATTACGCGCGCAGCTGACATGATGTGGGCCCAGTTATTACGGCGATTCGCGTCGCGCAATGAGTCTCAGCTGGCAAAAGCATCTGAAATTTCGCAACGAAATCTCGGGGGTTTGGAGTAAAAAGTTGGGGTATTATGAGCCGTTGATCGCAGAAAATTGACGGATGGAACTTTATGAATTTGTTGCGCAATCGCTATATAAATTATTGATGGTCATCGTAAAAGATTCGAGTAATTCAACACTCTTTATTACCGTAATTTCATTTGCATTTGAAAAATTTCATGTTAGCCGTGCACTATTATTAAAGTGGAAACATCGTTTATTAGATAACCGCGATGCTACGCTTTTATTTAATTTGCATAACTATATACCAAGCTCTTGAAATCCTCTATTGAAACAAAGTATTTATAAAAAAAAAAGTAATTAAAAGTATTTACAAAACTACATTTACAAAATAAATAAAAAAATTCGACAACACCGAGAACAGGAGAGTACAATCTTAAAGTCTCAATCGAGTTCACTCGCCTAAGCGCGTATACACATAAAAAAGCGCGCGAATCGAGGAGCCTGCGGCGCCTCGCCGGTGGCCGTCGCGGGCATTGTAAGGAGGTCGCGGAAACGCGGAACTCGCACGCGGCACGAAGACACACTTTTCCCACTACAATGCCGCCTCGCCTGTGGGCTCCTCTCCGCGGGCACGCGATGCGATCTCTAGCGATGTGGGGGCCCGTTTGTCGCGCTACGCTGCGCTTCCCCCTTTTGCATAATGGGGCCTCGGCGCAAGCATCGGAATCGAGCGGTAATCGCACCGCACGCGCACGCACCGCCTAAATGGAGTGAGAAGTAAACTGCGCCGGTCTGCGCCCGCCGAGGAGAAAATTACACGTACGAGCGGAGAGCGCCTTTCCGCGCGCAAAAACTTCCCAGCGAAAACTTGTACTTTTGCGTTACGAAACACGAGCCATCGACCCTATTTTTCTGTGGGTTATTCGTTTCACGACTTGTGCGTCTGTTTTACTGTGATAAATTACAGCGATGACGGACTGTACAAGGCTTATTTTGATCGATTCAACTTTCTTTTTCTCTTTGCCTCACTCATTAATAGAAATGCGTGTTCATTTTCTTTGAGCGAGATTTTACAAGACGCATCGTTGTCTATCACGCTATAGGCTCGAGCGTCCATTAGCGCGATGTAATACAACGGCTTTTAAATGCACTTAAAACATATGTAGGTTTCTGGGCGTCGAGACAGCCGAGTCCCGAATCAGGTGAATGCGTCGACGTAAAAGTCACGGACGAGCAACATCAATCTTGGGAGCTGACTACATGCGAATCTCTTCTTCCTTTCATGTGCCGTGCCAACGCCTGTCCAGCAGGTAAGAAAGACTCTTCTCGTTTCTCCCTCCCGATCGCTCGTTACATACCAATGCCCGAAATTTCACCGTTCGTTCGTTAACGCTTCCCTCGTTCGCAGGCTCGTTTCACTGCTCGAACGGTAAATGCATCAACAATGCCTTCAAGTGCGACAAGCAGGACGACTGTGGCGACTATTCCGACGAAATCGACTGCCCCCAAAATTGTCAATTCTACATGGCCAGCAGCGGCGATGTCGTCGAGAGCCCGAATTACCCGCATAAGTACATGCCGCTGAGCAACTGCAAGTGGACTCTTGAAGGTTCTCAAGGACACAATATTGTCCTTCAGGTAAAATTTAATTTTTGATTACGATGAAATAAACTATGTTTGTTTATTTTTTTTTTTATTTATTTATTTTAATGGTTGAACTTGATCAAACAATTTCTGTGCTTAGTTCCAAGAATTCGAAACGGAAAAGAGTTTCGACATCGTTCAGATCCTCGTGGGCGGCAGAACCGAGGAGAAGTCGGTGAACTTGGCGACCCTGTCCGGTAGGCAGGAGCTGAGCAACAAGCTTTTCGTGTCGGCGTCCAACTTCATGATAATAAAATTCAGCACCGACGGCTCGGTCGAGCGCAAGGGATTCCGCGCCTCGTGGAAAACGGAACCGCAGACCTGTGGCGGTACACTCAGGGCCACGCCCCAGGGCCAGCTTCTGACGTCGCCCGGCTACCCGCAAAATTATCCCGGAGGCTTGGAATGCCTCTACATTATCCAGGCTCAACCCGGAAGAATAATATCGCTTGAGGTGAGATTATTTATGGAATCATGACATTTCATTTTGGAGCTACCGCAAATCTAATGCAGTAAAGCTTTTGATAGGAAATACATAATAATAGAATCCTCGAAATATTCTATTCTTTGCTTTAATCTTTTATTGAGTTTGAGAAATACAATAAATATTAAATTTACATTTTTATTGTCAGCTTCAAGATGTGGACTTGGAGATGAACCGCGATTACATCTTAATAAGAGACGGCGACTCGCCCATAAGCCGTCCGATCTCAAGAGTGACAGGAGATTCTGAAGACAATCCTAAAGTGATCATGTCGACCGGCAGTAATCTCTATATCTACTTCAAAACGAGCCTAGGTGATTCCAAGCGCGGCTTCAGCATTCGGTACACGCAGGGATGCAAAGCCACGATCGTAGCAATGAACGGAACCGTTCAATCTCCGTCATACGGACTCAACGATTATCCGAATAATCAGGAGTGCTTGTACCGCGTGAAAAACCCGCAAGGCGGTCCACTCTCTCTCAAATTCGACAACTTCAATGTTCATAAGACTGATTTTGTACAGGTAAGAGAAGAATAAAGAGAATGCCGAATGTTCTTACATTGAATGATAAATTAAAATTAATATTTTAAATTTTTATTAGGTTTACGATGGATCTAATACAAATGGATTAAGACTGCACTCCGGCAGTGGATTCACGTCAAACACTCGCCCAAAGATTACATTGACTGCCGAAAGCGGAGAAATGTTAATCAGATTCGTTTCGGATGCTCTACATAGCAGTTCTGGATGGCAAGCTTCCTTCTCAGCTGGTGCGTATTAATTTCAAAAGTCAAATTAGAACTGCAGATAACAAAAGAACATCTACTTACTCGATTTGTTTGCTTCAGATTGTCCAACACTGCAACCAGGTGAAGGAGCTCTGGCTTCCAGCCGTGACACAGCCTTCGGCACAGTCGTTACCTTCTCGTGTCCACTTGGTCAGGAATTCGCTACCGGAAAATCTAAAATTACTACTGAATGTCTGCCCAGTGGAAATTGGTCTATCACATACATACCCAAATGTCAGGAAGTGTACTGTGGTCCAGTTCCACAGATCGATAATGGATTCTCAATTGGTTCTTCGAACGTTACTTACCGTGGAGTTGCAACCTACCAATGTTACGCCGGATTTGCATTCTCAACTGGAAGACCGACCGAGAAGATTTCGTGCTTGGCAGACGGCATGTGGGAAAAGAAACCCGCTTGTCTTGGTAATTTCTTTTATTACATTTTTAATTTATTAATATCATTAATATAATAATATTATTATTTTTAATTATTAACACTTCTGTATTGAGAAAACTGAACTTATTATACTTATTGATTTTTTTAACAGCTTCTCAATGCCCACCTCTTCCGGAAGCACCGCATGCTAATTTGACAATTTTGAATGGAGGAGGAAGAAGCTACGGTACTATTGTAAGATTCGAGTGTGAGCCTGGCTACGTAAGGAGTGGTCATCCAGTTATTCTTTGCATGAGCAACGGAACTTGGTCCGATGACGTACCGGTTTGTTCTCGTAAGTGTTCAACTTAAATTTTTTAGAGGCGATCTACAAATATTCATTACGAAAATATTTTTTATTAAATCGAATTAATTTTAGGTGCTAAATGTCCAATACTACCAACAATCAAAAACGGTTTCGTTGTTGATTCATCGAAAGACTACTTTTTCGGCGATGAAGCTAGAGTACAGTGTAACAGGGGCTACAAACTCTCTGGAGCAAATATAATTACTTGCGGTACTGTCCAACGTTTCGAAAACGTACCCACTTGTGAAGGTACGGTACTTTAAAAAAAATACTTTTTTTTAAACAAACTTTAACTATAAATGCAAGCTACTCATTGTACAAATATTTTTGTAGATATTAACGAATGTGCTTCGAGCCAATGTGATCTTGCGTCAACGGAATGCATCAACACAGCTGGTGCTTTTACATGCAAGTGCAAACCTGGTTTTGCTTCCACAATGGAATGTCGACCGATAGGAGATCTGGGCCTGATTAATGGCGGAATTCCCGACGAGTCGATTACCGTATCCAGCTCTGAGAACGGATACACGAAATCGGTATGTATTTTTTTTTTAACTGATTCAGTCGATAGATAAGCTTTTTGTGGTTTATTGCAAAAATACTGCCTTTTTAAAGCTTACAAAATACAAGATTTAGAATTATTTGTACATTTTTAATTGTTTTTGATTAAATTCTGCTTTTACTGATCATATTAAAATTGATAGGGCATCCGTCTAAACAGTGGAGACGGTTGGTGTGGTAACAGCGTGGAGCCAGGAGCAAACTGGGCCATGATCGACATGAAGGCACCGACGATAATTCGAGGTTTCAGAACCCAAGTAGTAGCTAGGGCCGACGGAAACATTGCCTTCACCACTGCAGTTCGAATTCAGTATACCGACAATTTAACCGACATTTTCAAAGATTACACCAATCCCGATGGTACTCCAGTAGAATTCCGAATTCTCGAAGCTACACTATCAGTCCTGAATTTACCAGTACCTATTGAAACTAGGTATATTCGATTCCGTGTCCAAGATTACGTTGGCGCTCCTTGCATGAAACTAGAAATCATGGGCTGCAGCCGACTCGAGTGCACTGATATTAACGAATGCGCGAATAACAACGGCGGCTGTCATCAAAAATGTATCAACAACCCTGGTGGCTTCACGTGCTCTTGCAACACCGGCTACGAACTTTACAAAGGCAACGGTACTGCTGGCTTTGCTATAGAAAAATCTGAAACCGGAGAACGAGACGGAGATTTGTATCAGAGAAACAAGACTTGCGTTCCCGTCATGTGCCCTACTCTACCTGCACCTGAAAATGGAAAGATATTATCAACGAAGGTGCATTTCTTTTTAAATACTTTATTTACTTTACAGTTTTTGCAGATAACTGAAAAAACCCGCCCGTCAGGTGAAACATTTTTTAATTGAAATAACGGTTTTTTTTAGGCACAATATCATTTCGGCGACCTCGTCAGATTCCAGTGCGACTTTGGATACGTACTTGCTGGTTCATCTGCTGTTCTGTGTACTTCTACAGGAGCATGGAACGGTACCACACCAGAATGCCAGTGTAAGTCTTAAATTAAAAAAAAAAACAATTATTTCTCTATAATTCCTTTATGTATTTAAATAAATAATTATTTATTTAATTATTTCTATTTTCAGATGCTAAATGTGTATCTCTACCAGACGACAAAAATGAAGGACTATCAGTTCTTCGTAGCGACGAAACAAGTGTATTAGTTCCATTTAAACAAAATGTTACTCTTAAATGTACTAGCAATGGACGCTCTCTTCGTAACACCGCTACTGCCGGTTTCCGTCAGTGTGTATATGATCCCAAACCAGGCTATCCTGATTATTGGCTCTCCGGTATGCAACCGGCTTGCCCTCGAGCTGATTGTGGAAAACCTTTGCCAACCCCTGGAGCCGAATACGGGCAATACATGGATACTAAATATCAATCTTCTTTCTTCTTCGGATGTCAAGACACATTTAAACTTGCTGGGCAAACCAACCGTCATGACAATGTAGTCCGCTGTCAAGCTAACGGTGTTTGGGACTTTGGTAATCTCCGCTGTGAGGGTCCAGTGTGCGAAGATCCTGGTAGACCCGTTGACGGTTACCAAGTCGCTAGAAGTTACGAACAAGGATCTGAAGTTCAATTTGGATGTACTAGACCTGGATATATTCTAATTAATCCAAAAGCAATCGAATGTATTCGCGAACCCGAATGTAAAGTTATCAAGCCTTTGGGAATAGCGTCCGGGAAGATTCCTGATTCAGCTATCAATGCTACTTCGGAAAGGCCAAACTATGAAGCAAAGAATGTGAGACTTAACTCAGTTACTGGTTGGTGTGGAAAGCAAGAAGCATTTACTTACGTCAGCGTCGATATGGGTAGAGTGTACAGAATCAAGGCTATTTTGGTCAAGGGTGTTGTAACAAATGATATTGTTGGAAGGCCAACAGAAATTCGATTCTTCTACAAACAAGCCGAAAATGAAAACTACGTTGTATATTTCCCCAATTTCAATCTTACGATGCGTGACCCTGGAAATTACGGAGAACTGGCTATGATTACTTTACCAAAATATGTCCAAGCGAGATTTGTCATTCTTGGAATTGTTAGTTACATGGATAACGCTTGCCTTAAATTCGAATTGATGGGTTGTGACGAGCCAGTTGCGGAACCATTACTTGGATATGACTACGGATTCTCACCTTGCGTAGACAACGAGCCACCTGTATTCCAAAACTGCCCGCAGCAACCAATCATAGTTCAAAAGGGATCTGACGGTGGTTTACTGCCTGTAAACTTTACTGAACCTACTGCTATTGACAACAGTGGAAGCATTGCCAGGCTTGAAGTTAAACCTCAAAGCTTTAAGACACCTATTAGAATATTTGAAGATACTGTTGTTAAATATATCGCCTACGATCACGATGGAAACGTAGCCATTTGCGAAGTGAACATTACCGTACCAGATGTGACTCCACCAAAACTAAGTTGTCCACAGAGTTATGTCATTGAACTCGTAGATAAACAGGACAGTTATTCGGTTAATTTCAATGAAACTCGTCGCAGAATAAACACAACTGATGCTTCAGGGCCAGTCAAACTTACCTTTGTTCCCGAACGTGCCGTTATTCCCATTGGAGGATTTGAAAATGTAACTGTATTTGCTACCGACTCAAGTGGAAACAGAGCTTATTGTCACTTCCAAGTATCAGTTCAAGCCACTCCTTGTGTAGATTGGGAACTGAAACCTCCAGCAAATGGAGGTCTTAAATGCCTTCCAAATGATAAAGGATTGCAATGTATCGCCACATGTAAATCTGGATACAGATTCACTGATGGTGCACCCGTCAAGACATTCGCTTGTGATGTTCAAAGACATTGGTCTCCGACATCTGTTGTACCAGACTGCGTCTCAGAGAGTGAGTTGCCTTATCGATATTTAAAAATAACTAATATTTTTCATTAACTATGACATTTTTTAATCACTATATTATTTTTCAACAGACACTCAACAAGCTGATTACCACGTAATTGCATCGGTGACATACCGTGCAAATGGAGCAGTTTCCCGACCATGTTTACCACAGTACCAAGATTTAATGTCTCAATATTACGGAAATCTTAACAATATTTTGACTCAACGATGCTCAGCTGTCAATGTTAATATGAACGTTTCGTTTGTACGATCTATACCGTCGTTATTAGAAGAAAATGTTTTGAAGGTTTGTACAATAAAAATCCGAATGATACAAATATATTATTATTTAATTGCTTATAAAAAAAAATAATTAAACCTATTTAATTTATAGATGGACTTTATACTGGCCATCGTTCCAGCGATCCGTCAGCCACAATTGTACGACCTTTGCGGTTCGACTTTGAACTTGATATTTGATCTCTCAGTACCTTACGCCAGCGCTGTAATCGAACCTCTATTAAATGTGTCGGCTATCGGTAATCAGTGCCCGCCGCTACGAGCTCTTAAGTCATTCATTTCCCGTGGATTTACATGCAGCATAGGAGAAGTTCTAAATATGGATACAAATGATGTACCACGATGCTGTGAGTGATTTTTTACCGTTAACTTATCTTATTCATACTACTGTTGGGTATAATTTAACTTACTTAATGATTTCTTACAGTACACTGCCCTGCGGGAACATTCGCTGGAGAAAAACAAAAGCAATGTACGGCTTGTCCTAAAGGTTTCTATCAAAACAGCGACCGTCAAGGTGCTTGTCTGCGTTGTCCATTCGGTACATACACCAAGGAAGAAGGTTCAAAAAGCATCGATGACTGTATTCCTGTGTGTGGATATGGTACCTACTCTCCAACTGGTCTTGTACCTTGCTTGGAATGTCCACGAAATAGCTATAGTGGCGAACCACCAATTGGCGGTTTTAAGGATTGCCAAACCTGTCCAGCGGCAACATTCACTTATCAACCAGCAGCGCCTGGCAAAGACAGGTGTCAAGCTAAATGTGCTCCTGGAATGTACTCGGACACTGGACTTGCTCCTTGCGCTCAATGTCCTAAGGACTTCTTCCAACCTCAGCATGGTGCTACTACTTGTATCGAATGTCCTACAAACATGTACACAGATAAGCCTGGTGCTGTTGGCCGTGAAGAATGTAAACCTGTCCAATGCACGGAAAATGTATGCCAACATGGTGGACTGTGCGTACCCATGGGTCATGGAGTACAATGCTTCTGTCCGGCTGGATTTTCCGGCAGGCGTTGCGAAATCGACATCGATGAGTGCGCATCGCAACCTTGTTACAATGGTGCCACTTGCATTGACTTACCTCAAGGCTACAGGTGTCAGTGTGCTAACGGATACTCTGGAATCAACTGTCAAGAAGAAAAGTCTGACTGCAGAAATGATACCTGCCCTGAAAGAGCTATGTGCAAAGACGAGCCTGGATTTAACAACTACACTTGCTTGTGCAGATCTGGTTACACTGGTGTTGATTGCGACATTACCGTAAATATTTTCAGCTTTTCCTATTTAAATTTTGTTCATCCTTCAAAATTTTTTAAAAACGTTTCATTTATTTTTATTTATTAATAACTAATAATAAAATTGAAATTTTAGATTAATCCTTGTACCACAAGCGGCAACCCGTGCAACAATGGTGCTACTTGCGTGGCCTTGCAACAGGGCCGCTATAAATGCGAATGTCTGCCAGGCTGGGAAGGACAGAGTTGTGAAATTAATACCGATGACTGTGCTGAACGCCCTTGCCTTCTTGGAGCTAACTGTACAGACTTAATTGACGATTTCAACTGCGATTGCCCACCCGGTTTTACTGGAAAGCGCTGTCATGAAAAGATTGACCTTTGCTCTGGCAATCCTTGCTTAAATGGTTAGTATTCGTTTTAAACATTACTTTAAAATAATTATTGTGTACAAATTAATAATATAACTAATCAAAAACTTTTTAAAAATAGGTATTTGTGTGGACAAACTCTTCAGTCATGAATGTATTTGTCATCCTGGATGGACTGGTTCAGCTTGTGAGATCAACATCAACGAATGTGCAAACAAACCGTGTCGTAACAATGGACAATGTACTGACCAAATCGATGACTACACTTGCACTTGCGAACCCGGATACACCGGCAAGGAATGTCAACATACCATCGACGATTGTGCATCAAATCCATGTGTCAACGGAGCCACTTGCATTGACCAACTCGAAGGCTTCGTATGCAAATGTCGACCAGGCTTCGTTGGACTTCAATGCGAAGCTGAAATTGATGAATGTCTTAGCGATCCTTGCAGTCCTGTGGGAACGGAACGTTGCGTCGATTTGGACAACCAATACGTTTGCCACTGTAGAGAAGGTTTCACTGGATCCACTTGCGAATCGAACATCGATGATTGTATGTCCGATCCTTGTCTCAACGGAGCAACCTGTCGAGATGAGATTGGAGGATTTAAATGTATGTGTAAGGAAGGGTGGACTGGAATCAGATGTGAAACTGACGTGGGCACTTGTCAAAACAAACCTTGTCAAAATGATGCGACATGTGTTGATTTGTTCCAAGACTTCTTCTGCGTGTAAGCATTAAGAAAAATAATTCCTAAACATTGCAATAATCTATTAAAATTAGTTTCATGTAAAATTAATTCTATGATTATTTCAGATGTCCTTCTGGTACCGATGGTAAACGCTGCGAAACTGCACCTGAACGTTGCATTGGAAATCCATGCATGCACAGTGGACGCTGTCAAGACTTTGGTTCAGGTCTTAATTGTACCTGTCCTGACGATTATACCGGAATTGGTTGCCAATACGAATATGACGCTTGCCAAGCTGGCGCTTGCAAAAACGGAGCAACTTGCATCGACAACGGAGTTGGTTTCACATGCATCTGTCCCCACGGATACACTGGCAAAACGTGTGAAGAAGATATTGTTGATTGCAAAGAAAACTCTTGTCCTCCTTCCGCTACTTGCATTGATTTGACTGGCAAATTCTTCTGTCAATGTCCATTTAACTTAACTGGTGATGATTGTAGAAAATGTAAGTATCATTTATAAATATGTTTACTTTATTTATTCGAACGAAAAAATAATAATTTCATAACTAATATTATTTTTTATTTCATCAACAGCTATCCAAGTAGACTATGATTTGTACTTTAGTGATCCTACACGCAGCAGTGCTCTTCAAGTAATTCCATTCTTCACTGGAGCCAAAAAAAGCTTGACCGTTGCAATGTGGGTACAATTTACTCAACGCGACGAAGCTGGAATTTTCTTCACTCTGTACGCCGTTAGCTCTCCTCATGTGCCTACCAACCGTAGACCAATGATGCAAGCACACAGCAATGGAGTTCAAGTTTCTCTTTTCCACGATTTACAAGACGTTTACTTACCGTTCAGAGAATACGCGACTATCAATGATGGCCAGTGGCATCATATTGCTGTTATCTGGAATGGTGAAAATGGTGGTGAATTAACACTTATCACTGAAGGTTTAATTGCCAGTAAAACTGAAGGCTACGGTAGTGGAAGATCGTTACCATCATAGTAAGTTATAGTTATTACAAATGCTTTTTACTTTTTGCTAACGATGATATTAATATATTATTTTTTAAACTCCAGCGCTTGGGCAGTATTAGGTAAACCACGCAGTGAGGTCGGTAAGGGATACACGGAATCTGGATTCCAGGGTCACTTGACCAAGGTCCAAATTTGGGAACGAGCGCTACATGTTACCAATGAAATTCAAAAACAAGTTCGAGATTGCCGTACCGAACCTGTGCTTTACCAGGGATTGATTCTTACGTGGGCTGGTTATGACGAGATTATTGGTGGAGTTGAAAGAATTGCACCATCACACTGTGGTCAACGCGTCTGCGCACCTGGTTACAGCGGTCACAAATGCCAGCAGCTTGAATTAGATAAAATGCCACCTAAGGTCGAACATTGTCCTGGAGATCTCTGGGTTATCGCAAAGAACGGCTCATCCATTGTAACCTGGGATGAACCAAAGTTCACGGATAATGTAGGAGTCGTGAAAGTACAAGAAAAAAGTGGACACCGATCTGGACAAACGCTTTTATGGGGAACTTATGATATCAGCTATGTTGCTTATGATCAAGCTGGAAATTCGGCCAGCTGCAGTTTCAAAGTTTACGTTTTATGTAAGTATAAATTGATGATTCATTTTTCTTTTATTTTGAACTGTAAATTTAACCACACGACATTTTGCAGACGATTTCTGTCCGGAATTACCCGACCCAGTTGGTGGAACCCAACAGTGCAAAGACTGGGGCTCTG
The DNA here is from genome assembly GCA_035582955.1 of Sycophila texana. Taxonomy (NCBI): domain Eukaryota; kingdom Metazoa; phylum Arthropoda; class Insecta; order Hymenoptera; family Eurytomidae; genus Sycophila; species Sycophila texana. The sequence continues at coordinate 9,863,408 of JAWWEN010000020.1, read as the reverse complement.
GTGGTCAGTTCAAGGTGTGCGAGATTTCTTGCAACCCTGGACTTAGATTCTCACAGGAAGTTCCCAAGTTCTACACTTGTGGTGCTGAAGGTTTCTGGCGACCAACTAACAATCCTGGTTTGCCAATGGTCTATCCTGCTTGTACACGTTAGTATTAGATTTCGATATTTATTTATTTATTTATATATTTAATAATTTCTACGGACTAAGAAGTCCTTAAGTACAAAAATAAGCCTTACAATATACTAACAAACTAAAACTAATATCTTAAACTAACTTAAAAACTACAAGTAAATGATCTAAGAGAACTCTTAAATTGTCCAATCGGACCAATAGAAGTAATGTTCCTGGGCAATGAGTTCCAAAATCTCCTTACACGATTAAGAGTAGAGTAGAACCCAAAATTCGATGAAATGCACTCCTCCAAAATTGGCCTATGCACCCTTATGTTATAAACTGGCAACCTATGTTCGAATAACTGAATGACGTCTTCACAATTGATGTGTTTATGCAAAATTTTATAAACTAATAGCCCATCATAATATAAAAGTAAAGACTTAATAGTTTGCACATCAACTGAGGACGCAACTTCAGAATAGTCATGATTAATATACAGCATCGGTCTCCTCAACTTAACAGAGATATAGCGCAAAAATCTATGTTGAGCGGATTCAATCTTATTGCTCCCTACAGTCGTATGTGGAGACCAAATTGGTGAGCAATAGGTTAAAACCGGTATCACCAACGATTTATACAGATGTACAATAGCGGAAACGTCATTAAAATCCCGAGTGGTACGCTTAATGAAACCGACTAGATTAAAAGCTTTGGATACAATAAAATCAATATGAGCATTAAAGCTCAGAGATTTATCAAACCATACACCTAAATCCTTAATTACATCTACATTCGATAGTGGACAATCGCCGATAAAATAGTCCGATAATTTACACACTCCTTTCCTCTAACAATATACCATACCAATATATACCAATTTAATTTTATGTTAAGTTCAATATATAAATTAACGATATCATTTTTTTATAGATTCTTCACCGGCTCAACGTGTATTCAAAATCAGGATGAACTTCCCAACGTCCATTCTTTGCAATGATGCTGGACAAGGCGTTCTGAAAGATCGAGTTAGACTTGCAGTTAACTCTTTGAACAGCGAATGGAACTTCTGCTCTAATTCCTTCGAAGGTATGAAATCATGACATCGAATTTTACTGGAGCTGATATAGTTTTTAACTATTTTATTAAAAAAATTTCATTTACTCAGGAACGCGGGAATGCAGAGATCTGGTTATCAACGTACAATGCGACCACCGAACACGTTCGACTAGACAAGCTCGTGAAGATGATGCTGGAACTTATGCCATCGATGTTGAAGTTCCGACTGAACCGTAAGTAGCTTCTCTATTTTATTCTTTAACACAATTATTTAAATGATGAAAATGAAACGTACTTGATAAAATATTGAGCAGAATTAAACTATGTAAAAAATGTGTAAAAACAGTTTCTTAAAACTGAAAACTTTCTTGCATCATAGAACGAGGCAAGCCCGCCAAGGCAGTGATACCTACGAAGTGGAAATTTCCTTCCCAGCGATAAAGTAAGACATAGTTTTCGCGAACAAAAGCATTTCTTCATAATTTACAGATAATTAACTGTCACTAATGAGGGAATTCATGATTATGCGCTCATGCGGAAGCAAACAAATACCCACTGCCGAATCTTAATTCATCTAATATTGTAACAGAATTTAGTTTAAGCTTCGTTTTAATGAATTAATTTATTAATTGATTAATTGCGATGGACTGGTGCATGTGCTTTACAAAACACGTAACATTGATAATATTATTACGCTAGACACTGGTGCTTTAGTGCCTAAGCTTTATAATTATGTAGATGAAAACAAAGCAACAATCATATTATACAATTGCATTTCTCAAATGTAAACAGGTGGATCTGAAGGATGACACAATGGTGCTAAACGTATTGACACTGCGTTCATAAATATTTAATTTGCATATAATACATTAATTACACAATCATTCATTTCGCCTGTAAATATATATTCATATGTGCATTATAAAATCATGGCTAAAAATAATTTGACTGCTGCGTATAATTAATGAAATTTGTTTTCTTCCTTCACTTTAGCGATCCGATTTTGAACTCGAACTCTAACGAAAGATCAACCGTTCAATCCCTGCTCGAAAAACTGATCCTTGAACAAGATCAATTCGACGTTCACGACATTTTACCGAACACCGTTCCTGACCCAGCTTCTCTAGTCTTGGAATCGGATTACGCTTGTCCCGTCGGAGAAGTTGTAATGGCTCCCGATTGCGGTAAGTTAAAAACTACTGAAAGTCTAACACCCCAGTAATATCAAATCCTAATTCAAGCTCTAATTTTCCAATTAAATTGCAGTCCCTTGCTCGGTGGGTAGCTTCTACGATGTGACGATGAAGAAGTGCGAACCGTGCCCAATGGGTACTTACCAAAGCGAGTCTGGTCAACTGAAGTGCAATCAATGTCCATTGATCTCGGATAGACCATCAGTAACAATCGGAACTGGTGCTCGTAATGCCGAAGCCTGTAAGGAGCGTTGTCCTGCTGGCAAGCACTACGACCAGAAGGCCGAACTTTGCCGTAGCTGCGGCCACGGTTTCTACCAACCCGACGAGGGTAGCTTCTCGTGCCTGCTCTGCGGTTTGGGCAAGACTACACGAACGGCAGAGGCGGTATCCCGCGAGGAGTGCCGCGACGAGTGCAGTTCTGGCCAGCAACTCGCCGTAGAGGGCAAATGCGAACCCTGCCCCCGCGGTACTTACAGGACTCAGGGTGTCCAGGCAGCCTGTCAAGCCTGTCCGCTTGGACGTACCACGCCAAATCTGGGCTCCGCCGCAGTTGAGGAGTGCTCGCTCCCAGTTTGCGAGCCTGGTACGTACCTTAATGGCACTCTGAACGAGTGCGTTCAGTGTAAAAAGGGCACCTACCAGTCCGAGGCCCAGCAAACTTCATGTATACCTTGCCCACCAAATACCAGCACTAAGGGACCTGCTTCGGTAAGTACCAAGCATAGCTTTTCTTTGTAATATATTTTCTCGTGCCGATTATATATTGACACTTAACTCACAATTTTCTGATCTTGCTTTTTTAGACGAAGAAGGAGGACTGTTCGAACCCATGCGAGGTGAACAGCGAAGAATTGCACTGTCATCCAAACGCCTACTGTCTGCTCATACCCGAGACCAGTGACTTCAAGTGTGAATGCAAACCTGGCTACAACGGCACCGGACACAATTGCACTGACGTTTGTGACAAATACTGCGATAACCAAGGTACCTGTCACAAGGACTCGAGGAATCAGCCCACGTGCAAGTGCATTGGTAGCTTCACCGGAAAGCACTGCAGAGAAAAATCCGCATTCTTCTACATCACCGGTGGTATTGCCAGTGGTGTCGCACTCATCATCATTGTCGTACTCCTAGTCTGGATGATTTGCGCTAGGTACATGATACATTTTGGTTTCTTAAAGTCTATTTTAAAAAAATATTTAAACAAAAAAGATAAAAGATTCGGTACATCTACCTTTTTGATCAAACAATGTTTATCTACGATACATTAATTACCGTTACAAATAAGGAGCCATATCTATCCTTATATTTTAAACTCTGTGTTAAATTCGATAGTTGGAATACTCAAAAATCACCAAAAAATGAATCAATATTGAATTTTAAAGAGAAACAAATATATTGTTCGTCTAGGGCATCGCGTAAGAAGGAACCGAAGAAGATGCTAACGCCGGCTACGGATCAGAACGGCTCGCAAGTGAACTTCTACTACGGTGCGCCGACACCTTACGCGGAATCAATCGCCCCGTCACATCACAGCACGTATGCTCACTACTACGACGACGAGGAGGACGGCTGGGAAATGCCCAACTTTTACAATGAAACTTACATGAAAGGTAAGAGCGACTCTGAGCGATCAGATGCTATTATTTTTTGAGCACATTTATTAAAAAAAAAAAAAAAGATTACCTCGCACACAAATGCAAATTTTAAGAGCAAGTGACCATAAGTCACACGAGAATCGCATGCTACTGCAATATACTGTGTGTGCTATATAACCAATTTTTCGAAAAAAAAAACGCATGCCAAGCAAACAAAAAATTGCTATGTAAATTATTTTGTAAAAAACTATATTCTTTGTTCACGTTGCACGCAGAGAGTTTACACAATGGCGGGAAAATGAATAGCCTCGCACGATCGAACGCGAGCATTTACGGTACGAAAGATGATCTTTACGACAGACTGAAACGCCATGCGTATCCCGGAAAGAAAGGTTCGTAGACAATAAAAAAACACAGCAAATTAAGCACTTTTTTCAAAACTATTATAAATATCCTTTTTTTACCATGATTGCACCTTTGTTCTTTATACTTTGCTATATTTCTTAAACAATCATAAAAAAATATATTATATACCTATATAAAGCTATTGTTAAATGTATTATTATTATTATCAGTGCACATTGACAATTGAACTATTTGAAAGTTAATTGTGTTGAATTGTGGTAATATTTATAGATAAGAGCGACAGCGATAGCGAAGGTCAGTGACTTTCGGGAAAAGTGGCCAAATTCTCGAGTCGAAAGTGACGAATCTGCAAAAAATACGCCGAGCTCAACCAATGTCTCTGTGTTTATCCGACGTCGGCTAGGCGACCGATTCTTTTTTTTATGTTCATTAAAAAGAGAAAAAAAAAAGAGAGAAAATACGAATGATAAAACTGCTTCTCTTTTTTATCTCTCTAATTCGAGTGTGTTAACACAGTCATTTAAGGAAACAAAAAAAAACGTATAATAAATAACTTAAATGCAGTAAAACCGAGAGCGACGAATCGCTAGAGAAATAAGAGTACTGGAGCCGCGATCGACCTTGTGATCATTAAATGTACATGGAAAACAATATGTATAATTAGCGGGGAGTAAAAAGAATGAAGAACTGCGTAACACGATGACGATCGCCGCTCCGGCGCGTTTTCCTCGCGCTTCGCGCGTCTCAGCAGCTCAATACTCCAAATGGACAATTTTTATCGTTAAGTAAGGAACGATCTATACTTATAATTATAACGAGTGCGACTGATTTTTTTTCATCGTGTGAAAGGGGAATGAGCGAATCGTGTACTAGATCTAAATGTAGACGAATATAATTGTACAATTTCTTTTTTGTATTTAATCCGAGAAGTTGATTGATTAAGTGATCTTTTCTTTTAATGCATACTGTAATAAGCTACTTTGTTTATTATGTTTAAATACTTCAGTTTTTTTTCTACGGTGATTTCATTTTGTTTATTGATTTTTGTCAGTCATTTTCTGCGCATGTACTTAGACGATTACGAGTGGATCTTCCATTTTTTTAAATAAATTATATAGTCCACCTTTTTTATTATTATTTAAAGTTTTATAGGAAAAGTCTTCCCAGAATAGTTATTCTTTACATTAAAAGGTGCGAACGAAATATAAGTGTGTGCTGATTGTAATTATAACATTATTAAAATTAAATCTAGGTATATAAGCGATTTTTTTATTTTATATATAGATATATATTGTTATTATAAATATGTAACTATTTTGTACAATAATTTACGTTGCACATTGACCGAAATGTGAAGAAACAATGTTTAAAAAATACTGCTATTACTGACGACTAACATTTTACGTATACAAGGAACATTTCGCACTCAATAGGAACGCAATAAAGCTCACAGTATTTCTATCTACGAAAAAAATGTACTTTTTAAGAGAGAGCTTGTTCTTTATTGATCCTGTAAAAATGCTTCAAACGATTGTTTTTAATAAAAAAAAATGTCAACAGTAATTATTGTTTCTTTTATTTTTCCAAAATACTACACCCTATTACATCGACAAAAATTTGTTTGAGATTTTTTATTTGGCAGGAATTAATGGTAAAAAAATAACATAAGGAAATTAAATATGTAATTGCGAAAAGTGGAATGTCAGCTGATTCAACGATACGTAATACGAAGGTCACGACAATTTCTGCAGTTACATAATTATTGTCTACTATCATTATCTAGAATTATTATTCAAGATGAAAGATAAGATTAGAGTTTTAGAATATTTTTTCTTCTTTTTATCTCTAATAAAATAATAACTTTGAATAATTATTGCTGATTATGTGTCACATACAAATAAAAGATCGTTGATTTTTAATTGCAATGATCCTGATAGTAATTAACTTTGGAATAATAATAATAATGGAATCAAAATGTACATAAAACTTTTTGAAAAGGATTGTCATGTCAATTAAAAATAATAACATTATTGATGAATTTAATGGTTAGTAGCGTAAGAGTGCTATTCTCCAATATTGCTTCTTGTACAAATAATGATTTTCGTTCCTTTTATTCTTTTCATAAACTAGAAATTTTAAAAGTTCAATTTCTTTAACACACCTTCCTTACGTAATACGTGCGAGCTAATACAGTGGTCATTTATTTTTTTAAATCACGTTTAGTCTACAGCTAATTTTTTATAAAAAAAACTATACGAATAATTCTATAACATTCATGGTAGAAATATGCTTTATAAATCGAATTATTTAATTTGAGCAAAGAATAATAATTATTGAATAATTTTGGAGGGAGCTAATTCTATACGGATGATGAAACACGTGGTGCTAGGAACTCAGCCGAAACTTTTAGAACAAAAATTATCAATGAGAAGAATTATGTTTTCAACCGCTTTTATGTTACATACAAATAGTTGTTGCAGTGAACTACATTAGTAAAATAATAATAGTAGCTAACATGGTGCTGTAAATACTTTCTGAAAAAATAAATAAAAATATCTGCACAAGTAGATACAATCGGATATGTTCAGACCGGCTCATTAAAATCAGACAAGTCATAGTAACCACAAATAGCACTGACTTACATATTTAAATTTATTTTTTTAGCAAATTTTAAAGAAAGTGTTTTAAAATAAAATATTAGTAGATATTTTACAGATCGACGCATCAGCCAACTAGCTAATAAAGTCACTTATTGTGCTGACTTGCATTTTTAAGCATTTTATTTTTGCAGTTTTGTAAAAATCCTTTTCATTTTCGCCGAAGAAATAAAAGTACGTTATTAGTTCTATTTTCCAAGTTAATTTATTTTGCCCTCAATGCACACTCATTAAGATTTCTAATAACAGTCAGTTGGTACTTAAAAAAGAATCACGTACCTTAGATTAAAATCAGTTATTATATATATATAGTTATCTTCAATTGTAAAATTATTGCTTTTATTGCATTAAACGACCATTACAAATCCTGTACAATGTTAAAATATTTTCAGTTTTACCAATTAATAAAATACTTTTTATTCAACCTCGAGAAATTTTCAGTAATTAATTGCTCGAATTTCCATAAATTGCACAGGTGCACATGTAGAATGTATACATTTATTTATTTATTTAAAACAAGTAATTTACAAAAGCAGATAAAGACGCATCCTATCTTTCCAACGATCATGAAAGTAGATTGTCGAATGCACTTGCCGCATCGATCCAACTCGCTTCACCACATGCACCGTGCAATTTCCTATCCTTACGCGCGCACACACGAGTAATCCGATACAGTTATACAAGCCGCGCTCACCTGCTTCTGCGTCTCTCTACCCACACAAAACCCACACGAAAATCCCCGACTCACACACGCACTTATTCGCGCACATTCTCGTGTATCTGACATACTTAGCACACGGGCGCGCGCCTGTCCGAGGATGACGTTGTATCTTTCTTCGCCGGCGGCATTCCCCGCGACCCCCGGACTTCCCGCTCCTCGCGGTCCGCGCGGCTCCACCGAGTCGGCGCGCACATTGGCTCGAGGTCACGCCACGGCCGCGCCCATTGGCTCGCTGTGACGCGAAACGGCGGCAGCGCGAGCCAAGCTCCGCTGACGTGCGCACCGCTCGATTATCCCCCGAGTGGCAGCGCTCGCGACTCGCCGCCGTCAGACGCTTCCCGCGAGTCAGCCAAACCAGACGCGCCGACACACGCAGCCAGTGACACAAAGGAGAGCCGGAGGGTAGACAGAGAAGGAGCGAGCGAGCGCAGCATCTGCCGGCACTACTTGTTGTTCACGCCGAACGGCCTGGGGGACACGTGCGTCTCTCGTGTACCCGAACGCTAATCAATCAAGCACCGGCATCCGCGAAGAATCGCTACTTTCGCTCGGAGGCTCGCACTTCTACGCGGCCCAACGAGAATAGGCGCCCCTGACACGCGAGGAGGCCCATCGGCGATAGCACTCGTCGCACCCACCCAAGTGGACGGAGGAGAAGGGTTGGAAGCTTTAGGGAGGGTGAGTCTCGATTTTTTTCACTACCGCAGCGATTCCGACGGGCCGCCGACGTTAATGGTACACCGGGCTTACGTAACCCGTCTGTTACTACTGCCTACTCGCGCGCACATCGCGGCATGCTTCTACGTTCGTATACGTCGCTGGGAAATTAGGCGAGCGAGCGCAAAAAGAGAGAAAAATCCAGTGAATATTATTTTTACGTAACGCGCAGGAGGAGCGCGCCGTGCATAACCGTGAGTCACTGGAGCCGCGTCGCCGCCGCAATTAGCCGGGATTAAAGTACCAATCGCTTCGCGGAACCGAGCAGGAACGACGCGCGAATCGATAACCAGCGATAAGTGCGCACCGCGACGCTGATAATTACCGAACGGGAATAAACAAACAACTTATGAGCGATGTACAATATCAGAGAACATGTGACAAGGCGTCGCATGAGCGTCGCTCGTGCAGGTTGCAACCTGCGCAGCGCCCCCCTCCTATCCCTTCTGAATCTTCCGGAACATCTGCTCACCCCTCGATGTAAAAAAAAAAAAAATCATCGCTAGACCTTAGAAAGAAAAAAGACCGAGGGACGTCAGAGGCGCGGGGAGGGGTCAACCACGAGACAACGACCACTGCGAAGTATGTTTGCGCGTGACGTAAGTGCGCCGTTACGTAACGACTGCGAGTGCCGTAGATCGCACCACCACCGCGTTGTACTTACGTCGCGAGCCCCCGCTCGGCTATTTTTCCGCGAACCGCTTTTCCGGCCACTGGGAAAAAGAGCGTCGCGTGACCGAGCTCGCGGTCACGCGACGCCCCCGCGCGGCCATGTAGCGATCGCTGCTTTTTTTTTTCTTTTTTTTTCCTTTCTACGAGGCGCTGCATATACTCGCGTGTCGTTCGCCGTTTTTGCCTTTTGCGACGCACGGAAAATTGGGTCAAAGGGACGGATGATGAAATTCGCGCCGGGAGAGCGCCAGACTGGCGGAAGCGCGGAGCAGGATGGCCGGGCCAGGTGGAGTGGGAGAAGATCGCGGAGTAAGGATGACTAAGGGGAAATTCCGCGCAGCTCACGGTCAATCGACTATAGGTCGGTGTTCGAAGGCTTCCCCGCCAGATTCAGCTTCTCTGACTTTCGGTACCATCCAGGCGTTTCCACGAATCCATCGGGGCTCTCCTGCCCCTACCTCGTCGCGAGCTTTCTCATTTTTTTCGGCGCGCAGTTCGCGCCAATGACTCACGCTACGGCGCAGACGTCTCAATGTATATAGGTATATAATGTACGCAACCCTCGATACCCGCTGCATATCACTGCCGGGGGTTCACTGAGATTAAAAGTTATTGTTACTTTAATTTGTCAAGTGTTTCTTCCTCGTTTTGAGTAGTAATCGGGTAAATTTAAAGTTGACGTGTACACTCGGCGGTGGTACTGTTGAAGGCTGATAAGCGAGTGTCCCGTGACGATAAGGATCGTATTGCACGGCTCGCGGAATTACGAATGCTCCGCGTGATATCGCATGCCGGTCGATCAATGAATTCCTAACTTGAGCGGACTTGCACGGCGCGTGCAATCATGTTTTTCCGTGAACTGCTGTATTTTTATTTGTGCTCTAGCGAAGGTTATATAAATGCGTTGAATGAATCCATTTTTTGCAGATAACTTTAAATTGTTATCTGGCAATGTAAGAACGTTTTTTAATTTTGCTTTCGAGTAAATAACTTCGAGAGCGCGTGTACTTTGAAATTTTTTTTTCAACTGTTATGTCTGTAATGAGTTGGCTAATTACTGCAGTCATTGTCTTTCATTTATAATTAATGAATCGTTACGTCACTAGAAAACAACTAGAAAATCGAATAAGTCTATTTTTAAATAATTGCAGTGGAGTCCAATTCTGCTAATGCAACAATATTTTCACTGCTTTCCCTTTGATATCATAAAAGTGGGAAGATCATGTGAATATAGTACAGAGATGTAATGACTCATGCAAGATAAGATAAATATTCTGTAAAACGCTTGTCATCATTTATAATACCTTCACGCCCCACGCGGATCAATATTTTATTTGTTATCGGTTGAGAGTCATGCTTTCTTATTTCATTTAAACTATTTTTATTTTAGGTATTCAAAATCCCTCCCGTGTACGAACGCCAGACGGCCAGCAACATTTCAATTGAGCACCGGGTCGAAGTCAAAGTGAGTAACATTTTAACCCTGCGATTATAGTAACATACAACTATAAAAAATTCTCTCATTTCGCTTTTAAACCGTTTCTTATGAATTTTTGATCGTATGCAAACGAGAAGATTAATTTTACATTCCATAATTAATTAAAAACTAGATTATAACAATTTGGAGACAAATAAGATGCTAAGTAATACCTATATGATAGTTTGGCTAAGTAGCTTTAAGATTTTTATCAAATGGTTATTAATCACATCTCTGTTCATTCTAATCATATAGGCGAATATGCAGCAACCAAGATTTGAGGTACATGAGCAATAATAACACGTAAAAAAATAAAAATTCCAATTCTTCAAATTGAATAACTATCACCGATACGTGTAAATGGTCGATGAGTCACTTTAACAAGTATCTGGCTGAACTCTATAAAAACAAATTTGTAGCAAGTGACTTCCCAATTAAATAATGACCTATATGTGGTAACACCAACGCTTTTACAAATACTACTTACATAAGAAATAATTACGTACATTCAAGTTCTAAATTTCACTTAAACATACAAAATTCTTTCCTGACATTTAAAAGCACAAGAAAAACTTCTCAGTCCCGGCGCTAAATGTTCTTATCCCTTCATTCTGTTTGCGCTCAAAATAACGCTCTAATTCTATTCTTATGAAAAGAAAAATAGTTGGAAAAACAGTTGAACAAAATTTTGTTTTTTAAATTCCAAAACAATGACGGATGTCTCGTCCACACCCACCCGCTCGCCAAAAATTGCTCAATTTCTAAAGGTCCTTCCGGCGTTGATTTATCCACAGGGACTAGAATCATGCAACTTAAAGCATCTCCAGTCATCTGCTTCTCGTGGCGTGAGATCTCGGCAGCAGCCGGAGGCAGATCTCTTCGCCCCGGTGAAAGTCGAGACGATCCCCCTGCTGAGCCCCAATATGGAGGCCGAGCTGATGCGCGAGCCCTGGACGTTTCCGCGGGAGCCGGCGAGCTGCGTCGTCGCGCCCCGCGCCGCCGAGCGTGCCGCCGCGGAGGAGGTGGCCACAGCGGACTTCTCCACCTGGGAGGAGAACTTTCAGGATCTAAGCGGCTGGTGCATGGCGAACATACCAGCGCGATGCGATTTTCCTACAGGTGAATCTACCATGACGACTAAGATTACAGGTGAGTCCTTTTTTTTCATCCTTTCATCAAAATAAAAAAGTCCTTATACAACGAGAAATTTGTTGGTTAAAAAGGTGCAAAGTAAGGAGGATAGTTTGAAGGATAAAGAAACATTTTGCAAATCGTTACTTGATGCCACCAATATAAAATTAAGTATTTCGGTACTTCGTGCACAAAGTACAATTTCACGCATGCTTCCTTAAAATCAGCTTTGCAAAATCGAGCCTTGCGAAAATTGCTGTGAAAAATACACTTTGATGCATGAACGAGGAGGGAAGATTAGCCTCGCGTGACCTTTTCGTGAACATCACACGAGGCTGGAAATGATTTTCTCGCACTGAATTAGTAAAATTACCAATCTATTGTTGATCATTTTTTTTTACGATCATTTTACATAAAAAATTAGTTACGCTTCCAATCATTTGGCAAGCAAAACATTGATACAACATGGATTATAACGAAAATTCTGAAGTATAGTTGATATAACTACATCAAATTGCTATTAGTAACTAAATTTCGGATATTTACCGTCAATACTAATTTATTAGATATTGGAACCGTTCGTCAATACACTTCTGTTATTTTGCTGTACTCAAATGGCGAGCTTTTGGCTCCGAGAGAACTCCGGATCTGTGTGCGTTTCAAATTGAATGTGAAATTACTTATTTCTCGTTACGTAAGGTTTCCGCAAAATTTGCTAAACATGACGCCACGAAGTATGCCTTTGACGAACCGTCAGCCGATCCACCAGAATTTTAATTATAAATGTGTAAATTACGTAAAAGGGCTTACATAAAATAACAAGGTGAAGTATGAAAATAACGCACTAAATATCAGCATCAAACCGATCTTTCCGAATGTGCCAAATTTATACATTCAAGGAATGATGGTTGAATAACGTTTGTTCCGATAGAAGGTCGACCGAAATAGAATTTACTCGTAAACTTCATCAAAGGCATAATCCGTCGCTTCAATCGCAGCTTTATCAAATTCATAAATTCAAAGTTCACCTCGAGCCCTCATAAAACCGCAGCTCGCACTTTATTAATTAGACGCAATTACGCGAATGCGCAAACCGCGAATTCAATTTCACCTGTGTCGCGTGTAAAGATTATATAAATTATTCTCGACAGATCCAAAAATAATTCAACCAGCCTCGCAGATTATCTAATTCATTAAAATCCTCTCGCTCTTCCTCAGGTATGAGAAATGAGGGCAGTGTCGTCTTAACCGCAGCGGAAGGGGCGACAAAGGGTTTAATGCAAGCGATCGAAAAGAAGACCATGAGCGGCGGGGACGCGATCGTGGACACCCATCTGCCGGAATCGGCAACGGGTAACGTCCCCCCGCAACTCGACCACGCCTATCCATTGGCTGGTCGTCAGCAGCAGCAACAGCAAATGTATTTCAGCAACGAAAGTAACATCGCTGGCAAAAGCATGAGCAACGGCACGAATAGTCTCAAAAGCGGCAACAACGTGTGGATGGGTCTCCCGAGGAAGGCGAAAACGACCGTCGCGACGAGCAGCAGCGCCGCGTGGCAAACGCTTAGCGAGCTGGGCATTACCCCGGCAGCCGCGGGTTCGCCGCTCTACCAACAACAGAGCGCGACGAGCGACTTCGGCGCGAAGACGCAGCAACAGGAGCAGCAATGCAACAATCAAGATGTACTTCAGACCTTAGAGGCCGACGCGTCCAATGGCTTCGATCTGCTTTCGTACTTGTGGGAGGTAGGTTCTTTTGTCATAAAAAAATTACGACAACAAGAATGTAGAATTTTTTTATGCGGTAAAAGATAGCGTCAAATTTGAAGAAAATAATTCGCGCATGGCTCATGTAGAGTACAAGGTTTGGTCACGTGCGCTTGCGCGCGTATAAGTTAACGCTAAAAGGTCTACAAAGTATTTGGAATTTCAAATTTCACGCCGTCTCGTTAAAAAAGTAGTTCAAAAAGTAGCGTCCTTAACTTTAATTAGTAAACAATTTTTAGAGAGAGAGAAAAGATCTAATAAAAATTATAATAGTCAATTTCAATGTCTTCACCCTCTAAAAATGAATAAGTGAAATTTCAGTAGAATTAGTGAACAGTCACTTATTTCACGTTAAATATCTTCCACTTATTGCAACAGGTGAAAGATAATTCACGTGGAATAAGTGACTATTCCCTTATTTTAGTCAAAATTTCACTTATTTATTTTTACAAGACACAAACTGACATTATATTTATTTATTTCTTAAACGGACTGTAAGTTTACATATCAAAATCTAAACCTAAGTACTAGCTAATGACTGTAATGTATAATTATACTAATTGAACAATTATAAATATTAATTAAAACTATTGAATATTGCAAATTTTAGTAAAGATATATTCTCCGCGTATGTTATACTATTTTTAATCGATTTTATTATTGAAATTAATTTATATTATAGACGATACTAAATGAAAAATGAATCGTGTGCACAGGTCGACGTTCCATCACCAGGCGACAGCGTATCCACAGACTCGTCGAGGATAACAGACGCGAAGAGCTTGCCGAGGGTGTCATCGAACCCCTCGGCCCACGTGGTCGTCTCCCCGCGCACCTACGAGCCCATCACCCTGGCCAGAGGCAAGGCCAGCGCGGACACTCTGGCCTCCAGACTCCAAGCCGCAGACTCGCCCTATTCACAGGCAGACAGCCCGAAGAACTCGCCGATCTCCTCCGCGTCATCCGAGATCGCGACGACCAGCCGTTCGGGCTACCAACTACGGCCCGGAATAGTCAAGATCGAAAAGCCCGAGAGCCCGCCCATGGAGAGGCGATCCACCAGGCCCCGACGAACCCGCCTCAACTCCAACGCGAGTCGCACCAGCAGCATCCGCAGCTCCGGAGGCCGGGGACGCAAACGCGAGTTCAGCGACTCAGAGGACGATGAGGGGTACCGGGAGACTCGAGAGAAGAACAACGAGGCCTCGAGGAAGTCCAGGATGAACAAGAAGGCCAAGGAGATGGAGATGGCGAAGCGGGCGCTTGAGCTCGAGAAGGACAACAGGATATTGAAGATGAAGGTGGAGGAGCTGGAGAAGCTGGTGTCGTCGATGCGCAACGCGCTGCTGCGCTCGGCCCTCAAGAGGGAGGTCAAAACCGATAATATGTTTTGAAGAGTTTTGGCCTGCCCGGGAAATTTACGGGTCCTCGCATGATCACTTCGGCTCGGCTGAGCTGGAAGCACTTAGTGAATTTTGTCAGAAGATAGTTTTCTTTTTTTTCTTCTTTTTTTAAGTAGAGCAATTAAAGAGGAACGTCGTTCGATGGCGCTTTATGTGTTGCGAGAAACACTGTGAGCCAGTTTGAATGTTGCTTGGATATCGTTTACTTTTATGGTAATGTTTTGTCTTTCTCTGGTTAGGTCGAAGACGAGCCTTTTATGCATTTGCATCGATCGAGAAATCTTATTCGGTTTTTTTTTATAAATATCTGCTGTAAGAAACTACATGCTTAGAACTTCACGCAACCTCTGTTGAATGCGATGGTTTGATTCCACGACGCAGGGTTGGAATTTTTAGAAAAAAAAAATGATTTAGTAATATTGTATTTAAAACGTGATGGTGTATGGAGGAAAAATGTACTGACGTTAGTCACTAATGTCAAATGATGATTTTATATCGATTCCTACTGTATGGGAATCTAGATGATTTTATCTAATGATTATTACACGATTGCTAGATAATCGTGGAACATGATATTTTGTTACGAATCTGTATGATTCGTGTATCAATAATTGTCTATTTCTTTTTATCTATATATTTTACTCTAAAAGAAAAAAATTAACAAAAAAAATACTATGTTTTTATATTTTATTTGCAAGCAAAAACTGTGCTGAATCTGGTAATAAACCCAAATGATTGAAGCAACGTAAAATATACTAATTTTTTTATTCCATACACAATTGGAATAATACATTTGTAGTTTACATTAGTATTTATCGATATTCTTTAAAGGAAATATTATACTTACTAAAAAGTGAAAAAATATATTGAAAAATATTTTGGCAATAAAAAAGGGTTATATTTAGCAGTTCATCTCTGTGAAAAGAGAAAAGATCGTTTACACATGTTAGATTTTATCGTTGTTAACTCGTAGTATATTTACTAATAAAACCACAGTACAATACAAGTGCAACCGAAACATCAGTACCTAAAAAAAACCAACAAACTGTTGAAGCATTTTATTTTCATAAAAATTGTAGTATCTGTTAGTATCAGATGCTTGCGAAATATTTTGAATCCACAATGATTAATTTTTGTTACAAAGCGGCTGATCCGAGCTTCCGAATATATTTTTTAAAAAAACGAGGCTTGGATCCTTGTAAAGCCGAACCTTTGTTAAAAATAGAAAATTTTATCGACTGCAGTGATATTATCACATATATCCAAGTGAGGAAATCGACATAGATGTTGATTTTCTTTTATATTTGTATTAGTTATTTATTTTTATACGCTGCAAACGATGCTTTATATCAAAAAAACGTGTACGTTTGAAAACCAATGGAGCGCTCACCGAATGTTAGACTTTTTTCGTTACTTCAAATTTCAATATTTTTTAATAAAAAAAAATTGTTATTTTTCAAATCAACTATAGCTTAGCAAAGCTGCGTGATAAATTGCACTAGGCAATTTTATTGAGAATGATACAAATTGCGACGAGTGCTATTAATCCATAAATGTATATGCAATCAAAATTTCACAAGAAAAATAGATAAACTATATACTGCAACTATATTTCTAAACCAATATTGTGAGTAACAGGAAGTATTTACTTATACACTTCATAATATAATACAGTCAGAACAGTTAACAATACGATGCTGCATGCAACTACGGCTTATAAACAATAATAATACAAGATTTTGCGTTATAAATATGATATTTTTGCGTTTTATGTATGCACAAAAAGAACTATGTATTGATATGTATATTTATTGTCTTGTACGTCTATTACGTAACTAACGTATGTGACTTTGTACAGATCAACCACTGTATTACATCATATGCAATAAATATTAATCAAATACATCATCGCAAAAAGACTTTATTGATTACTGCCAACCTTTAACCATTAAAGATGATTTTTAAAAAAGCCTGCAAATCCATCGTACAAAATTTTAATCAAATTTTTTCCAATTTTATTTTTAGTGTAATGAAGAGTCGGGCATACTTATAACTCTTATTCGACGAATTAACAAATACAGTATCAATAAATTTTTCATTTTGCTTCCTCATAGAGAAAGCTTTGTAATAGTAAAATTTTGAGTTTCGTTAAAACTTTGTGGAAACATGTGTTATGGTGTTTAGAGTCCGAAAAACGTGTTTTTAGAAAATGTCTGTATGGATGTGTGTGTGCGCACGTGTGCGCGCGCGCGCGCGTGTGTGTGTGTGTGTGTGTGTGTGTGTGTACCGCTCTATCTTTGAAACTATTTGACCAAATTTTACGTATCTTAGTTCATTTTTTTTGTTTTTAAGGACGTTCTCCGGCGGCTGGGATGCTCAACTCAGAGAATAGTGGTACTCAACTTCACTAAATTGAGATTAAC